>OZ007523.1:645411-933331 GCA_963931895.1 Eupithecia pulchellata
TGGGGGCCCAAGTACTCGCGGCGTGACGTCACCGCCTGCCCCTGCTGGCTGGAGGTGCTGCTGGCGCCGCCCAGCTGACCGTGAATGGACGTTTGGTTTTTGGAAACGTTGTGCTTTTGTTTTATGCTGTTAATCCAGCAGTTTCTACGTTGTATAGTTATTTATTTGCGTGTCGAATTATTTATTTTTCTTTCTCTTCGCGCGATGTTTCCGAATTCAAGGAGGTGATTGTCGGACGGTTTTAAGTGGAAAACGGACCATGAAGTGCGAAAACTTTTTATTCAAAGTGTACGAACACTCGGTGAATATTTTTTATAAAAGGACGTTTTATTTGAATATATTATAGAACTAGTTCGTACGGAGTCGATCAACGTTATTCCAATTTATATAAACCAGTGCTTCGATAAGTTGTTCTGTCATGAACTAGTTATTATAACGTTGTGTTTGTGTATATTGTTGATATTTTATAGTGCTTGCGTTGCACAACCATTTCTTCATATTGACTGCAGTTATGAACTGTATGTTAGTATGTTAACTGACTATTTAAATGTAAATAATTCTAATACATCCTGGTAAATGAACTGAGGCCTTATTCGATTGTGATTAAAAGCTTTATAATGAATTGTGTCGAGTGTTCTATAAAACTATTGGTTGCAAACATTATCTTCATCGTCTTCGTAGGTGATATCATCTTTTTAATTAAAACATTAATTATAAAATCATTTTAGAGTTGATACTCGCTCAGATTGGAGCCGCCAATTGAGTTATAGAGTGCGACCTCATTGCAACCATATTTTATAAGAAATGCCTTCACTACACACGAGCTAATAGATAGGCCTTATTCTTAAATATTTCCTTTAGTCAGGTATACATACAGTTTGTATAACATTGTATAGTAATTGTATAAATTCGGCTTTAAGACAACGCGAGACTGTATAAATAAAGTAAATGTTTCAATAATGTACTATAATGTAATTATTATTTATGTTTACGGAATATGCCTTAAATTAGTTAGGTTTGTTATAAGATAGAGATAGATAAATTTTTGTACAAAACAATAAATTTAAAAGATTTTGTATTCGCAATTGTATCAAATATTTAAAAATGTGAAGAAGGCTGTGTGAAAAGCATTTTTAACCGACTTCAAGTGTAAAGGGTTATGATGGTATCTCAGACGTGCGTTATGGGAGCAATTGTAGACCCTAATAAGTAAGACACAATGATATATTTTAAGTTTTTTAATCAAAGATCTGCCGATGTATTCAAACCTTTTGTATAAAATGTTAATCGTGCAATCGTTAATGATTTTTAAAACTAGTTATGTAACACTACAGATTATTGAACGTTGTGCCTTGAGTTGTATTCATATATGATAGAGAATCCGAAAGCATAGGGTAATACAGTCAATTCACTGGCTTATACGAATATTTATACAAATAATGTTAATAATTAAAGCTCGAATTTAAGAGTGTATCGCTTGACAGAGTGCTGACAATAAGATATCCATTCTAGTCGTTAGAAATCTTGCTTTGTCGATCCATTGGATGTTCAGGCGGAAGGCCGGGTTTATCACATCAGGATCTAGAACTTTCATATTGAAGAGCTTAGTAAATTTAAAATCTATTGGCAGCTTATGAACCATGGACTGCCTCAATAAATTAATGAATTACATTTATAAAACAGTCACAAACCGCATTATTCCGTTATTTTGTTCGTTACGAATAAAACCTACAGTTTAGTCACGCATTAGACTGATTTAGCGCCTTATTCGCATTTTATACAATGTATAATCATTGTTAATAATTATACAGTGTATAAAATGTACAAAGCGAAATATAAATATTGTAGATATTAGTTTGTTCTCCCTGATTCGCCGATGTAATTGTTGTGATTCTGACTGACGATGGATGAGGTAACGATAGTAAATGATAAATTATAAATAATTAAAGAGAAATATTTTTAATTTTGACGTTTTATTTATAAAATAACACTTATCAAATAATAATACAAACAAAACTTAACACACAACTATTCAACACCTAGGTACAGTACCAACGTGTTAAGGCTCCGGAGACGGGTGAATTTCCCATACAAGTGTACTACCTAAATAATTTGTATTTTGAACATATTTTGACCACGGTCTGCTATTTATTTGCATTAAACTTTCTTCCAAAATACTTTAGTGAAATTAAATAAACCTGAATGCATTTTTACATTAAGGATTATTTTTTCTAGTATTTGTTTTGACTAAATATTTTGTAAAGCTCGTGGCAGAATGTTAAATAAATACCATTTTAATACTAATAATAATTTAATACTTAAATAACAAATCATTTTGGTACTACGTTTGTCAGGAAATGAATCCATCGGTGGAGGTCACAAATCTAATGTACCTACCTAGCACGGTTATTTTTTGTTACAATTAAAACTTATTCTAATCTATTCACATTATACTAACAAATTATTCCAGTTTCTTCAGTGTTGTATTAGGTATAAAGAAACACCCACATCCGCAAACTGAAAAATATGAAAAACTTACTAAAAACACCTATTTACATGTCACAAAAGTGCCATCTGTGAAAAATAGTGTGTACTAAGTAGGAACGCCAAAGATGCATGTTTAGTCTTGTAAAGATGGCACTAGCTTTACGCTAACAATCTGGGAACATAGTTCAAGCATTATAAACAAGAGGGCGCTGTTGCGAAACTTTTAATTACCTGCTAAGACCGAGGCGATGGTGATGAATGGTGGAAAGCAGCCGTAGTCAATGAGCGCGGGAAATATGACGGTGCCGGAAATGGTCCCCATCCGCCCCGTCATCAGGAAGGTGGCCATCGCCATCACTCTGCGAAACCAGTAACTTTCTTGTTAAACAACCTCTACCTCCTACTGACTCT
Source organism: Eupithecia pulchellata (assembly GCA_963931895.1). NCBI lineage: Eukaryota > Metazoa > Arthropoda > Insecta > Lepidoptera > Geometridae > Eupithecia > Eupithecia pulchellata. The sequence goes on from OZ007523.1 coordinate 648,310, forward strand.
CTTTACATATTTTACTCCGTAAATGGATGGATAAAAAATGAATAGGACACCGTCACTATCATCATCATCAGCCCTCGTCACTATTTCACACCGAAATATCACTTCCCGGGGTCAATGGGGTCCGATTTCCAGCGCTGGACCTTCTCGGCTTAAATGATGATGAATGATAAATAATACACAGGTGGGCACTCAATTATTAAACAAATTATTATCATGGAAGAACATAATCGACTCGTACACAGAGAGTTGCGTACCTCGGTCCTTTTCGGTCACCCATCTAGGTATTGACTGCGGCCGATGTAGGATAGCTTCGGTGATCGTTTTATTTTATATTACGCGGCAATAGTTCTACACAATCTTATAAAATTTCAGCTGTCCACCTATTGCGGTTCAACAGTTACAATAAAAAGTAAAAAAAATGCTGAACTAAGATTTTTGCCCTTAATTTAAATATTTATTAAATTTTTATTACTTGTTGTAGCGGCAAGAGAAATGCCTATATTGTGAGAATTTCAACTGTTTTTTATCATCTTTTTTTGGCTCACGAGATGCAAACGGATAGCGGCGGCAAAATAATAGGGTAACGATTTCCGGTACTCATGGAACCCTAAAAATTTATCGAATAGTGTTACATATAAATTAAATGATTCTTTCGTCAAAAGTTCAAAATGATGGTGTACCGCAAAGATGTCGGGAACAAGTCCACAGCGATACTGCTGAGCGACGATCCTAACAGAGAGGTGAAGGCGAGGGCGCTGGTGACCAACACCACCACGGAGGAGGAGGTGCTTCCGAAGAACGGCAGCATCACTATGATCAGGGCGCTGGAGATCGCACAGACGGCGCTCACTATCTTCTTGCCACATCTGAAATGCGGGAAAGGCTTAATTCGAAAGAGACGGGACTTACATCTGATTTTTTTTTAATTTTATTTTTTAAACAATGTTTTACAGTCCATACAGCATCATCTAGCTCCAAACTAAACAGAGTTTGTGTTCTGAGCACTAGATAACTGATAAACATAATAGACTAGATTACATTGATAGATTTTTTTTAACGACCAAATCACCCTGAACTGCTGCAGATCGTACAAATTTGTCCCAAGGCAGGAATCGAACTCGCAACCTACATCGCGGGCGGACTTTCGCCCACCACGCCACAGAGGTCATCTAGTCGTAAGTCCCGGAGGACTTTCGGTTCAAATAATGGTGATGAAAGTTGAACATTGGTATATATATAGGGTTTTGCAGATTTTGCCATTGTGTAGGTATTGTCCTTATTTCTTTAATTGGTATTTCGTATCGTGTTTCTCCATGATCCAATCTTTTTAGGGCTTGCAACGATGATGCTAGATACAGTAGGTACATCGAGAGACTTACTAATATTTCTTTGTTTACCGTTATAAATCTAAATAATAAATGTAAAAAATGCTTGACAATTTACACAGCATCATCTAGCTCCGGTTAAGCTTACTTATATATCTTGTCGACACAGGACTACTTACGTGAAAAATTTATTTATATTAAAATTGGCATTATTAGTTGACCTTGCGCATGATCTCTCTTCGATCGTATCGATCTGCTGTCCCATCGGATTAAAAGAGTGAGAGAATAGAGAGTATACCTGTTTATGCATACACTTGTACACTACAAATGTCCTGCACCCATAACCTAGTCATATTCTACACATCATATTTGAATAATTTATTATTATTATTTTCGTTATTTATTTTATTTATTCTGTCTTTAATAATATGATAAAAAGGAAAGATTTGATTGTTTGTTTGTATGAATAGAATAGGCTCCGAAACTACTGGAAGGATTTGAAAATTCTTTCACCATCCAATCCAAATTTTCTGTGATAAACATAGGCTATTAAATATTTTCAAAAAAATTTGGGTTCCGCATTAAAAATTGAATACCCGTGCGAAGCCGGGGCGGACCGCTAGTGTGTTTATAAAGCTAGATGCTGTTCTGTTTTCCCGGGTGTAATCTAACATACTCAGCAATTGTACATGCTATCAGTAGGGGAAAAACTGTTCTCGTAACATTTCTTCTTAATTTGGAGTAGTTCAATGTGTGCTGTGAATGGTCAACTTCAAAGAAACTTACTTGTTAACAATAACACCTCCTATACCATAGGTGATCACAGAGCCCGCGCCGACAGCAACACTCTGAAGATACGTCAGCATGTCCGTCTGTATCTCCTCACAGCCGATGGCCTCGGTCGCCAGCGCATCCGTCGCCGCCGACTCGGCGACGGATGCCGGCGCGATGGCGGAGCAGAGCGACTGGCCGGAGCCGATCATGGCGAAGAGTTGGGGGTACCAGAGCCGGATGGTGTTGGCGCTAGGGAATTTTATTTTATTTTATATTTACTTGGAAGACAGACAGTACATAGTAATATTAAGAGACACAATAAGGACTTTCTTAGACCAGTAAAGTCTACACTATTAACATTTTTCACTTAAAAACTAGTGAACAGAGAGCTTGGGGTTCAACTAACAATTCATGGAATGAGGAATACACTTTACATAGGCCTCGCTTATTAGGGGAGGCTTATGTCCAGCAGTGGACTGTTATAGGCTGGTGATGATGATGATGATGAAACATTTCTCACATCAATGGCTTTTTATCCACGAATTTAACACAAAACACATTATAAATTAAAGAGTAGATAGCTGGATGCTCGATGAACTGGTCAAGCAGGGAACTCGCGTTATCCAATTAGGCAGATAAGATAAGATAATAAAACACATAGCTAATAAGGGCTTGCTAGCCTGACTGCCTTTTTAACGTATGCGTCATGTATTTTGGAAAAACGTAGGTAAAAATATGTAGGCAATTTTATTTCCAAGTAAAGTACATAACTGAAATTTAAAGCAGAATGGATTGATTAATAAACAAAAGGTACGCGATAAATATTCCTTAATTATATGGCTTAATTAGGTAAATATATGATATCCTTAAGGATAATAATATCCTTAATTATGTGGTGCCGGCATAGAATTTCACCACCTCAACTCTTCCCGTGGGTGTCGTAAGAGGCGACTGAGGGAAATACACCGGGGAGGGCAGCAGCGCTTTCTGCAGAACAACTCCAACGAACTACGATCACCAACCAAGTGGGGATTACGGGCAATAACCACCAAATGATGAATTATATGTGCCGTGTGGTGCCGGCATAGAATTTCACCACTCCCACTCTTCCCGTGGATGTCGTAAGAGGCGACTAAGGGATACACACCGGGGGGCGGGCAGCAGCGCCCTCTGCAGAACAACTCCACCGAACTGCGATCCCCAACCCGCATGCCCAGCGTGGGGATTATGGGCAATAACCCCCAGATGAAATAACGCCACCTATGGCGCGCATTAGGGGAGGCTTATGTTCAGCAGTGGACTGATATAGGCTGATGTTGTTTTGTTTTGTGTTTTGATGAATTATGCCATCTGTGGCGCTCATTAGGGGAAGCCTAATGTACAGCAGTGGACTGTTATAGGCTGGTGATGTGATGTGAATATACATATATGGATTCGCCATGGAACTCACCCAAACATGGCTCCAATATGTATGCTGCAGATTAGCAGTAGCCACTTCACATGCGGAGGCTTGAAGAGTGGCTTGAGCTGAGTGCCCCCGCCCCTCAGCGCTGCCACCCCGCGAGATTGCTCTTCCGACTTCTCTTGCACCAGTGTTTTTACCTGACAGATTGTTGCTTTAAAAAACTTTTCTTGGCGGTGGTAACTTAGCATAGAAAATCGACCTCCATGGACGTCGAAAGAGGTGACTCAAGGATCACACAAGGGATACCAATTCTACGATCACCAATAGACCTAACAATCTTGGTGAATATAGTCTAGGTCTAGCTCAACCTAGCTGACTTCGCATTGTTTGAAGCCCTCTTTTATTCTAAGACTCAAATTAATTCACGTGTTTAGGTCAGGCAATCATCACTCGCTTGTCCTGGTCCTTTTTATGTTAAGGCACCTTAATCTTGAACTAACCTGGGCTCAGAGCATGCACAGGTCTTAGAATTTGTTCGCCCAATGTGCCACTATCAATGTCCATGAGGCATGTGGAGGTCTTTCTCCTGCGGCTTAGCAGTGAATGCATTCAGTATCACTTACGGGAAAATCATCCTCTGATAGGCCAGTGTTGATAGCGAAGATTCGTTTGAAGATTGCCATGGCCTCTTCATTCCTTCCTCTCGACATAAGGAACTTGGGGCTCTCGGGCAGCCAGAGGAAGGCCAGACCAGATAGGAGCGGGGTCATCGCAGTAGCCAGGAGGAATAGGTTCCAGGAATGAATAACTGTAGATGATGAATATTAAACCTTAGTAATATTAAATTAAGCTCTAGTTTCCAGCTAGAAGAAAGACTCAATGTCCTCATACATAATGCTTGACAATGAACCAGGCCAACAGCAGCAAGGCGCCGCTGGCGACGGTATAAAAGATACTGGTGAGGAGAATAACCTAGCAACGTAACTAAAGTGCGAGCCTTACCAAACATATCCCCCCAGATATAAAAGTCCAGATCATGCGAGAGGATTGCCCAGGCGATCAGTGGTAGGGCGGCGCTGGCGATGGTGTAGAAGAGGCTGGTGAATAGGATGACCCTGGCGCGGAGCTCGGTGCGGTGCAGCTCCGCCAGGTATGAGATCAGGACGGCAAAGGGGCCGTTGAAGCTGGAAAGGAAGGCTCTTTAAGCTTGACCACCAAGAAAATTAAGTCATTTATATCAAGAAGAACAAGAAATTAAAAAAGCAAAAAATTTGTCTGAAGCTTCCTCCGAACGGATAAAACGACTTGTTTTTATTACTTGAAATGTGAGTTGATCGATTCAGTTCTTTCCTCATACATTTTTTTTATACATAGAAAACATAGTCAGGGATATTCGGGTTTTTTGTGAAATACACTATTAAAGTTGCAAACGGCATAAAAAAAAGGCCCTTATAAACCTCATAAAATTTTACAACAATATTGCTTTGCAATGCTTTTCCAACTTCTGCTCAATAATGTTCACGATAAGCTTACAGGAATCCGCTGGAGAATCTCATGACAAGCATCACAGCGAAGGTCTGGCTCATGGCTCCCACGACCTCGACCAGTCCGGCGCCGAAAAAGCCCCAGACCATGATCTTCCGCCGGCCGAGTGTGTCCGAGAGGAAACCCCACAGAAGGGCGGAGGATATCATCCCTGGAAGAGAAGACCTTTTGAAAAATGTCCCGATCCATACCCCATTATGGAGGACTAAGTCCAGCTGTGGACTTATACTGGGTTATTGGTAATTCACTGGCACTGCGTCGACTGATTCTGCCATCACGACCTCGTTCATGAAGACGCCATATCGTAATTTATAAATCCACATCTTCATAATTAGCTTATTTAACATGAACTGAGAACACCCACAAACAAAAGCACTGAAAACTCTGAGAAAAACCGTCTAAAAAAAACCTCTCTAATTAACTATTTAATGGAGAATTGTTGACAGATAGACATTGTATTGAATTAAAACAAATATTACATTCAGTGTACAGTCATGAATAAAATAAGATTGATAGAGCACAAAAAATAACGAATACGAAGAAAAATATTAATAACATAGTAGGTACGCATTCTCGATGAACCAATTCAGCATTTAGCATGTCACCTGCCACTTTGATTATGAGACTGTTTATCGTAAGCTCTCCCCCGTAGCCAGATACCCGTCTATCCATCCTTCATAATAATTTGGCTTTTTATTATCTTCATTTTCTTTTGCAAAAGTCTCTACACCTTGCGGATATCATATTTAGGCTATCATATTGTGCAACCAACACATGCCTCCAAAAAGACTGGGTCACTATTTGACCCGAGACCATAATAATGAGTACAGTATGAGATGCAATACTAATACTAACCAACTTCTCAACCAATGAAGTGTATGAAGTAGGACTTGGTCATAGAACCTAAAGTTCACACTGTGTCAGTAAATTACCTAATGATGATGATATGATAATATCAATATCTTTTATACCTAGTCCTTACAAGTTTCCTCATCCGTGTAATCAATTCATCAATAGATAAAGTTAAAAAACCCATCAAATGATATAAACAATAGCAATGCCTCCCGATAAAATTGGCAAAGAAATAAAGCGTATGATGCCGCGGGCAAAAACAAGTTTTTTTTATAATTGTAGGCATTTGGATCTGTCACGATACATTGTATTTGTTTTATCGAATGTTCTTTACGTAATTTGGAAAGTAAATAGTCTGTCAAATATTTAGTATCAACCTAAATTGTTTATTCTCAGCTCACATGTGTCCTGCCTGATATACTTATCTTCACCAACAGAAAAGCAATTATAAGAATAGAAAACCTAAGTTTATTGTGTTTTGGGTGTTATAACATCTTGGGTACACTTCCAACTGGTATTGATATGAATCAGTTGAGCTACCTGTAGTTTGTTTGCAACAGTCTGCAGTTAGCTTAATTGTTTCAATTGTAAATACTAGCTTTAATTTAGTTAGATAATTGTAATTTTCTTTGTTAATAAAAGATTATTTTCTTTTATAGTTGAATTGTTATTTTTACGTATCCTGTTGACCAATCGCAAAATTCTGTCACACGTGAAAACTATGAAATTTTCCGCGTTCAATTGCATCATGGCAAATAAGCTTCTGTGTGCAGAATTTATCGTAATTTCAATGATAACATTGATATTGTACCTAGCATAGATTTATAGTCTCAGTTGTTCAAGCAAATATTTGAGTTTCTAAGGAAATGTTTGCATTTAGCACATTAGTAACGTGTTTCGGTAAAACAACAAACAAACTGTGAGCCATGATTGACACTGTGCTATCTACTGATGTGGAAATAAATATAAATCTAATGGAAAATGATTGTTACGATTAGAATAGATAGTTAAAATCGATCACCGGATAAACCGCCTCTATTTTCTTTAGCCAAGCATTTCCCCGTTTAGTAGGTTTTAGATTCTGGAACGCAGTCGAATAATAATATTTGATTGGAATAAATCCAAAATCCGCTTTTGCTTTCGATTCGATCCTATTACCCTTTGAGTCGTCATCGAACGCGAAATTCATCTATATGGTTTTGCTATCTCGTTCAACAAACGAACTACCTCAAAGAAACTAGATACCTCACTTACTACAGTCATTTGTTCATGATCTTAGAAATAGCACATTACTCGCTCAGTCTGGATCTGTGTCATAACAACTTCGTCCTCGAGTACCTTCGGCTCTATTCAAAGAGTAATTAAGTTGCTACTATTGCAAGCACTACTGCTTGAAATAATAGTTGTATTGATTTTTTATGATATTTTATAATGCACACATACCCAGAGTCATAAACAGAGTGGAACTGGTGACCTCATACAGATTTTTATGAACGTATAACAGGACACTTCTTTCACAAAGTTGGTTAATAATATACGTTCGCAAACTACACAAATTACTTATTTTAAAAAGTCTTATTGTAAGAGAAAATATATTGAAAAACGAAATGACATGAAACTTCAGTTGAAAGCCATACCCGCATATGTCATGGCAGAGACAGTGCCCATGTCAAGCAGACTGAGGTCCATGTGGCACTGTGCCCTCGTGAAGATGTAAGAAGGCGCCGCGGTGATGGAGACGGCAGACCAGAAGGCAGGCAGCGTGCACATCATCAGGATCATGTTGAACTTCCCGTAGGAGGTCGCCGCGATGGCTTCCTCGAAGTCGGAGCGAGGCGGCTCTGGAAGGAATGACATTGATGATAGATAGATATTTGGATTGAATCACTTAGTTAATATATACATAATGTATAATTAGATCACACAACAAACAGTCTAACCCTGTTTCCACATCTCCACAGCTCTCATCTTCCACAGCTCGATTCTAGGTCCCTTCTTGTTTCTACTGTACGTAAATGACTTGGCATTTTTAATTCAAAAACAGTTATCCACAGAAATAGTTATGTATGCAGATGACACATCATTGATTTTCAAAATACCCCGAAGAAGCGCAGATATAAATAGGGTTAACGATATTTTAGAATTGGTAAACAAATGGTTTTCTGCTAACAATCTAGTTCTAAACCCTAATAAAACAAAATGTATGAAATTTTCTCCACCAAATGTCAAACGGGAGAGTAACATTGTTAAAATTGGTAGTAATATAATAGAATTATCACATACTACAGTGTTTCTGGGCCTAACTATAGACTCCAAATTGCAGTGGGGTCCTCATATTGGTTTATTGGGTGGTAGGCTAAGTTCCGCTGTGTATGCTATTAGACAGATGAGACAGTTAACTGATATACAAACTGCTAGATTGACTTACTACTCGTACTTCCACAGCATCATGTCTTATGGTGTATTACTGTGGGGAGCCGCAGCCAATGCACATTCGATTTTTGTTCTGCAAAAACGAGCGGTGAGAGCTATTTATAACTTACGCCCCAGAACTTCTCTAAGAACTTTATTTAGTCAGATAAATATCATGACTTTACCCTCGCTTTATGTATACGAATGCATCATGTTTGCACGTAAGCACATTAACAGTTTACAAAAGAAAAGTGACATACACCAAGTCAATACTAGAAACAAAAACAAGCTAGTGTTTCCTCAGTTTAGGCTAACTAAGAGCAGCAAGTCATTTCTAGGAAATAGCATTCGATATTATAATAAATTACCAAATTTTGTAACAGAACTGTCTGAAAGACAATTTAAAAAACTAATTAAAGTTGGTCTTACTAAGGGAGCTTACTATTCTTGCGTCGAATATGCAGACGACAAAAACGCATGGACATCCATGAGTGAGATTCTTGAAAAGCACAATACATCAGCTTCACATAATTAGGTGCCTAACTATTTTATAATTTGACAAGGCCTCTATACAGCCACTATACTAATTTAAGCTAAATTTATATTTTAATTTGACAACGCCTCTATACAGCTGATCTTATTTTTATATTGCATTGTACTTCGTATATTCTCTAAATCTTACTTTAATGCAGAAGCCTATTCCATGTAGGTTGTTTTTTTTAATTTTGTAAATTTGACATGACCAAGTGTTCCTATTGTGTTCCTATGGATTAATAAATAAACTGAAACTGAAACTAAAGCGGAAGGGAGGTAAAATTGGTTTAAGACTTTTACATAGTCGGTTTTTACTTTTAATCGTAATTATTTAACTAATAAGGAAGAACTTAAAGTCTTTTGTTGAACGGATCTACAGAATCTAAATATCTCTTGTTCCATGTTATTTTGCTAGAGTCGGTTCTTGTTACAGAAGTTCCAAGAGAGGTTGTTACTTTATACTTCAATGTGAAGTATAAGATGCCACAGGTGGGCGTGTCTAGACCTCTTCCCGAGACAACCAAGGACAAATACCTTGCCCTAAATAAACATAACCAATATGAATTTATCACGACATCGTAAAGCGGCGTGACACTTCACTGTAAAGCCAAGGTGTCTTGGCGCGCATCCAGATCTCGGCAGACCAGATTTAGACGTATTTTGTTTTGATCACAGCTGTTTTGCTCTGTATTGGTATTTTGACGATAGAAGAGCGTTTTATGTGGCTTTGTTATTGGTTTATGTCTCAGTGCCAGTCTGCAGCCACTTCAAAGAGCATCTATACCTTCAAAGAGCTTACTTATTTTATGTTGACGAATAGAACATTCGCTATTCTTTTGCCGTGCTTCCATTTGCCATGCTTTAATTTGGAGCGGTAGAACAAGTTTTCTTCTTTCATGCAATTCTATCTGACAACATTCTGCACTCTTTTCTTATTCATGTCATGTTTTACTCAGATTATCCATCTTTCCGATTCCATGGCGCTCTTTTCCAAGATCTCATAAAATTATGGACCAGACTCCAGGCTACTCAGTAAGACAAGTATTTTTAAGACAAAAGATAATGAAAACCTGCGTATTGAAATCCTAATTTGTAATTTTCACTGCAAATTTATTGTTTGTTATTTCCAGACGATGGATATATTTGAGGAAATGCACCGAATGTGCACATTGCGTAAATAAATTTGGTAGGAAGTAGCATAAATTAAGAGCAAAACAAATATATTTTGCTCCAAAATTTCTCAATTTGTACGTCATAAGAGTATAAATTTCTTTGAATGACCTAACTAAATAAATCTTGTTTTATTGTGTCTTTAAAAACACTGAAAGGGTCCAAGACAGGAAGGATCTTAAATATATAAAATACACGTATATAATATTAACAGGGCAAAAAGCCTTTATTAACAAAGAACATTACAACTATCTAACTAAATAAAAACTATTAACGTATATAATAGTAATAGCTGAGCAACCCTATTATGTTTTTAATGAGAAGTGTGCCCTAGGCCCTTGCACACTTTGTTTTCATGCAAACGAAGTTTGAGTTCCATCTATTTTATAGTTTTGTCGCGAAGAAATGATAGCAATAAATATCTACCCATACTTCCGCACTTAACAGTGTGATGTGATGATCGTGGATAAGGAAAATTTATATAAATTTAAAGCAGCCAGTAATGACGTGTAGCTGACACCTGGAATTTCTTCCCATGGTCATCTCACACACTCTTCTGGATAAATACAAAACCACCAACCTTGAGCCAACTTCTCCAAATTCGTTGATGAAAGTCCAGTGACCAAATAAAGATGGTCATAATGATTCTCCCTCTCTTCCTTGACAGCTCCTACTTCCTCGTCGTTCCCCATCTCAGCTGAGGATCGATGACTACCTGAACCGAATGTCTAACTGACTTATCGAATAACAGCAGGAAATATTCCAGTTTATCATTATCGTATGAGTAAGGTAGGTAACTAAAGTTAGATAATGTGGTGGAATACTTTTATAAGATGTCTCCAGCAGCCGTATCTCGTGAGTTTGTGTTGGGCTCAGGCTTTGAGATCGGCAAACAACGCTGAATGAACACCCTGTATGTCGTGAGTCAACAACTACTGAAATAGAGGCGGGGGCCTACTGCGTAAAACCAATGTAACATGATATAATTGTGGTAGATGCTTGCGATGTGTATTCATAAAACGATAGGTCGCTTGTTTCGAGATGACAGTGATCGTTTGAGATTCGTATCTTGTCAGTTTATCGCTTATGATTTATATAGTAGAACCCCTCCATTGTTGGCAATAATTACGTGGAGCTTAGTGGTTGTATTGAGGCTACGAGAGATTGGGGCTCAAGAAAAATAAATAAGGGACAGAGGGAGTTGTCTGCGTACAAACGATCTTTTGGAAAATTTAGCAACCTGTTCACTTCAGGAACCAATTCATGGAGTCCAAATGCGTACAAGACATGGGATGGGCAATGCGTATTTTGGAAATAGCAAAATAATATTTTACCATTACCAATAACTCTGCTCAAGTGACCTTACCTGCGGGTAGTCGCTAGTTTTCCATTTACAATGTAATCGTTGTTCTCAACGAAAACATAACTCCCTGAATCCGTTACCTCCGCAAATATTAGCTACGTATACGTTCACGTGTTTGTTTAATTGCATGATGTTTTCGAGTGGCATTTATGAAAACAAACAGAAATAGGCGTGGCACCGCTATTGGTGACATGACGCAAGGTAGACTATGTTCACATGATATTATAAATGCCCAGCACAGCCTTTGTGACGTAATAATGTACCGTGAGTATAGAACTGGGTCGTGTTGGTAGAATGTTATATCCCTCAATTATTTTTTATGAAATAAGAAACATGTTGTTATTAATTTTATTTTAAATTTTTTTTGAGTAGTGGAATACGTGAAAAAGAAGCTCCTAGTGCATTTTTATACCCCTTAAGTATCTGATACATGTTTGTTTTGTCTAACTAAATGTAATGCTAATGCTTTTTAGATATATGTCAATATTTATTTAAATCTATTTAAATGCTAAAGCTTAGCACAATATTAAATTTCTTACGACATGATATTATCGGTGCGGAACTACCATAGCTACTCATCTTTGTCATCTCTATTCCTTTAGATACAGAGTCGTCTAGTAATAATTGACTGATATTGGCCTCCTGCTTTAAGTAGTCTACTGCAGAACATGGATGGGCGTTGGATCGGATGATGTTTCTCATTCCCGAGTGCAAGAAATGGATGATTATTAAAGGACTCGCTGTTTAAAGGTTCAAAGCCAATGGGACTACTCAAATGATACAATACCGCAGTTTTCGGTGGAAAGCACAAGATGGGACCGGAGCAGACAGTTTGTGTCTGACATAAATTAGCTCTCACTTCGCGAAGGCTTTCCACGATTGTGACATACAAAACGATACTAATACAAAATAATTTATTTACCATAATATCGATTACAGAAGCCCTAATGTTACATTTATATTTATGCGTTGTGGTTTTAGATGAGAAGATTACTACCCATGGTCCCCGCACTAGGCTAGGCCTGTTTCGCGGAAAACCGAGCGTGGTGGATTTCCATGTAAACTGAGAGAGCAGTACACTGTGTTTGTTGCGAAATAACTAAAATATAAAATAAAATGAAGCAAAAAACAGGTAGCTAGGAGGTGCAATAAAAATGATTTAAAATTAAATGTGGTTCATAAAATTAAACATTTTTGCCATAAATAGACCATTCTAGTAGGATAATATAATTTTAAACACAATATAATCTTTATAATGTATTATTATTATTATATTACATCTTTAATTAATTTTCTACACACATTAGTGGGCTAGTGAGGTCACCGAAGAGATCAGAAGAGTGTCGCAGGGCGTGAGATAAGGGTGGGAAGTTGAATAATGATAGGAAACGTATGTAGTTACTGAAGATGAGGGACACGGGGTTATTTATTTATTTTTACAATCATCAGCAGTTAGGAATGAGAAATATCATTAAATAGGTGCAACAAAAAATAAGTCATAGTTCAGACTAGAGTTACCGATAGGTTTTCCGTTTTACCATAGTCTAAAGCGAGTAGCCACTTGCGTATTTTTCCTTTGACACCGTAGAGTGAGGATGACATAGGCAGCATTTTATTTGTCCAGGATATGACCGTAATGCCTATTTTGCATTAAAATAATACAAAATTATTCACAGGTCAAGTTCAAATATGTTTTGTAAATAGTATATTATGTTGCGCAAGTATGTGTAAGATGCGATGCTCGGTGCATAGATAGGCGAGCGCTGACCGGTGCCAAATGTGACCCTTTCCTAAAGTGCAACGCCTTTTGGGGATCATTGACACTTATGCCCTTCTTTAAACAGTTTCTGGAATTAAATGAATTAACCTTTAATTAATTGCTCTCTCACTACCTCTTAAATTTAAGTGAAAAGAAAATCACTAACACTTTGTTTTAAATTTCATTTTTCTTGGGAACGCTTCCGACTGGTTTTTGCTATCATGGATCACTTGAGCTACTTGTAGATTGTTTGCAACAGTCTGTTAGCTCAATTATTTCAATTCTAAAAACAAGTTCTAATTTAGTTCTGTTATTAAATTATATTTACGGTTAATAATTACCTAATGGTTTAGTATTCAATTTATCAACTAAAAGAAATTGCTTAATAACGTTAGGTACCATAACTTGCATAACCAGGTTTATAAGACAGACAACGAGGGACTCGTTAGTGCCTAGCCAGTTATTATAACATAAATTTATTACTGATAGTTACTGCTGGTCTGGCAGATACAGATTGCGGGAAGCTGACGTGCTTGCGGGATCATTAAAGGAGGCTTATCCAGGAGGCCTTCCACTGCTGGACAGTGGACTAGTATAGGCTGATGATGATAATGATATCCAGAAGTGGATTACCCTTTCAGACTGTTGTCTCTACTTGCCTTCCTGTGAAACTGATCGAAGTTGTCACTAAATTCTGATTTAGTTCATATACATATGTGGGGGCAATGCAGTTTTGCTATTTATGTTGCTATTGTCATCCTTATCATCTAGGTATCAGCTGTAATTTACGCAACACGGGCAGAGCAACAATGTAATAATTCAGTGGTTTTAATACAGATTCTAGGATAAATATTTTTATTAGCTACAATTATGTATGTTGTAAGTTTCACGGATCCTTTGTGTCTGTCTATGACATCGTAGCTCCCTCACTGATGAGACGTTTTGGGTTTGGTTTGGACATTAAAAAGTGGTAATCCAGAGTGTTTTTTGAGTCACTGCCAGGCTTGAGCGACAGTGTGACGAGAGAGTATCTACCATAGGGTTAGTTCCGCTATACACGAGTCCCGCTTTGCTTGGATACTTAAATACATAAAAAAAGGTGCCGCTATGCTCGGATTCAAATTCTCTGACTGTAGAGAAGAAAACACCTCTGTTAAAATATCACATTTAAAACATACGTTATGCATACATTATACTAATATACCTATACTGACTTTGACAATCACAATGACATGTGGCAAGGGTATTCTTTCGGCTACCTCAATAAGTCCCAAGTAGTAGTATCTTAAAAACCATTTTTGAGTCAAATGCTCCAATAGAACCGATGGTTTACAATTTTTGAGTTTGCTGTCTGAAATCTTGTGATTATTCTTAGAAAAGGCCAAAGTACAGAGGCTGTACTTCGAACCCTAATCTGCAAGCAATCTCTGGAACCCGAACAAAGTCCAACGCCTAGGGCTGTCCAGTGAATATAATATTTTGCCCTGACCTGTTAGTTTCCGTTTGCATATTATTCTGGAGACTTTCATAGTACGTACCAATAAGTTTATTTTGCTTTTATCCGACTATTACACAGACGAACTTTTAATTAAGTAATAAGTATAGCTTCCCTATTTCATACCTGTTTTCCTCTATTTTTATGTATGTACTAAGGTTGCATATGAATCACCGGCATAGCAGGGCATGGCAGTAATGCAAGTAGGCTAATTTTTTCACGTGAAAATGTTAAAAGAACGCCTAAATCTACCAACATAATAACATTCATGATACCATGCTTCCAAGCTTCGATTGCTTCTGTCATTTGGTTCTTGTTTGTTGTATTGTTAGGTATTACGGTTAAAGAAATTTATTTCTCATAACGAATATTACATCCACTTGCATGAGAACCAATCTTAAATTCTACAACATTTCATAAAGGCGTGCGTATCTTACTGACAAAATACAAATAACAAAAAAGTTGGGGGTAGACGTAAGTAGACGATAGTATTTAGATTATTGTTATTGATGCCTTTCGTTCCGTGATTCCATAAAATTGAAAACCGATGAGCATCAGCCCTGGAACGAAGAAGCCCCATGTCAGTGATTGAATTGTGAAAGGCACGCACCGCACACGTGCTAGGGACCGGCCAGGGCCTTTATTCTCTATAAAATAGGAGATTCCTTGCCCAAACCGTGTGACGTCACAATGTATTCTGAATACGATTTCGTTCGATTCCACGCCGCTGTCTTGTCATATCTGTGAAACGCGTTGGGATTTGCCATAGTGAATAAAGGATCTAATACGTTCATTGTAGGCGGTGGCTTCGAAATAATGAATAATGTATTTTTTTTTGTTTTTGTTCAGTGCGCTCGTCATTTACTAACAGACTTGGGTACGGGGTCATAGAGCCACCACAGGACACGGCTTGGAACTAAAACCCTTGTTATAGTTTAGTAATGAGTTAAATAATAATGGAAGGGTTGGAAGGATACGAAATAAAGAAGTTTAGTAACGAAGGAAATGTAGGTGTTTTTTTCGAACGACTTCTGTGGCGCGGTGGGCTTAGATCAACCTGCTACGCGGTAGGTTGCAGGTTCGATTCCTGCCTCGGGTAAAATGTTTCTACCATCTGTAGATATTTCAGGTTCAGGGTGTTCATAGTGCACTGGTCGTTTTCTATATAAAATTAAAAAGTCATCTAGTGCCTATTAGATACAAAATACAAATACAAAAATACAAAAGATTATTGTTATTGATGCCTAAAGTCTGCCAAAATTAATTTAATTAAAATAATCAGCAAAGTAATTGGCCAACTTAAGTTAATAGAAAATGGATCGATTTGCGATTAACCCGTTAGTTGTATTCTTTCATAAAACCAGAAATTATCAGATGGGATATCATCATCACTATACTCACTACAGCATTACTTATTAAGATAAAATAAGACGAAGCTGCGTCGTAACGCGCATACTCAACAACCGAACTCCTGCGCTACAGAGATCAACATCAACAACATCAACATCACCAGCCTATAATAGTCCACTGCTGGACATAGGCCTCCCCTAATGAGCGCCATATATGGCATCATTATTTGGGGGTTATTACCCATAATCCCCACGCTGGGCATGCAGGTTGGGGATCGCAGTTCGATGTAGTTGTTCTGCAGAAGGCGCTGCTGCCCGCCCCCCCGCTGTGTTTCCCTTAGTCGCCTCTTACGACACCCACGGGAAGAGTTGGGGTGGTGAAATTCTATGCCGGCACCACACGGCAAACACACAGAGACAAACACTACAGAGATCGTGATCAACTAATCTCAGGTTTCTCAATTGTTAAACCACAAGGGGGTAACTCGTGTCAACGAACCGGGAGTGATAAGATTGTTATCATGTTATCATATCACTAGCTTTCCATGCAGCCGATGCAAGCGACGACGGGACGGGCGTCTAGACCGTGACGTCACACACAGCTGGGAGCTCACAGTGACGTCATGTTCACTTTATACCACAAGGATATCGATTTAGGTTGCTCTAATTGACAAAAACTAACCACGGGCGTAGCCAGGGGGAGGGTTTTGGGGGTTCAAACCCCCCCCGAAAAGTTCAGATATTAACATTCATAGAATTAAAATAAGAACAGGCGCGCGGCATATCTCATTGATTACTATTAGGTACCTTACATTAAAATAGGTATACGGTGGTTTCGATTCCTCCGCCGTCGCGCGTCGTCGGTTATCGGATCGCATTCGGTAATCTTCGTATATTTTCGTGCCCTTTCGTATCAGGCGCGCTGCACGACAAGTGCGCGGCGCACTTGTCGCCTTCACATAATTACCGAGCGCTGGTGAACGAAGCTGTTTTGACATTTTTATAATTTGACCTACGTAGATTTAGAATTTTCACTACATACGTTAAAAGGATTTGTCTTCAAGATAACACAGGAGTAAACACTTGTCTTATAAATACAAGGGTAAGTAAATAGTAAATATTTCTAAACGTGCAGTGTAGAGGAATAATTTGACGATTATTTTTAAAACTAAACTGTCATCTTCAGATATATTTAACGGATTTTATTAAAATTGTCGCAAGGTGATATCACTGATTAAACGAAATGATTTAAAAGGATTAAAAAGTTTTAATACTTTCAAATACTTTAATTTAATTTTTTAATTCATGTTTTTAGGATTAAAAAGTATTTGAAAGCATTAAAATTATTTAATGCTATTGAATTACTTTAAATACTAAATTTAAGGATTTAAAAGTATTCATGATTTAATCCTTTATAATGCTATTTAATCATTTTGTTTGATCAGGGATAGCTTGGTTATTATTTTAAAGCTTTCTTGACATTCCGAATTCAAAATCCAAAGCCTTTTTCTTTCAAAATTCAGTTCATTTTGATTCATTTTTCGTTGAGCCTTAGTCACGTTAATAGCTTATATTTTTATACACTACTAGCGGCCCGCCCCGGCTTCGCACGTATTTAAGAAAACATTTAAAAATTATAAATAATTTTAACACTCTTGGCAGACTTGGCTTGACTTAGCGGCCATAACGCTTTATAACATAGTATATTTTAAAAATAATTTAGATATTATCTTTAATTCATTTTGTTTTGTTTTTTATTTATTTTTATAAATTTTTCAAAGGTGTTTTATTTCTATTTCTAAGTCAATAGTTTCCGCAGCGTACGCGATATAAGGATTTTTCGGCGGTACTATTGCATATTTTAACATGAAAAAGTAGTTATTGTGACATAACTGTAATAGTTAGACATATGGTATTACAGATTTTTTTGTAGATATTGATGTCCTCTATAAAATACACTTGTCTTGTTTGTAGTACATTTTGCTCTATTGTCAATAATTTCCGCAGCGTATGCGATATACTTAAGTTAAGGTTTTTTTCGTATTATTTTCACACTTGGGTTACATTATCAAAGTTTTCATACGGATCCCTAACTTTTTGAAAATATTCTATAATCTATATTCATCACAGATAATGTAGGATTCTAATGGTGGAAGAATTTTTCAAATCGCCCAGTAGTTTCGGAGCCTATTCATTTCAAACATAAAACAAATCTTGCCTCTTCATAATATTATATAGTATAGATGTACTATTAACATTAGAAATAAAAACTTTCAATTTGGATTTTATCCTCAAGACTTATTCTATTATTTGATGAATCAGTAAAATGAGGCCATCTACGCCTCAAAGTAATTAATTAAATATCGTAATAAATTGTCCTGATTACCTACTTAGCATAATCTATACTAATATTATAAAGAGAAAAGCTTTGTATTTTTGTAACAAATAAACTCAAAAACTACGGAAACGATTTTAAAAATTCTTTTATCATTAGAATGCTACATTATTGCTGAGTGACAAAGGCTACTTTTTACCGCGGAAGAATAATACCTTTTCCTACGGGAAAATTAATTTATCGCGTACGAAGCTGCGGACGGAAGGCTAGTCAGTCTTTGATGTGTAAATTATATTACCTCTTAGTATAGTATCAATATATATTATAAAGGAATAGATGACTGACTGACAGACAACGCAGAGCCTAAACCGCTGACCCTAGAGACTTGAAATTTGGAGAGTTTATTCCTTTTTGGATGTAGGCGCGTACTAAGAAAGGAATTTTGAAAATTTGCATCCTAAGGGGTCCAAACTAGGGATTGAAATTGTAACAAAAATTCTTTGTATTTCCGTAACCGTTAGAAGAAGACTGTCAAAAGTTTACGTATAGGTTCTCCTTACGAAATAAACAAACACGTGTTTCAGCGTTTCCTGAAATTTTGTTGAAAAGCGGCACTACACTACTTTGTTTGGCGAAAAAACAACTTTTTTAGGTTATAGTCCGATTTCAAAGTGTTTCTAGACATTAAAAGTTAGTTTGAGAGAGTAACTACTACTCCAAAATCAGCTTTGGAATGCTTAGATAAGTGTGACCAAAAACTATATCCAAATATTTACACATTGTTGCAAATATTGGCTACCATCCCTGTTTCCACTGCTACCCCAGAAAGGACCTTTTCAAGCCTAAGAAGACTTAAAAACTACTTGCGAAACACAACGAGTGAAAACAGACTGAACGGCTTGGCTCTCATGAACATTCATTATGGGATAGAAATTGATGCGAATGAAGTAGTGGATATATTTAAAAAGAAAAACAGAAGAATAATTTTGTAATATTTTGTGTTTCTGTGATATACAACAGAACGCTTATAGTTTATACTGTCCCACTGCTCGAAAAAAGACTCCCCCAATTCCTTCGTGGAGATTTTTTTCTGTATGTATTTTTCACATCTTTAATATTTTTCTCAAATAAGGGTTTATTTTATGTACTTTTAGTCGTTTTATTTTCTTGAACCCCCCCCCGATACTAAACCCTGGCTACGCCCGTGAAACTAACTATGGCCAATGGAATGGAAGTTGGGGAGGGAAAGGCCTGTGTGCCAGAATGTAAATCTGGAGTTTCTATGTGTAGAACAAGTACTAACTAGATACTTGAATTATTCCAAGTACATTTTGTCCTGAGGATTTGCTTGCTGTAGTAGGTACTGATGCGCTGCGACAGATACTCTAGGGCAAAATCATAGGCTCTGTTGAGACTATCAATATAAATAACAATTAAACTATAACCTAATTGTGCATTGAGATCAATCCAACTACAAAATTTTGTATTCGCTCTATGGACAGCGAATAAAAAATTTGAGATAGGGCTGTGACGCGGGTAATGGCACTTTTATATTAATATAATCTCAGTCTCTAACAGTGAAAATTGTTAATATTGCCATATTGGGAGGGGAAGATGTTTCCTAATGCCGTGTTTGACAGGAATGAAAATCGCACCTTCTTCTTAGTCGCGATTTTACCACTACGCATTGAAGGTCGTCTACCAAATAGCGCATTACCTGAATAAATACAAATGTGATCGCTTTACCCTATAAGTTTGGTAATCTGTTTGTTTAAACACTTAGCATAATGTTCTGACAATAAGTAATACATGTTACATATTAGGTTGTGGTGTTTTTCCGATCACTTGGCAACGTTCTGAGGAATTTTTTCTTGGCTTCCGGTTCTGAAGTATGATTTAATTAGTTTACGTTTGTGAATTTATTTGCATATTAATTATGGTTATTCCATTGAGGTACGAGAATAATGTATCGTTTAAATATATGCTATACAATAAAACTCAAAAGCCAGACTCTATTATTGTTATAATTTGCATATTATGATAAAACTTCTTCATTTTGCGATTTTGAGGTAAACCGCAACGCAATATCGCGACACAGGCCTATAATTATATATGAAAACTATGGTAGACTACTAGAAGTAGAAATTGGTATAGTCTTACTTTTTATATTATATACTACTTAGTTGTAATTTGTTTTATTTTTTAATACTTATGTTATATTTATTGCCTTTTTAGAAAAAATATAATTAAGTGAAATTTTATGTATAACCCATTCAGATAACCTGCCAATTTCAGGTTCCTCGCATACTTAGGCCTTATCATCGAGCAAGTGTGACGCGACCTTAACATTTAGATGATAACGAATGTACATGTCGTTAGGCGTTTGAAGAACTTTCTATTTGGCGCAAATCTGCGAAAATTAAAATAACAATGAATTTGTTTTAGCATAATCTTAATAATCGTACGTATTATATACCGCCCGTACCATTTTGATATATACAAATAGAAAATGTTTCCATGTCTTTGTGATAGAACGTGGTTTTAAGTTAATTAATATTATATTAGTCCCGGCATAAGCTGAAATTGCTTGAATTATATGAAATTACTACAGCGAGTTAATGTATAAAAATGTTCAACAACAGGCTTACAACATCAAAAAAGTCATACTTACCAACATTGCGAAATAACTTCACGATTATGAGTTATCCCGATAAAATAATACAGACAAAACATTATTACATTCAATAATGAGCCGTCGGAATCGTACTTGTAGCGTCGCTAGGCGCGCGCGGCCGCCCAGTCGCGTTTCCCGCCTCAAGCCGCGCGGAAGTTCCCCGCCCAAACCAATGCCGCCCCGGTATCGCGTCAGAGTCAAATTAAAGTAAATATTGTACGACCACCGCAACTACAAATGGGATAAACTATTTTTAATCCTGTGAAAAAGACTATAATAAATTATTTGGGAATATTTAGTGCGATTGATTTTGTTGATTTTGAGAAAAAAAATATTTTTATAGTGAAATTGTGATTCGTAATTTCGACTCTCTAAAGTGTGATATTAGTTTTAAGTTTAGTTGTTTTGGACTTTGTGTTGTGTTGAATATGGAGGAGCAAGGAGGTAATTTATTTTTCTCTATATTTGCTGATTATGGTTTCGTACATATATATGTTTCAATTACCTCTAGGTATTTTAAAATACCTACGGAATTATTAAGTTTAGTTAAATTTAGAAAACTAAGATTTGGATTCATTTAAATAGTATACGTAGGTAATTAAATTATATGGTATAAAAACAATTTACTTAAAATATAAGATTCGTCGCCTACCATAAAATAAGAACACACTACACACAGCTCGGAGTCTGTAGGATAAAATACGAAGGGTGTAACTGTCACAACAGAACGTTATTTTTCCAACATCCGATGTCTGAAAATAACAATTGTCAATTGGCACCGTATTGACAATTAGATTCTATTTAGTAATGACGTATTTTATTTATAGTATGGTACGGTATACTTCATTCTTATTACATATTAGCTTCCGCCAGCGACTTTCCATGCATTTGTCCTGAATATTTTAGTATATTTTCTTTGTCATATCAAGGTTTGCTAAATGAAATTGACCGTAGAATAAAATTGACTTCAAGTTACATTCATTTTATGGAATAAATGACTAGTGAATCACGGTGGACGAGGGTCCGATTGCGACGCAGGAGGTCGCGTGTTCGATTCGATCTATGGATACCTAATAAATAAATCTATCGATCATAAAGTTTAAAATCATTTAGCACAAATTTCACAAGCTCAAAACAATTAAATAACAGAACCAAATTGGACATATTATAAACAATTGAGCTAACTACAGACTGTTGGAATCTATAGATAGCTCTTGTGCGTTTAGCCCCAAGTTAACTATGCTGGCTAAGTAACGCTGTCATCTGAGGAATTTAGTTTTTACGCAATAAAAAATATTAGTAAGTCCGAAAGTGAAATATCTGAATACATACTTATCGTAATAATGTCTTTTTATCTATTGGCACAAGCTAATAGCGCTGCGGATCCCATATGACTCATTATTTTATTCCGAGAGTGGACAAATATCAAGCTTGTAACGATTATAACGTCGTAGTCTAAGTCTACGTGACAGGATCTAGCCTCTACGTCGTAGCCTCTACGTCGTAACTCGTAGCAGTTTGCTACGAGATTTGCTACGGGCCCCTAAGCATCTAACATAGAAGAATAAAACACGTCTTGTCCTACTAATGATTGTAGTACTGGATGTACATTATGTGAATTTTTTTTCTTGTTAACTAATTCAATTAAAATACTTGTGCTCGGATACAATTTAACATAGAAATATTTTTTTAACCTAACCTAATCTCTTCATGGTTTTCAAAAGTATTTCATTTTTATTTTATTTTCTCATTATTTTGTATTCGTAATTTTTTATAGATTAGGTCAAACACCTCTTTATCAACAGTGTCAAAATGTCAGCTCTAGAGTAAATAATGCAATGTTTTGACATAATGCCCTGTAATCGCATCACATAAATACCTACGTAGTAAAGTTGAATTACCTGCCGACTTTTCGTTAAACATAAGAAGACTTTGAACTATCTACTCAACATCAACAACATCATCATCATCACCAGCCTATAATAGTCCACTGCTGCACATAGGCCTCCCCTAATGAGCGCCATAGATGGCATCATTATTTGGGGGTTATTGCCCATAATCCCCACGCTGGGCATGCGGGTTGGGGATCGCAGTTCGGTGTAGTTGTTCTGCAGAAGGCGCTGCTGCCCGCCCCCTGCTGTGTTTTCCTTAGTCGCCTCTTACGACACCCACGGGAAGAGTTGGGGTGGTGAAATTCTATGCCGGCACCACACGGCTGTCTACTCAAACCTGGGTTTAATCTATTAAAAATTAAAACTATTTTTTCTAAAACTGCGCGGTGGTTGCGGCGTAGAAATAGTCCCGTCAAACTCAGCTCAAGTATGTCTTTGGATTTGACTGAAGGAATGTACCAGAGAATGGGCTTCTTTTTGTATATTAAGTGAGAGTTCAATTCTTTACTGTATGCACCAAGGTGCTGACACTATCGTACGTGTGCTGACATTATCATTATGATTGACTGCGGACGTGCTGACGGCAAAGAGGAGAAGTAAAATTAAATACTGGCTCATTTTGCGGTCATACGAAATACAAATGTGCTCTTGATGTCGGAAATTTGTTTTTTTTTCGCAGCATTACATATCGCAATTGGTAACTGTATGTCAACATTACCTAATCATGCCACTGTTCAATTCCTCCATCGCGGTCATCTAAGTTCACTGTTCTATCTAATATTTTGCAGTGCGTCAGTACCAGTTTACAGAGCAAGGCAATGCAGCCAGCGTCGTTGGGACGTTCATTGTTTGCAACAGTCTGCAGATAGTTCAACTTTCATCTGTATTTACACATTTTTGTACATTTGATAAATATTTGTAGGTTCCCTTTATGAAGAAATATCTGTCATTCCATCCAGACTCCATATTGTACGTTTCCCACGATCCTAATGACATCAAGTAGATCTACAAATTCTAGAAAAAGTAGTTTCATTGACCTTTATCTTCCTTATCGAGGCTATCGGAGATTATTCGACAGTATGACGTCAGAATTGCGGCTTAATTTTGTACAGCACTTGTGGATGACAGCCGATTTAGTGTGTATCATTAATCAGTAACAAAAGAGATTATAATTTATGTATAACTAACAGCTCGCCCCGGCTTCAAATGGGTATTCAGCGAAATTTCAAAAATTATAAATCGGTACCTACTTTCCCTAGCTTTTTTGAACGTATTCCTATGTTTATCAAAAATAATAATTCTGATGGTGAAAGATTTTTTAAATAGGTCCAGTAGTTTCGGAACCTATTTAATTTAAGAAATATACAATCAAATTTTTCTTCTTTAAAATATTAGTATAAACTAGATACCTGCCAACGTGGTAATATGCAGAATGTGTTTCCTCAATCCTATGTCCAAGTGACACTTGATTGATGAAAAGAAGGGAATAATTGCACCATATATTTTTGTCTAGATAGTTGTCTTACGATATTGAGATTGGAAAAGTTGAGCTGACTGCAGACTGTTGCAAACGAACTAGAGGTAACCAATCGGACGCGTAACCAACGTGCTGGTTGTATTGCCGCACTGAGCATAAGTTTAGAATCTGCATTTTTTTCAAAAAATGAAACAAAAAACTAAAGAAACAAA
Source organism: Eupithecia pulchellata (assembly GCA_963931895.1). Classification (NCBI taxonomy): domain Eukaryota; kingdom Metazoa; phylum Arthropoda; class Insecta; order Lepidoptera; family Geometridae; genus Eupithecia; species Eupithecia pulchellata. The sequence continues at coordinate 672,883 of OZ007523.1, forward strand.
TATTATGTACTTGCGATAAAAAATATTTCCAAAATTGTTGAGTTAGATAATATTTATAATCTTCTATTTAAATCATATTGAATGATAAAACTAATGAACTCAGTAATAAAATAAACTATCTCGAGATCTTAAAATTTTGCAAGATAATTAAAAGTCAACATTCTGCTTTCTCCCAGCCCACGGCATTCACCTTGACGCTTCGAGTATATCAGGTCGTATAGTATCGTAGATTAGCGATAGTACCACAGCTTTAGTATAGTAGTACCTACCACTGGTAGGCTTCTGGATTAAGAGGGTAAGGGTGCCCTTACCAACTATGTAAAACTGCTTTATAAATCCATTTCAGAGAAAATTACAACTATATGAAGTTATACTAAAAGTAAAAATTAGGGTTGAGTTTTAGCAGGACCTTATTCTCGATGATAATATAGGAGATTCCTTGCCCAAAACGTGTGACTCCACAACGTGTTCTATTCGCAAATGTGATTCCTAAACGCGCTTTGGTATGGAATCGAAAAATTGTATTCTGTATGATAGAAGACTAGTTTATGCCCATTTTACATCATTCGTTGAATCTTACATCCAGTCCATTCGGAAAAATATCGGGTTTAAAATACTACATAATTTTTATTTCCTCAAACTTAAATATATCTAGATGCTTGCTCCACTATACATAATATCTTGCAATATTTATTGTAATAAAAAAAAAATTAAGCCCACTTTTCATGATTTGTATTATTATTCAAATCACGCACGACTAATTTCAGAACGAATAGTCAGTTTTCTCAATTTATGTTATGTTATGATTTAGCAAGTGACACCTAGTACTCATGGAACAAATATCTGCAAATCGTACAAATAATTGACCCGAGGTGAGAATCGAATCCTCCTACGTCGCAGGAGAACCTTCGCCCGACGGGCTACCGAGATCGGTAAATATTTAGTGTCGAATCTATCAACTGTTGGTAGTAAAACAACTCGATAAAAACGGTTTAGTTTAATATCGTGCTGAAACACAAATATATTACCATCGAAAAGTGCGAGCAACAGGCACCGATGGCCCTTATAAGGAACTATTAAAAACCTTGAATAGTCCACAAGCACACACCAAAAACATCCTAATGGCCAAATATTTACCGACATCGTTAGCTTGCTGAAATCGGTTTGAGACGGATTATTCAATATTATACGATATTAACGATACATTATGCACTTTCGATGTGTAACCTTTAAAATCAAAAATGGAATAGGAAAAAACGGTCACATTAGAATTCAGATTCCTATTTTCCCGCTGGAGGAAAACTGGAATAAGTCAAAATCATGAATGAGTAGGGGATCTAACAGCTTTTTTATAATCTATATTTATTATAATGAAGTTTTGTCACAGTGATTATGTCACTCCCTGCTGTTTGTATAACTTTTTTATTTTTATCTGCTCAATCCGAAGATCCTAGTAGCATGGAGCTCAAATCAGAACTAACTAGCTCCAACCATAAAATATATCATAGGTTTTGTAATAAGACCAACAATATGTCCAAATTTTAATTGCTTCTATCGAGTTTAAACCAGCTCAAACTAGATAAATATTCTACACACAAAAGCCTTTGTTAGTGACCATGAAAACAGCAATAAATGCTTCATGTTTGGTCCCACGCCACTCCAGATTCAACTGGTTTTTTCAGGATTTCACTAAAGCCTCATTTAATCAACTCTTGCGCAGATAAGTTACAATTAATGTTGATTGGTGTTGTGAGGATTAATTTAAGATAAAAGCTGCCGCTCAACACATTCCGGGAGCTGATGTTTTCAATTGTTAGTAGTAAATTAGGGTTAAGGTACGAGAATAGATTGTGTTCATTTGGTAGTAGGTCTGGTAATGGTTCGGTGTTATTTTACGGTTGTATGTTGTAATAGAGAAAGACAAGTGCTAGACAACAAATAAATAATATAAGGCATAAAGAGAGAAGCTTCTCTTTTCTTCAACAACCCCAAATAGCCTTGCCCTATATCTTATCCGTTTGCCGATTTCACCCCATCATCAAAACCAAGCGTTGTCTACGCTAACATCAATGCTAATACATCTAGGATTGGATGTCAATAATACCAATTGTATAGTCGACAGAGAGCGCTTATTGTTTACATAGAGTTAAGAACTAAAAGCAACTGACCTTCAATATGATAATAGATCACATTTCTTCGTCATCCTTCTTTAAACATCAAAGTCTAGACCTAACTATTTACCCGACCATTTCGAACAGAGTCAGACGTCATGACGTGTTTTCAAACAAACCCGAATGCTGTGTCTGGCTGTCTGTCACGGAACAAAGAGATGTGTTGAGGAATAACTCTACTTTATATTGTTTTGGCTTTTATCACTTTTCTATGTTGAAAGGATTATTCTTATGATTGTATGTTTAAACGTTGGTCGCTTTATCAGATGATGGCACATATTATTTTAGTTGACACCTAAACTGCTGAACCTGCTTCCCTCTTACAAGGTTTTGCATAATCACCACCTGGCAAGCGGATGGGCCATAGCAGTTCAGGTGTTAACTTAAGTTAATACGTGCCTAATCTACTTTCAGTTGATGCGCCGTTGAATTAACGAACAGTTGAACCGGTCGAGCTATTTTGGTTTCAGTTCTTTGTCAATGACAACCACCAGGCCGTGGTCGCACTATTGCATTATTCTGTAACCACTGCAACCTAATGTAATGACTACGTTTGTAATGTGTTAGTCACTGTTCACTGAGACGTAGTTTAGTTAGAAAGCATTCGTTTCGCCCCTCTATTACTAAATTCCCTTTTAATAGCCAGTTAGTTGATTGCTAGACAGCTGGAAAATTATATTTATTTTGCCAGGACAGAAACGAACCAGATATATTTTATAAGTATTAAAAACCTTATATTAAGAGGGCCGATCGCGCCATTTTGTGAAAAAAATAGGCAAAGGATTTCGTGTTTATAAGAGCGCTACGGAGTATACGTTTTTGGAGCGGGGCGTAAGCTCAAAATAATAAGAAGTTAATGTTTTAACGTATAGGAAAACTATACAAATAATCATGAAATCGGTTAGAGGAACCAAATAATTAGTAATAAACTACGAATCAAAACATACAGTAGACCGCGGGGTTTGTGATTTTTATGAAAAAGATTACTTACATAATGAACTATAACTTGAAAGCCTCCCACGATTTCTGTGCGATTTTTGTGCTGGGACGTAGGAAAAAATCTAGAAAATAACACCTTTTTGAGTCTCGATTTTGAAACAGTCCCATTTCAGTTTGATAAAAACTGTTTCATACACCAGTCAAGTTCAATGAACCTAATGTAGGTTTTTGGATTTGTGTATAACAGAGTGTAGAGTGTTGTGTATGCAGAGTAGGTACGAGTTGTGTGTATATGTGTTGTGTCTACCTATCAATGTCAGCATGCTTCTGTTTATTAATAAAGTAGTTATCGGTAAACATATCGTAAATTATGTAGGTTCATGGATATACATGATATTTTTGTTAAGCAATAATATACTGAATACTGTTAGTAATACAGTTATACTAAAAATAGTATATACTATTTTTAGGCTATGAGTATAGTTCTAGTATTTATTGTAAGTATTAGTTTATTATTATTATTTTTTTTACATAATTAAGTACCACTGTCTATATTGTTCCTTCATGTCCAGTCCATCCCATGGTTGCCTGGAAGAGATCGCTCATACCGACAGGGCCACCCTTTATACTTCTTCTTTTTTAAGCATGTCTGTAAAGTGATGTTCTTTTTCTCTGTGTGGTATATAAAAAAATAAAAAAAAACTATCAAATGTATTCATGGGAAATTAATAAAAACTCTAATTAAATATAATTAAACATTCTGGAATCTGTTATTCTATTCTATAATATATTATTTGGATTTGGGCAAACATTGTACAGACAGACATTCACTAGGAACAGACACGAAACATAAATCTACAGAACACAAAAACTAAGATTGAGTGAAAGCGCCGCGAAGAAAAGATTTATTTCATGAAATGGGTTCTGAAATTTTTGAAACTATACCATTTTTATAAGATGGTGTTTTTTATTAAATCTTCATATTTATATATATTACACAAATATTTTCAATTTATTAAAAATAAGTTGATGCGCTCTGATATGCTTTAGTTTATATTTTTTTGTAAATGATTTCCTATTTAACTTAATTCCAATAATATTTATTTCCTGTTTGATCGTGCAAGTTGGCAGAGAGTAAAGTCTAATCTATTTGTGTGTTGTTGGCAGAGAGCAAAGAGCGGCTGCAGCGCGCGCCCTTCGAGACAGCCCTGCATCACGCCGGTACGTACATACTCATTCACTAATTAATAATAATAGTACAACCTTTATTAATATTATAGAATATTGCGTACCTTTTGTTTTATTTTCCCCTAGGGCGACTGTCAATCGCCCCGTGACGATGGAAACGTAGGGGAAAATAAAACAAAAGGTACGCGATAAATACCCGATAAATAACAAATCGTTGAAGTATAATAAAACCTTTATTATCAGAGAACATACCGATCAAATAACCAAATTAGAACTGGTGTTTACAATTGAAACAATTGAGTAAACTGCAGACTGCAGACAAACTACAGGTATTGTGTCCAAGATGATACAGCATAGAGATGTCACTCAACAATATTCTGTTTTTGAAGCCAGAGTTGACACAATGAGAATATTGAATAGAAAATTTGGTTTTAATATATATTTTTCTTGTTTTATTTTGTATTTATTTATATATATTATTGCTTCTTGCCGTGTGGTGCCGGCATAGAATTTCACCACTCCATCTCTTCCCGTGGGTGTCGTAAGAGGCGACTAAGGGAAACACACCGGGGGGCGGGCAGCAGCGCCCTCTGCAGAACAACTCCACCGAACTGCGATCCCCAACCCGCATGCCCAGCGTGGGGATTATGGGCAATAACCCCCAAATGATAATGCCATCTATGGCGCTCATTAGGGGAGGCCTATATCCAGCAGTGGACTATTATAGGCTGGTGATGATGTTATGATGATTATTGCTTCTTGCTCCGGCATAACACGCTTTTTCTGCGATACCAAATAAGACATACTTTTGATTTAATGTGATGAACTATTGTTTAACAATATTTTCAGTCCTTTGTCATGAAAATATCGTCTAGAATTGCCTAAATAATATTATATTTTGCTCGATAAAAATCTAAGCTTTCGTAAATATCTACCATATTTATTGAGTCGACAGATTCACATCTCAAAAGTTATGTCTATGAAATACTTCATTCTGTCATACGGTCTTCATAAACTCACCGCAAACAGATAAGAAACTTCAGTTATTTATATACCAAAAGGCAAATAAAAGAGTAGACATAAGTATAAGGATATAGGGCGTAAGTCTTATTTCTTCAAAATGTGTGTTCTCGTGAACTCGTGTATGAAGACCAGAAAGTGACTTGTCTAGGTTAGAGTAGAGATAAACGGTGTGCTAAGGGTCCTGATCTATGTTACGACTGCAACCCTACTAGCAACAGCTGATCGCAAATGTTTCCTACGAATTTAATATAAAATAATTGTTTTTACGTAGTTCTAAAGAGCCCTTTCCGATTTCATCGCATATTTTTATCATAAAACAACTGTCTAAATAGTTAATAAGCGGATAAGTCGTGTTATTTGTGCGTTTTTGGCCAACGTAAAATCGTCGTTTTCCGTTACAAGTTTTTTTTGCTAGCGTTTTGTGTTTTGAGGTGTTTTGTGCTTACAAGTGCCCTTTTCTCTTGTGAAGGAATACTATTTCCAACAAAGTTAACATCCATAAAGTCACGTAAGTCCATACAATCCCTTTCAAGACATAACCTAGACATTGAACATTCTGCCTTTCAGTACCTTGTTTATTTGAGTATTTACAAGACCCACTCCACTCATCTATAATGTTGACTCGTAAAGCCGACAAGATGAACCAGGTTTTACTGGAATTAAAGTCCGCTAAGAGGCAGATTGGTCAATTAGAAGCAGAATTAGTTGAGAATGAAAATATTCTCTTAGAAGCTTTAGATAATAATAAAAAGATTAAAAATGAAATGTCTGCGTTGCATTCTCAGTATGCTTCTATTACTGAGGAACGGGATAGGCTTCAGTTATTAGTAGATAGGCTCGATCAAACATGTGGCATTGAGTTTGAGTCCGTCCTGCAAAGAACTTCGGTGCTGGAGAAACAACTGTGTGACGCCCACCAACACATCACCCAGCTGGAGAAAGCGGCCGACATCTCTGCCACCGCGAAAACACAAAGTTTATTTGATGAGTTGATATCCGCTGAATCAAACTCTGGCCAAGTTTCTGTTGCGGGCTGCAACTTACACACTATGCAAACAACAATTGACCTGACTAAAGATGACTCTGTGTGTAATGTGGAGGCCCGCAGCAGAAACTATAAACGCAATATTAGCAAAGCTAAGTTAAAAAAATATGTGAAAATAAATAAATTTGTAGAGAAAACTCAAAAATTATTAAAAAACCAAAAAAATGTAGTAACAAAACTCAAATGTAAAAGAAAAGTTTTAGATAAATTAGAGCTCTATTCAATGCAGCTAAATTATAATCAGGCCCAATATGAGGCTGAAATGCTGGACCTGAGAGGTAAACTTGACCAGGCCGAGCACTCCCTGGAGCACTATGTCAGTCTTTATGAACGTACTACTGAGCAGACAAGGGAACTCAATCTGGCCATGGATGCACTGCTCAGGAGCCAGGTGAGTCTGGAGGGCAGGGTTCTGGAGGGCTGCGGCTGCTGTAACCCAGGCCCAGTCTGTGACCACTCAGGTCCGGACAGCACTGTGTCAGCCACATCCCATCTGGATCTCAGCACTTCATACTCAGGTATACAAACAATTATGTACTGCGATGAAATTGGAAAAAATATGGGTAAGTTTTTAAATATGAGTATGGAACATCCTCTAGTAAATAATTGTTTTCCAAATTCTAACCTGCATAATATTATGCAAATAATTGATAATTTAACCTTCAAAAGTAACACTAATCTGATAATTTGCCTTGGAAATAGGGGTAATGTGAACAAATCTGACCTAATCAGGTATATGGACAAATTGTGCTCTTTAAACTTAAAAGAAATTGTGATGTTCACATTCCCTTACAGCGACAGCTTGCCACAATCAGAAAACAACCTTAGATATAAGCTAAATATGATGTTGCACACTATTTCAAGCAACAATAATAATGTACATGTGATTGACACTAACAATATTGTTAGTAAAAAATATTATTTGACTCAAGGTAATTATTACCTTTCCAATTATTATAAAAGACAGATAGCAATTTCGCTATCCTATTATTTTAAAACAACAGCCAAAAACTTGGCTATAAAAAATGCTTCTTTTGAGCATTCTTTTAAATTGACAAACAATACCTTGGAAGTTATTCCAAGTCATTTAAATTAGAAATAACGACAATAGAGGAAGTCTCTAGCCCTATAAAGTCAAATATTATTAATCACAAGAAAAAACAACAAAAACAAAATTGTAAAATAAATGCAAAGTTTACCAACTTGGTGCACCAAAATATTCAAGGTTTGAGAAATAAATTATTAGAATTAGAATTATACATGAACTCATTTGATATTGACATCATCTGCTTAACAGAACACTGGCTGAAAAGCTATGAGATCATGTTTAACTTTAGTAACCATCAGGTTGGTAGTTCTTTTTGCAGATCACATGCTATTCGTGGAGGCTCTTTAATATTACTAAATAAAGTTATAAAATTTAAAGAACGTAAAGACATAGTTTGTTTATCGATTGAAAGCCACATTGAAGTTGCATGTGTTGAGTTGGAGCAAACTATTGTAGTAAGCGTATACACCCCACCATCAGCCTCTTTTGAAATATTTGAAAAAATTATGGATGACATCTTATTTAAAATATCAAAATCAAACAAAAATCTCATAGTATGTGGAGACTTTAATATTAATCTTTTAGAAGTGTACTCCTTAAGTAGTAGATTAATTAACTTATTTAACTCTTATAATCTAAAGCCACTATTTTTGGAACCCACTAGAATAACTGAAACTTCAGCAAAATGTATAGATAATATGTTTGTTTGCTTAAATGATAAAATTGTTAGTAAAAATATAATAAGTAACTTAAAATCAGACCACTTAGGTCAAATAATCAAATTACAAATTAAAGTTAAAAATAATAATGTAAAAAAAAAAAATAACATACATACCTGTGACCACCAGTCGATTTGAGCGGTTGAAATTGGATTGGGATTCTAAACCACCACCTTGTTACTCATATAACAACCCTAATGAGTCATATTGCAGTTTTTTTAACAAATTCACCACTGCATTCAATTCAATATTCACACCCAAGACGATTGTGGTCTCAGAAAAACTCAACTTTAGTGAGTGGGCAACAGTAGGTATACATAAGAGTAGGCAAACTTTGTATGAACTGTATAATGAAAAACAATACAATTTTAGTCTTGAGTTCAAAGAAAAAGTAAAAAACTACTCAAAAATGTTCAGAAAAGTTTGTCAAATGGCAAAATCAAATTATATAAGCTCGAAAATCAGAAATAGTGAAAATGTAATAAAATCGACATGGAAAATAATAAATAGTGAGACTGGAAAGGTCAGTACTTACGATAATGATTATAACTTAAAGATTAATGATTGCTCAGTCCAAAATGACGTTGACGTAGCCCAAGCATTTGAAAACTTTTTTACTGACATTCCAATTTCTACTACAAAGTGCTTAAACTCATCTCAAGTTATCGCTGAGTCTTTGCTTATAGAAAATGTACCCAAATGCAAAAATAAATTTAATTTCAATCATGTCAATGAAACTGATATTAAAAAAGCTTTTAATCTATTGAATGTAAAAAAAACTGCAGATCTCTGGGGCGTTTCTGTTAGACTTATTAAACCATTGATTGATACACTTGCACCAGATCTAGCTTTTATATTCAATGAATCTATTGACTGTGGTGTATTTCCTGATCTAATGAAGCATAGTAAAATAATTCCATTGTTTAAATCAGGTAGTAGGTCTGACCCCACTAACTTTAGACCAATATCAGTATTGCCAACGTTCAGCAAAGTTTTTGAAAAACTTATTTTACATCAATTGCTAAGGCATTTCGATGGCAATGACCTGCTTCACTGTAAGCAATTTGGGTTTACTCGCGGCAGGTCTACCACTGATGCTGGTGTAGAGTTGGTATCGCATATTTTTGATGCTTGGGAGAAGTCGCAAGATGCTTTAGGCGTTTTTTGCGACTTGTCAAAAGCATTTGATTGTGTACACCATGTAACATTAATCAGGAAACTACATCATTATGGAATAAAAGACAACTCTTTGGATCTTCTTACTTCATACTTGTGTGACAGGATACAAAGAGTTGAAATTAATGGGGAACGTTCTTCGGGATCTGTAGTTACAATGGGTGTACCGCAGGGGTCTATCCTCGGTCCTTTCCTATTTCTTGTTTATATTAACGACCTCCCTCATCTCGTTAAGAATAATCACGAGATTGTATTGTTTGCTGATGATACTTCACTAATTTTTAAAATGAAACGTCATAACACAAATTTCGACGATTTTTTTTTTTTTTTTTTCTTTATTTATTTTAAAGGAGTTTTGTCATTATGACTATGTCACTCCCGTAGAGAAAAATTACATATATAAACACAAATCACAAACAAAAACTTACTTCTCTAAAAATAAAATTAAGTTAAGCTAGATACCTACTGAAACAAACAAAATAGATGTCAGTGGTGAAACCTAATTAAATGAACCTATCTATTGACGTACCCTAAAATGGGAACCAAACCATTATCCTATAATTAAATAACATACGTGTAAAGCCTAACTAGCATCTTGGCCTCCTCAGATAGTGGGGCAGCCAAAATGCTATTACACATACCTACAGCATGGTTGTACATAAATCTCATACTTTGTCGCTGGGCTTCATTCCGGACACATTCCGTTAGCAAATGATGCACACTTTCTTCCACATCACACTCCGGACAATTGGGTGATTCAGAAAAGCCCATTAAAAACTTAAACTTGTTTGAGGGAATATGTCCAGAGCGCAGCCTTAACAGACAGACTATATTCTTTCTTTTCAATTCTAGCTGGTGATCAAACCACGGATAACGAGGCGGTCGACATTGTATAGTTTTGTACCATATCCCTTTAGTCAGCGAGCGTTCATCGAAATATTCATGCCATAGAAGCCTATAGTCAACTTTAACTTTACACAATAATTCATCATGAGTAGGTAAGCAACTGTAAGCAATACCGTCTCTTATCGCCTGTCTTGCTGCTTGGTCGGCCTCCTCATTACCCGTGATACCAATGTGGGAAGGAATCCATTGGATAATAACATCTTTATTTAGTGCGCAAATTCTACAAATCGAATCAAGGATGCTGTAGGCTATCGGAAGTCCTCGACTATTCGAGGTCAGCCGAGCCAAATGTAAAAGAGCACTTTTACAATCAGATAAGATGACAAACTTACTACTATTCAGAGATTCAATATACGATAAAGCTTCGGAAATAGCGATAAGCTCGCAATGCATTATACAAATATCGGAATCAATAGTAAATCCAGCATACATATCTATTTGTGGGTCCACAAAAGCTGAGCCACAACCTAGTTCATCCTTTGACCCATCGGTAAAAATTTTATAAAAAGCACCATATTTATTATTTATCTGTGTACTACATATCTCACGCAAGTTATTTAACCTGACACATCTTTTTGGAACAGTTATTCCGTCTATTGTTGTTCTAATAGGGTAGTCGGACCAAAAGATGACCACCCCCCAATAGATGACCGAAACGCACATTTTCTCGAATTATAAGAATTGAGTGGTACTCCCTGTAGTGGCGTATTTTTTCTTTAGAAGCGGCAAAACTGTTCCCTCTTTTAAAAATTAATACATCGTCAGTGGACCCTCAGTCACGCTCCAGGACCTAATTTAGTGCGGACGTGTTTCGGTCATCGCCATTTTGTATGGAGAACGAGCTAAGGTGAGTAAACCAGTTTCTTAAGCTTATGAGTGGATTGCCGATTTCTTGATATAATTAGGCCCTATTTATGTATTCCCTTGCATTTATGACTATTATCTCAAGTAGAAAATCAAAGAAAATAAGTAATTTTTAATAAGGTTTTCGAGAAATTTGCTGTTCAATTACTGGTCTAAAAAAGATACATAAATCCTATTTGTGACCGAGCGGTCAGAATTAGCTCCGACCTGCAAATTTTGTTTTGATATTGTAGATTGTATCTTTGATTTTTTATTGATTTTTTACGTTTTTCTTAATGGTTTTGTATACATAATTCTATAAACCAAAACATGACCGGAGGTTAATTACAGAAAAATCGTTGTTTTGGCGTGTTATTTTTTAGCTGGTCATTTACTGTTCCAAACGCTCTATTTGTGACCGAAGAAATTAGTTCGTTCATAATTTGGACCTCAAAACCTAATTGTGACCGACTGATTTTGACTGTTGCAATAAAACTGTTGTGGAATTTTATTAGGGTTCTTCGTAATCAAAAGTAAACCAATTTCGTTGGCCTTACAAACTGTTGTCATCATTACATTATTTGTTATTATAGTTTTTCTTTAATAAATAAATACAATAAATTACATTTTCCTAACGGCGGAGGGGGAGGTATGTTGTTTTAAGTTATTACACAATTGTTACAATGTAGATAAAAAGTATATTTATGACTTACCTAATGGTATAAAGGTTAAAACTTACGTTTCTTAGATATTTTTTGATGTTTTTTAAATTAAAATATGTACCTATCATGGGGTTTAAATGTTTTCGTGGACTGATTGTTATTTTGTTATTTTTTTAGACTGGTTGTTATTTTTTCATCAAGCCTTTAAAATTAAGATAAGTAAGTATTATGTGCAGACTGATTGTTATTTGTTAAGACTGATTATTATATGTGTAGACTGATTGTTAATTGTTTATCAAGCAATTAAAATTATGATAAGTAGGTACCTTAGCATATGCAGACAAAATTATGTATACGGAACCCCACTTCTTTCAAATAAAGTCTCTTGTTGTGAAGAATTTCGCCATTTATTTTGTCGGTCATAAATAGGTCCGATTTCGGTCAGAATTAGTTCCAAACCGGTCACAATTAGGGCCAAAGTCATTTTTTTGATATTTTTCCAATTTTAACTTATTTACAAATAGTTCAGAGTAAAAACAGTTTATCTAGTTGATGCACAAAATATCTACCTACGTATACAACCAAAAACATAGAATATTCCTTGAATAGGAGTTGAGATAAAAAATAAAACAACTTGAATTCCGCTTAATCAGTCATCTATTGGTCCAACCACCCTATGACTAGAAATATCATAATTACATAGCCAATTGTTAAGCGTATAGAATAGAGGCTTGGGGTGCGAATATATCGGTAGATCTGTATATTTACGATGTATCTCAATAAGTAAAGGTATTTTTTTACGACTCCAATACTCACTATCACAAAAAATATTCAATTCTTCTAAAACTTGTATTGTCATATTATCAGTAATAGATCTAGCTTTCAGCCAAAACTTAGCAGCAAGATACTTCCTCCGAATGAACAACGGTTGTAGACACAGTTCACTCTCCATAACGTGTATAGGAGTACTTTTCAAAAACCCTCCTATCACTCTCATCGCTTGATTTTGCACTCTATCTAGTTTACATAAATGATTTTTTACACTGTTATCATATAAAAACCCTCCATAATCCAATCTACTTCTTATTATTGAGATGTAAAGGAGCCTTAAATGAGATTGATGAACGCCCCATTTGGAACTAGCTAATACTTTAAAAATATTAAGAAATTTCAGAATTTTCACTCGGGTTTCATTAATATGCCTTCCCCATTTTAATTTATTATCAAACCATAACCCTAAGTATTTAACACTATCTACCTGTTGGATTTGTTTATTATTTACTTTTAACTCAACATTAAATCTATTTAAATTTCTAGTGTAGCTTCTTGTAAAAACACAAACTTTAGTCTTTTTATGAGAAATATTTAGACCTAGTTCCGAAACCATATGGTCAAATTCCAATAAAGCATCCTGAATGAGATTGACCGCGTCTGATACATCTCGACAGGAAGCATAGAGTGCAAAATCATCCGCGTATTGAGAAACGGAGACCTTATCTATTCTCTTGCAAATATAACTAGTCGCAGCATTAAACAGCAGTGGAGAAAGAGGGTCTCCTTGGGCTATACCTAAACCAGTGATCCTACTTATCACATCATTATTGTGTAGCTCTACGGATAACTGTCGTGCGTTTAAGAATTCCCATAAGTATTTACAGATTATATCACCAACTTCAAGTTTATCTAACGTATTTAATAGGGCAGTTAAATTAATTTTGTTGTATGCATTATCTATATCGACAAAACATCCCACTGTATTATACTTTCTACTAAAATTAATTTGTATGCGAGAGACAAGCCTTGTTAAATTATCCATGCAAGACTTAGACCGTCTGAACCCAACCGTTTCTTCAGAGAAGCATCCGTTTTTCTCTAAAAACCATTCCAGTCTACGCGTAAGGATGGTATGAAAAATCTTACATGGACAAGATAGCAACGCGATTGGCCTTATATTAGAACTTGAACTATTGTTAGTATCCGGCTTTGGTATAGGTACTATTCTTACTTGCTTCCATTGACTAGGCACAAAACTCGCCGATAAAAATGAATTGTATAATGAAACAAGTTTATGTTTAGCTAAATATGGAAGGTTTCTGATCATAGAATAAGATATGTCATCCAGGCCAGGAGCTGTATCGGTGTGTTTAATAGTATTATCAAGCTCATGTACCGAAATGGGAGAAGATAAATGAGTATTTTTACTAGAAAATGTAGGACAAGAGGGATTCACATAGTCCGGTGCTAGACTGCAAAGTAATTTTTCAGCAGTATCACGCGTTAAACTGCTCCTAGCCGATTTGGACCCTTTCAACCATCTCATTTTAGCCCACATAACACTTGATGATGTCACACTATCAATTTCACTACAGAAACCTTGCCATGCTTTATGTTTCCCGCTGCGAATTAGCCTTTGGGCGGAACTAATTTTATTTTGTAAAATATCTAAATTGGCAGGTGTCGGATTTCTCCTGAAGACAGCGAGGGCCCTACGTCTCTCAGCAACAGCTTTTGACATGTCCTGGTTCCAATATGGTCTAGGAGTAAAGTTTTGTACACGGAGAGGGTTCTCGCATATCTTGCTAAAAGGAATAGATTCATCAGCTGCCCTATTAATCCTTTCAATAAATGCGTCATAGGCCAACTGGTAATCATTTGGTAGTATAAAGTTTACTAAGTAATTTTCTACGCCTGACCTGTATTTAGCCCAATCTGCCTTTTTAAAATTGCGCTTCTTTTTACGGTGATTGTAAGTGCAATCGATAGTAGTTTTAATTTTTATCATAAAGTGGTCACTTCCAAGGCTTTCATTCAGAACCATCCAATCTAAACTCAAAGCTATATCTGTAGAAGCTAAAGACAAGTCAGGTGAAGATTTTTGAATTGCACCATTAACTAACTTCACTCTAGTGTGTGTGCCATCATTCAATGATATAATGTTACTGTCCATACTGGAGTCTAAAATCTGTTCACCTCTTGCGTCAGTCTTAGTAGACCAATTTGTGTGATGGCCATTCAGGTCTCCAGCAATAAGTGTTCTTCGAGCACCTAGAGTAAATATTTGATCCCAGTCTCTTGTAGTTGTGTTGGCCGATGGTGGACAGTAAAGAGAGTAAACGTTTTCCAAAAGGTCGCAGTTCATGATCTTGACATGTACACATTCAATTTGTGAGTTGAATAATTGGGCAGTATATTGTTGTGCCTTAATAGATTTATGTGTCATAATAGCCACTCCTCCGTAGCCATCAACTCGGTCTTGTCTAAATATATTATAGCCATTTATTTTAAAATTACTACCAGGGTCTAGCCAAGTCTCGCTTATGATGGCAATGTGAATCTTTTCTTGATATAATAGAGCTTCTACCTCCGTTGCTTTCGGGCGAATGCTTTGAGCATTCCATTGGAGCACGTTCAAGAATGATTGCGAGGTGTTGCAAACCATAATTGGTTTAAAAATTCGCAACAAGGCTGATCAGCGATAAATTGCCAGAAGAATGATAATAACGCCTCCAGGATGATACTACCACAACTCTTAATTTTGTCTTCCCACAGTCCCTCTTCAAGAATTTTGTCTTTTAGTCTGTTAAATATAGCTTTCCATGACATTTGTTCTTTTAGTTTTGTTCTACTCTCCTCACCTGGTTTTTCTCTCGTATCCATTCCGTCACTCATATCGGAGATATCTTCAGACCTGTCAAACTCATTTACCTTCAAAATGTTTCTTCTGATTCTTCTTTTCTCAGTCTTAGAGAGCTTTTTAGTTATCTTAGGGGTTCCCTTCGCTATACTAGCATATGTAGGAGTAGTGCCTACTGTAGTATTTTCGGGTTGGGACTCATTCAATCGTAGTTTATTTGTTAAAATAACTGATGAGTCACGCAATGGGGGATCCTCTGAATAGTACACAGGTCGCGGCGACGGTGCAACATAAATAGTAATTGCTTTTTTGTACGAGCAGTTAAATTCAGCCATAAGTTCTCTGAGTTTTCTCTCCTTCAAGTACACAGGGCAGATTTTAGACATAGCCATGTGTTCACCAGTGCAATTGTTACATCTGAAATTTGTTGTCTCGCAATTAGCATGGCTTTTTCCACATTTAGGGCAAATAACTTTTAGCGACGGGCATAATCTTAGTGAGTGACCGAAACGCCAGCATCGGGAGCATTGCGTCACTGGAAATCTATATGGGCTGACTGCTACTTTTGTATCAAAGATAAAGATATGCGAAGGTAGGGATGTTCCGTTAAAGCATATTCTCATGGACTCGCTCATTTCCCAATTGCCATCGTTGGTATTTTTACGCTTAAGCCGTTTAATTGCTAATATCGCGGTTTCTGAGCTCAGGCCTTGCATTACTTCTTCATCATTCAAGTCCAAGTCTATATTTTTTATTACTCCGTATGATTGACTGATCTCTGATGTTCTTTGGCATTTAAAACCATTCTCATTGAAGGTCTTGCATTGCAATAATTTTCCAGCATTCTCTTCGTCCGAAAAATATAGCAGCACTTTATATGTGTTTATGTATTTAATCTTTTCTACGTTCTTTATATTCTCGGATTTAAGCATTTTTGCAAGTCCGAACTGTTTCGGAAGCTGTTCTGTACATGTCATACTCACTTCAATCTTATATTCTGGGATCATAGTCCCATTGTCATCAATACCATTGTAACTTCTTGATTTTCTCACGGGAGTCGTCGTCCAAATCTCCTCTTCATTCAATGCTTGCCCTCGTTTTCGGGTCCCTTCTGAGTGGATTTCGGCTCTTATTTCCATATTTTTGTTCTGACGAACATTTTCCATGCTCCTACTTATCTCACAATCATTATATTCAACATTCATATCATCCTCCGTTTCTCCCTCCGATTGGCAGTTCAAGATCGCAAACCTGTTCATTCTTGCAAAAGAACACGTGCACAAAGCTTGACAGAAAGATACACACACAGATAAGCGCGGACGCAGCGCGCGCGCGCTGCAATTCGTAGAGAGATCAAACAATAGATCGACGCGTGTGCCGGCAACAAGCGCCTGTGCGCGACTCCAAATTTCGACGATGTGAATAATGCAATCTCAAAAGTAGTCAATTGGTTTAGTGTCAATAATCTTCTGCTTAATGAAACCAAAACGAAATGTATTAGATTTATTCTACCCAATGTAAAACAAGTTAAGGCCGATGTAAAGGTAAAAGAGGAATCTTTAGAAATAGTAGAAAGTACTGTATTTTTAGGAATAACTTTAGATAGTAAACTTCAATGGGGCTCACAAATAGATAAGCTATCGAAGAGACTTAGTTCTGCAGCGTATGCAGTCAAAAAAATCCGTCATCTTACAGACGTTGATACTTCGAGACTAGTCTATTTCAGCTACTTCCATAGTATTATGTCTTATGGCATACTGCTGTGGGGGAACGCTGCAGATGTTAACACCATATTTGTGCTGCAGAAGAGGGCTATTCGTGCAATCTATAATATGGGTCCCAGAGAATCCTTGCGTGAAAAATTCAAAGAAATAAACATAATGACAGTAACATGTCAATATATTTATGAAAATTTGTTGTACACTCATAAAAATATCAATAAGTTCATTAAAAATAGCGATATACATAATTTAAATACTAGAAATAAGAACAAACTGGCTGTGCCCACTACTAGGCTACGTAAGATTAATGTATCTTTTAAAGGGCAATGTATACGCTTCTACAACAAAATTCCAAGTGAGTTGCAAAAATTATCTATAAATAAATTCAAACGGATTGTCAAAAATATACTTTGTAAAAAAGCTTACTATAAAATATCAGATTATCTAGACGACAAAAAAGTTTGGGACGAGTTATGCTCCAACTCTAAAACTAACAATCTAACAAGGTAAAGGTTTCTTGTTCGCTTCTTTACTTTACCTAAAAAAGATTGAAGTGAACAATTAATCAAAGTGATCACTTTATTTCCCATTTTTATTTCTTATTTAACTTGTATTTTGTGACGTGTCCAAGAGTCCTGTAAGGTCTAAAGGAAATAAAGCACTTTGATTTTGATTTTGATTTTGATTGACTGTAAAATCTTTCGAAGGGCAAGACGTAACTGTAAAGCATCACGTAAAACGTCAAATGTGTCGCCTTGCGGCGCGCGCGCATTGAACCTTGGCACGACGCCCGCGCCGCAGCCCGGACCGCGGAAGAGTAAAGGTTGACGCGACAAACAACACGAACTGTTCACCTCTGATCACGGACATGATCCCTTCTAAACATCACCTGTTTAGTGATGATTGTTTACAGAATCATTATGAATGTGATGGATCTATTTCGAACTAAAACAATCGTGGTCGGACTTATAGTTTCCTTCAAGGTACATTGGTACATTGGTTTCATTCCTTTTCGATAATACGCAGATTGTAGTTCCACCTCTGACTGGTTAGAGGTGGTTGCAGGTTCGATTCCCTCTTTGGGACAAATATGTAATTATCTAGTAGGTAGGTACCCAAAATAAAATCTCTGCTTACTTTGATGCTGTGTGGATTTTCCATCATTATTTATTATTACTTTATTCTCAAAATAAAAATATATTTTGTCAGACGTTCTATTTAACCAAAATAAAAATAAGAGAAATTGACTTTAGTGTTAATAACCATGATAGTTTTAAAAGAGAAATCTAGGTTTCAGCCGACCAAAATACTATTCGTAAATAATTTTATTGTGCCCAAATGCCCGACCATTAAAACTTTATGTGTCAGCGAATTAAATGGAAAGCTACCCCACCGTGACGTTAACGATAATATGACTGATATGACGTGTGTCTATTTATGTCCAGCGAAGGTCAGATTCTATTGTACATAAATGTAAAGCTCTCGGTAGATACGACAAAAGTCGGTTAACAAGGACAACTTTCCAAAAGCGCTCTTAGGTTAGTGAGGCGTGTACGAGTTTCCGAAAATTGGTTTTATTTCTTATATTTCAAGCATTTACTTTTATACGTGTACCTAACTATTAAGTTGTATTTGTTTTTATTCATATTAACATAGTTTAAGTTCACTGTAAGTAGTAGCTCTCTTTTTCTATTTAAATTTAACGTAGTTAAATGAAAAAAATTAAACAAATACCTATCTTCCTGTTTCCTTCAGAAAAATCAAATCCACGCTCTAGTGTGAAATACAGTTTATTCATATTGTCTAGCAGATAAAATTAACGTGGAAATAAATCGGCTGTTAAAGAGAATGAGGCGTAATAGACGAGCAGATGTTGAGTAACGATTGATTCGCGTTTTATACGCCACATGTTGATAGAAGAAAAGGCATTTTTTAAAATCATTTTGCGACATTATATTAATAGTTACCCACATCGCCTACACTGAATAGAAGTAGCTTTGGCGTGGGTCTTTCAAATTCAATTTGACTAGACAAGTTGAACTAGACATAGTTGTGCATAGACACAAAGCTCTGAAAAACGATCATATGGAATTGTTGTAATTGTCGAATTTGACACGGAAGCAATATTGGACTACCAGTCTCTTTCTCACAACAGTGGTTTAACGTTAGGAAAAATCAATACACACTCTTTTTATCAGCGCCCTCTTCCTGGTTTCATTGTCACGGATGCCCATTCCATTCAACGGGTTTGTTTACATGTCAGGAGAAGTCATTGTGAGATTTTTATGTTTTGCCCGTGTTTTCGACTTATTTATTGAGCAAAACTGTAATATAAATTGAAAATCATATAGAAGAGGTACCATGAAGTGTTCTGTAGCAGGCTGAGGCCTATGCCAAAGCAAAAACAGGCCGAATCTAACCTTACACCGGTAAGTGGCTAACATTTCGTTAAATTGGTGTCTATTGTACATTGTATTGTGATATAAAGTGTGTAAAAACCTATTATTTTGAATCATCTTTATTGTGAGCTGTAGAAACCCGCAATATTCTCAATATTTCATTCACATCGCAGACATAAAAACCGGTGCTAGTGTTGAACATCATCGAACATCGAACGTTATCGATAAATTAGGTAAGATCAGTATGGGTACCTAAGTGTAACTATTGGGCAAGTGTAGAGGACTTTTTTATTACGAAAACCATTTGAAAACCATTTTTGGATTCAAAATAAACTTTGACAAAAATATGACACACTGCCCCGTGTTGACCTTAGAGGTGCAAGTCCATCTTAACGGACTTGAACCTCTCCACATAAGACCACCGGACACAAAACCACTGATGATGTGTTGACCTTTATAAGTTACGTATTTTTTCTTGTTTTAGTTTACCAAGAAACGAAAGCCGGCGGAGGGAATCGTAAGAAAATATTGGCTTAGAAAATATCCGGCCAGGAACTCAAGACATTCATGTGTGCACATTGCACTTTGAAGACAGTGCATTCAAATCAGAAAAGCCTCCAAAACGTCAGGCTATAACAAAATACAAAATTTACGCGATCAATTCAGTTAAAACAGTGTTTTATTACATATCCTGCTCCTGCTTCACCTCCAGTAAACTCTCGGATCCAGCTCCAATTCCGAAAATGAGGGTTTCCTTCAATTTCTCCGGGATCCCACCATCAGATCCTGACTTGGTTCCAATAGGACCACCTCAGAAATGCGCTCTTCATAACATAGTATAAAACAAAGTCGCATCCCGCTGTCTGTCTGTCCTTCCCTATGTATGCTTAAATCATTAAAACTACGCAACGGATTTGGATGCGGTTGTTTTAAATAGATAGAGTGATTCAAGAGGTAGGTTTACATGTACCTATAATACATGCATAATATAGTAGAGGAACACTGACAATTTAAGAGGTTTCCGTGCAAAGCCGGGGCGGGTCGCTAAATCGCTGAAAAATGTAAATATATTTTCCCGTCGCCTATAAGTAAGTTCGTTCTGACCTTACTTTACAGTGGCGCTAACTGGTGAGTACAAAAACGGTAGCCCTCATTGATACAAAAAAAAATATACAGTTGAACATAGAACCTTTCCTTTTTTGATGTCGATTAAAAAGACAAGCTCGTCCATCGATATAATGTTATCGACTAGACGAACAAGTGAACATCCCTAATCCGCCATGTTGTTCTACCGATTTGTTTACATAGGTATCCAAGGAAAGTACATGCTTAGGGCACTTCCATAGACAATCGTTTTTCTGAGAAACAAACCCGTTGAATGGAATGGGCATCCGTGACAATGAAACCAGGAAGAGGGCGCTGAATCGTTTTTCTGAGACACAAAGGCACACATTGACATTGACACTATCCTCTCAGTGAAAGGTTCTCGCCGTCTTTTGAGGTTTTTATGTAAAAAAGAGCTTTTCTTTTTTGGCAAACGCTTAATTTCAAAACACAAAGGAAAAATTTATATATTTTTTTTTAATTTAATGATTAAGTGTTAATAAATACATCGTGTTTACTGGTTAACTACTTCAGAAGCTGTAAATTATGCTGTAAAAACTAAATGATTCATTATTTCATGAGATAGCTTCAAGCTTCAAAATGGCCGACGTCATTGCGATTTCCCGCCAAAACAAACCGTGTCGCGTGATCAAAGAATTATTCTCTTTTGAGGTTTTACTATTGTATTTGCTTATAAGCTTTGATGATTATCAAAGTAAATGTCTCTTAAAGAGTTACAGCAACAACTGAGTTAATTCTTATACCGCAAGATAATATGGTTTGAAATCGCGTGTGCTTGCCAATATCATGGACCGATATCAGCGCCGATTCATCATTTCTTGTCTAGACCGTGATGAATCGCGCAAAATTCAGATGTTACGGTAAGATCATCAGGAGGTGTTTAACACGAAATTATGCAGTTTCACGTAATTTTGTTCTTAGTAGGTTTGTATTGTGTTCAACGTTTAAGTGGAAAACTTGCAAATTGCTGACATTGAAAAATAACGACATCATTGAAATTAATTTACAATAAGCATGTGATTAGCATAAGACGTATTGTTTTTAAAAGTATTTGTTTTGTATTTTGTTACCATTATTAACGTTACCATAAACTTTCCGTAGGGACAATCATCAAATAGAAATTCTTATACTGAACAGTCTCTAGGGCTACAACTAATAGAAAGTACCTATAGGTATTTGTCTTACCGAATAATTTTTGGTGTACCTACTGAGATAGGTACAACGTCCAAATATCTTGAGCTTTAATGATTATCAAAATAAAATAACCCTGCCTAAACCTGCAAAAGGTACCTCGGTACTTATGTAGATCAAACAAGTCTATGTTAAATTGTCTAGTAAATGTTTAATAGGTACCGTATCATTTACAAACATCTATACTAATATTATAAAGAGGAAGGATTTGATTGTTTGTATGTTTGTTTGTTTGTTTGTTTGAATTGAATAGGCTCCGAAACTACTGGACCGAGTTAAAAAATTCTTTCACCATTAGAATCCTTAATTTTACGTGATGAACATAGGCTATATAATATTTTCAAAAAAGTTAGGGATCCGCATGAAAAATTCAATAATTGAACCGTGGGCTGTATATTCAACCTCTTTTTCTATTATGGCGCGTCAGAATAGAAAAAGAGGTTGTATAGCGCACGGTGCTTGCTTTTTCTCTACGGCCAGTGTCAGTTTTGGAATGTCGAGTCAATGTCGAAAACCCCAATGCTGTTAAAAAAAGTAAAGATCCGTATGAAAACTGTGAAACCCATCGTTTTAGTGTGTATAACTTCTGAAATTTTTGTTTAATACCCGTGCGAAGCCGGGGCGGACCGCTAGTTTTATATATAATCCCAAAAAAAATATCTGTACTTTTTTTAGTATCTTTTTGTTATCCTAGTAAATTGCATTTTGTGCATCAAATCAAACACCGTTCTCCAGCCTTTGGGCTCGGCCCAAGGTCAGCCCTGTGCCATACCTTCGGCCTTCTGCACAACCTTCAGGTGACGTCACCGCCCCTCCCCTATTAGCTAAAAGCCCATCAAGGAATTGCGAGGTTAATGGCAATGACAACAAGCTGGCGCTGGCAACCTTGGATAAGAATAGACCGGGGACACGTGGGCAGGGGGTGGGGATAGGATTTGGGGATGGGGCTCAGAGTATGGGACAGAGCAAGCCTTGTGTACGGAGAACCTTCGATAAAGAAAAACATCAAGTACGAACTTCAGGATTCACGAACACAACACAAGTTTGATAATTAACTCGCCAGAATGTGTAGTTCTTTTGCTGTTATATCAACAAGAATAGAAATTAAATAAATATTAAAATTAAAGCCCCCATGTACAAAACGAGATTTATATTTTTTTTTCATGCTTACTTTATAATTATATTTATTACAAGGAAAAAATATAAATTTAACTCTGAGTAAACCTTTAAATGATATATTTTTTATTATACAAAACTTCTTTCGCGAAATAATTTACAACGTTACGGATCCTCATAATGTGCGAGTCTGACTTGCACTCCAAACGATCAAATTATTCGAAAAGTCAATACACAACACTACAGACTTCCTGAACACGCACAGTCTGTTATAATCGCCATGATGGATGACTTCGGAAGGGACAATTAAAGCGAAGGTTAACTCTCACTTCGCTACTAATTGATAGTAAACGACGCCATTGGACAATGTAAGTAATTGGCGAAGTAGGAACTGAGGGACAGAGGACGTTTGTAACTTTATCACTCAATAACAATCACTAGCTGGTTTAATTCAGAGGCATGAAATAATGAATAACTATTCTCAAGAATGTAGCTACAAAATACCCCTTCTTGCGCATTCAATAATACATACGTACATCAGCGAAAATACTTTGGAAAGATACAATATGTACGGTTAATTACCTTGTTGAGGCGGCCTTTATGCTAGAAAATGATCTTTCAGGCAGTGTAAGAGTGAAAGGAGAAAAGATAGGCTTTTGCAAAGCACAGGGGATGCAAAAACTGACGACAATAAAGAATAATATTAAGTTATCAAAATGTAGGAATCCAATAATAAAAGTGTTGATATTTAATCTTATTGCTAAAAGAACAAGAAGATTGCTACAGAATAATTTTGATGATAATCAATTTAGTTAATTTGTCTTCTAAATTGTTATGCTTTAATACGCTTTAATAATAATACGATGGGATATGTCTATATTCATTTAACATCAGATAGTTCATTTACTTTCAAATATTAAACTAAGGGTCCGCCAAATAACATTTTTTTTTTGAAATGCTATAAAAAAAAACTACTGAATATTTTCTCAAATTTCTTATTTTATTTGAAAGTACAATCCTTCCGGTTAATAATGAAAAATAATTTCTTTCAAATGGTGCCTCGGCTGGCCATGCAGTAGCCTACACGATCGGTCCAATTTTTAAGCACATTATCGATTGTGTGCAGCTGTATTTCACCAATGGTTTCACGAATATTGTCCTTTAAAGCGTCAATTGTCTCTGGCTTGTCGGCGTAACACTTATCTTTGACGGCACCCCACAAATAATAGTCCAACGGTGTCAAATCGCAGCTACGAGGTGGCCAAGCGACATCAGCTCTGCGGCTGATAATGCGATCTCCAAAAACAGGGCGCAAAACATTGAGTGTAGCTTCGGCTGTGTGGCACGTAGCGCCGTCCTGTTGAAACCAAATGTTGCCAATATCCTCCTCTTCAATTTTTGTAAACAAAAATTCGTTCAACATGGCCCGATAACGATCGCCATTGACTGTAACGGCCACTCCTTGCTCATTTTCGAAGAAAAATGGCCCAATTATGCCTCTGGACCAAAATCCGCACCAAACAGTGACTCGTTTTGGGTGCGTCGGCTTTTCAATGTATGCGTGCGGGTTTTCTGTGTCCCAAATGCGACAATTTTGCTTGTTTACATACCCCCCAAGATCAAAATGAGCTTCATCTGAAAAGATGATTTTTTTTGCAAAATCGGCATCTTCTGTAAGTCGATCGTAGGCCCACGTAGCGAAGCGAAAACGCATTGGATGGTCAGTTGGCTTCAACTCCTGAACCAACTGGACTTTGTATGGCGTCATACCAAGGTCTTTATGCAAAATTCGTCTCAATGATGTCTCCGGAATGTTTAATTGTTGAGAACGACGGTGAATTGATGTTGATGGCGCTTCACGCACACTTTCTGAAACAGCAGCAATATTCTCGGGTGTACGCACTGTTTTGGGCTTTTCACGCATTGGTTTATCGATGAGGATGCCAGTTTCTTTCACTTTTTTCACAAGATAACGAACATACGCAGCTGACGGTGCTTCTGTTCTTCCAAAATTCGTACGCAATTTTCTCACACATTCTGCAACATTACCATGATTTTCAAAGTAGTGTCGCAATATTTCCCAGCGTTGTTCAAGCGTATACACAACCATATTCGTTCAGCGGAAGAATAAAACTAATTATCTGTCAAATCAAACATGAGCTAAGTGTTACCTACCATTCACGAAATAAGCACTAGTTGAAAAAAAAAACGTTAAATGGCGGACCCCCAGATGTCAATTAAAATTCAAACAGTAAATTGTAGTAATGGAAGCCGTGTGGTGCCGGCATAGAATTTCACCACCCCAACTCTTCCCGTGGGTGTCGTAAGAGGCTACTAAGGGAAACACACCGGGGGGCGGGCAGCAGCGCCTTCTGCAGAACAACTACACCGAACTGCGATCCCCAACCCGCATGCCCAGCGTGGGGATTATGGGCAATAACCCCCAGATAATGATGCCATCTATGGCGCTCATTAGGGGAGGCCTATGTCCAGCAGTGGACTATTATAGGCTGGTGATGATGATGATGATGAAATTGTAGTAATATACAATTGTCACCAGGTACATAGTATAACACAAAGTCGCTTCCCTCTCTGTTCCTATGTACTCGTATGTATGCTTAGATCTTTAAAACTATACGCAACTGATTTTGTTGCGGATTTTTTTAAATAGATAGAGAGATCATAATATTATGTTTATATATTATATTATATTATGATAGCAAGGTTTATAATGTGTAACATGCATTAGTTGCATCCGGGGCGAGTCGCTAGTGTAGGTATACTAATATTATAAAGAGGAAAGATTTGTTTCTTTGTTTGAATTGAACAGGTCCGATTTGATAAATTCTTTCAACATTGGAATCCAAAATTTTTCGTGATGAACTTTATTATACTATAGAATATTTCTATAGGCTATTTCTATTGGCTATAGAATATTTCCAAAAAATTAAATTTCGTATGAAAAATTGAATTTTTGTTAAATACCCGTGCGAAGCCGGGGCGGACCGCTAGTATTCTATGAAGAGGCGAGGAACAATCCTGCAATATGACCCCTCATTTCCGACAATATCCCATAGTCCATTACCCTTACTAACAAACAGTCTGGTGCTGTGTGCTTTTTATGCGACTATTTGACGCTCCAAGGGATTTTCCATGGGATTTCCCAACCCTTCGGTCGATGGCATGACCTATGGACTCATTCTTGTGGAAAATGTTTACCATATAAATGTTTGTACGATCTACAGATACTTGTGTGTACTTTAGGTACTTTGGGATTTTTTAAATAGAAATACCTATCTCATTTCATCCCAATTTTTACTAAACATAATGTATCTACTTATGTAATTTATTAAATACCTACCGTTATTAGCCGACAATCTATGTGACGCGATGGGCGAAGGGAGGGACTTAACCTCCGATTTTAGACTTCGTAAGTAGATGTTACAAGTAATTAACAATGACTAGTTAAAGCATTCATTATACTCGTGAATGTGGCCTAAAAGCTACCTGTACCAGCGTACCGATATAAAAAGAAAGCGATTGTGAATGACGTCGTCGCCATAAAATTATGCTTTCTAGTTCTTTTCTTGCATCGCGCCTTATGCTTACCTTTCGCACGTCCTTTCCGTACAATTTCAAATTACAAAGGTCATTAAATGGCTTTTCTATGTCAATTATGGGTAGTTTTTGTGTAATTGAATCCGCTGATCGGTTCGAAATAAGCAATACAGTATAAAAGATGACGCTGTTGTCTACCCCATCCAGTAAATTAAACCAGTAAACTACGTACGGCCTACAACAACAACAACATCAGCCTATACATATAGTCCACTGCTGGACAAGGCCTCCCCTAACGAGCGCCATATATGGCATTATTCATCATTTGGGGGTTATTGCCCATAATCCCCACGCTGGGCATGCGGGTTGGGGATCGCAGTTCGGTGGAATTGTTCTACAGAGGGCGCTGCTGCCCGCCCTCGGTGTGTTTCCCTTAGTCGCCTCTTACGACACCCACGGGAAGAGTTGGGGTGGTGCAATTCTATGCCGGCACCACACTGCAAAACGCGTACGGCGTACGGCCTAGTACAATATTAATTATCTGTGGCACGGCATAGATACGACTACGAAAACATAGCTTTTGACCAAATCACCCTGACAATGTTTTTAACGCTGTCTACAATGTTTTTCGTCCACCGATTTAAAACGTAGTAAAATCTGAAAATAACATTTCGGCTGTAACTACAGGAACAATCGCAGTAAACAAAATGAATGATTAGAGCTCTGCGCAGTGTCAGGGGAACGGATAACATAAACAAGGTTCCGCGGAAAGTCGGAGAAACCATTCGATTTTGTATCCGTGAGATGTTTTTCTATATCATACCTTTACGAAAGTGAATAGCTCCCTGCCTCTAAATCTTAAAAGTATCGCTAAGCATGCACACACACACACACACACACACTGATACACACGCTTCCATTAATATTTAACAGGGTATATACTAGTGGACAAAAAATATGAAAATAAATCAGTAACTACTTATTTCTTATTTTATAATAATTTATGTTACAAAATTTGTCTTGTCTAAGTGTTTATTGCCGTGTGGTGCCGGCATAGAATTTCACCACCCCAACTCTTCCCGTGGGTGTCGTAAGAGGCGACTAAGGGAAACACAGCGGGAGGCGGGCAGCAGCGCCTTATATATAAAAAGGGCTCCACCAAGAAGTGCAGCAATTACCGGTTGACCTCTCTTATATGCCACGCAAGTAAAGTGGTATTGCATATAATCAACAAGCGGCTACAGTATTTATCTCCTGAAATAGCACCAGAACAGGCTGGCTTTGTTAGGGGCAGAGGAACGAGAGAGCAAATTCTTATATTACGCCAGGTTATAGAGAAATCACGAGAATTTAACAACCCCTCGTTTATAAGCTTTGTAGACTTTCGCAAAGCTTTTGATACAGTGCAATGGCAAAAACTCTGGGGAATTCTAGCAGTAATGGGCGTACCAGAACACCTAACGTACCTCATTAGAAGGCTCTATGAAGATGGCACAGCTACAGTGCGCGTGGACGGAGTAAACTCAAGCCCATTACCCAGACTTCTTCATTTGCCCCATTATCATTTTTTAAATAAAATGTACTTCTCGGCGCTCTTTTGGGTTCAGACGTTGTTTTACGTTTAGGTATTGCCACTGCGGTACTATTTTGCACAAACAATCTTCTTTCTTTCCAAGTTAAGGCCCCGTACAGATACAGTACAGATTGCTGTACGCCGATCTGATGGTAACTTAGTCCCTAGCGACACTGTGCAGGAGTACGGGGCGTGCGGAAAGCTTCGCAGTTAACCTTTTTCTAGCGTTGCATTGTCACTAAACTTTTTTCTAGTTTTGTTATTATTCACATGAATGCAATAGTTTCACAGCTAAAAAACGGTCACCGTCTTTTAGTACTGTAAATGTTTCAATCTTACATTGGTTTTCCAATGATTACCCAGCTAAGTATATCTAGCGCTTTTATATAGTAGGACTTGTTAAAAAACTGTGATTTAGACATCGTAAGTACAAGTTTGACATGCAGTACTAAAATGTACTAAAACACATGTAAAGTCAGCTAACGGTTTATTTTTATTGTCATTACAAGTAACCGTTGTATAAGCTTGCATAAAACGTAAAAATTTAAACGTAAATACTTTGTTAAGCTGGTTTAACCGTATTTTAGTGTTTTAAGGTGAAGTAACCGTATTCTAGTAATGGAAAAATGATGTAGATAGTGGTGTAGGTGGTCTCTGTATCTCAGCACTGACAAAAGATAGAATTTTTTTAACCAGACTTGACGATAGAGCAAAAGCTGCGTTATTGTGTGGTACACAAAAGTCGAATTTGACGAAATGTCACTTAACGGCCTTTTAGTGATCGGACGGCAGTGAAATAAACCTAGCAGTTATATTTCTATTTTATATTTCTATTTCATATTTCTAAGTTAATTTACATTGCTCAACTTGTCATGACTTACTTTGCCGCTCTTTGTTGTAAGTATTATCTGTGTAATCCTTTTAGCTTGATTGTTTAGTATTTTTATAGCTATTGTAATAATAACCAATTTTTTAACCTAATAATCACGTTCTTTTTCTTTATTTTGAGGCAGAGTTTGCACTACCTACTTGTGACAGTGCATAACGCCATACAGCAGACAAATAATTTTCAAACACAATTTTGGATTTTTGTTTTGTGCGTTGTTTAAAAACTCGTTTCAGAGTTCTCAACGAGTTGTTAACATGATGCTACGTAAAATTTAAACCTTTTTTATGCGGGATACAAATAATTATTAAATTATATATTATATTAAACTGCTAATAATTATTAATATACATTTTATTGATTTTGATTTTGTCACTTACATATAAATAACACACACATACAGCACACAGATAAGTATCAGTCAACAAATAATAAAAAATTTTTTAATATAGTTTTCCTGTGTCATGTTCTATTCAATTCACATGCCAATGTTTTAATTGACGTAAACAGTCAAAACTGATACGTAGGTATTTTATCTTCATTCTTTGTCACTGTAATGTGTCCTAAAGATGCTCTTGCGCACGCAGGTCGTTGACCTCGCTATATTTAACATAATCTTCAAAGGTGACAAAAAATATTGCATCGCTAATGTGAGAGGTGAGATTTATCAGATAGTAAAAGAAAGTGATAAAAGAGGCAAGGAATCTGAACTTTTTTTCTTTCGATTTTTTTTATGATATGTGTATTGAAATGTGATTTCGGAAGATCTTTTAGTGAGATTTTCTTTTGTTCGTGTTATATTTTCAAACCAAAGACCTGTGAAATTCATTTCAGATGTATTTGTGTGTATCACTATCGCGTTGTTCGGCGCTAACTGATTCGTTTACTTTTGTTTAATATTTATAAAATGCAGGACAGTTAGCTGCGAAACTAGTATGAGTGATACACTCAGAATATATCTGAATCGATCAGCTGTATTCTGAAAAGGTTTGTGATAAGAGTTTGCCACAAAAACAGTTCATTTTCCTACTATACTTTGTCTGTCAGCTTGAACTTTAAAAAATATACTCCTAAATACTTTGAGTTCGCATAATGCCCGTTCATTTACAGTGGGAGTCGAGTGGTTAATGGCCATCCCATTCATTTAATGAAGAGACAACATTTCCATTAAATGCATTCACACATAAAAATTTACCTCCGGATGCATTTTAAATAAAATATAGAGCTATAAACTTGTTTTGCAATGCTACTTTGGGGCCAACCACATCAATTACCCCAGTCACATACAGTCAAAAAAGTTCATAAATCACTATCGCGAGTTAGAACGGAAATATTGGTAAAATCACCACGAAACGCCCTAAATCGCCACAAACCGCACTTAAATTCCCAATCAATTCGCTTAGAGAACGAAGTGGATGCTGGTAACTTATAATTATAACATATCAGACTCTGTACCTATTATCGACCTGGGATAGATTAATATTAAAGTTTTAATTTTTTTAAGTGTCCCGATATTTATTGTTTAAAAGAAAAGAACAAAATTTCCGTCTTCAAGAAGGTTGCTCGGATGGACGTAAAAAATACCGAGACTCTTATTTATATTTCTTTTGTACGTCTTCCGCTCTATCGATGCAGCTTTTTACATACATAATAGGCACAGAATATCTATATAGGTTAGAAGTATAAATAAACAATAAAAAAATAATTTCCCAATCTGATGTAATTAGTAATCCCAGTAATGAGTAATAGATCAGTAAAGTCTATGAGATAAATAAAGCCATCCGTCATCTGTGCACCATCGACGTGATCGTAAACCTGTGGAACACGATTGCCATCAATGTTTAATGATCCCATACTGTCAGCTGTAAAGGATCATTAAACACTGGGTCGTTCTAGAACATAGTTTAGTTATCATGCATCGGTACATTGTGTTTTGTGTGTGAGTGTTGTATTCTGTCTATGCGATACTACACATGACATTCTATGTATTTAGCTGAAGCACAATTAAGGTTATTGTATAAAGCTCAGTTAAAGCATTATTGAAGCAGGGAATAAACACATACTGTCTCTTACATAGCTGAAGGCATAATAAAGTTTTGTTGCAGTTCCAACCAAAAAATAACAATAGATTATTTCATTATCATGGATTTTTTTATGACATCAAGTAGTCATAGCGCAAAAACGAACAGTACCTAGGCTATTTCCATATTGACTACACTGACCCTTGCCCTACCTAGACTAAAATGAAGATGCAAGAATGCTTGGACTATGATATCAATGATGATGCAAGCCTGCATCTGGTCGCATCGAGGCGTAAACAACCAGATGATGATGTTGATCCGGTGCCAGGGAATGTCTGGTCACGTGTCACTGAACCAATCTGTTTATTGACTTCCCTGGTAATGATTGACAGGGAATATAAGTCATGAACTAACTCATTAACCGCGATAGACGAGTTAAGCTGCGTTTTTGCATTATTTAAACACTCTATCTCAATTTTATCATCGAATATCGGGTATTTATCTTGAATGGAAGTTATAATGTTGTTAAATTAGACGACATCAACAAAACGTTTTCATAACGATGCAGAACCCTGCAATACTATCTTAATACACAATAACAGCCCGAAAAAGGATGGGACTACGAAATACAACGTCACTAGCGAACAATTGTGAAGTGATACTCGCTCGTCTGAGGCTCGTGAGCTTCACAGACCACGGGAATTTTCCAAGAAAAACAAACTCGAACATAACAAATAACAGTAAATAATGACGACTCACTATTCTATCTAGCCTCTGTTACTTTCACGACTATCCTACAGATTTGCGGTAGGTATTTCGTAATCATTATGAAGTCGAAGCTGAGGTTAAACCTATAGAAGGATAAGAATAATAAAATCAATATATTATTGGAAATGGAAGGCAAATCATTACTATAGATTCTCGGTTTTCACAACGGTGTTCATCGTCGATCATAGACAGTGGAAAATAATCAATTTTTTTTACAATCCGAAAAACTAAGTAACGTAGTGCACGAAGCGTAAATCCTAATTTACAAATTTGACTCGCTGGAGCCACGCTAATCTCCGATATCACCATAATCACAGTGTTGGTTGTGGCAACAAATTAGATTTGAGCACGAACTTATCCAATTAATGGACAACGTCGTAATACTTCTAGTTCGGCGCATTGTCAGGGGCTTTCAGTTCTTCATAAATTTTACATGATCATGGAACTCTTGAGATAACAGCCTTTAGGCTGTTGTTGTTTGATTTGAGATTCTTTTTGCACGATACATATATCTATCTCAGTTTTTACGGCACCAAAACAGAGGGGAGCCCAAACAGAGGATCCTTCACACGATAAATTAACCAAAAATTTGTTTATTTATTCATTTTATGTATTTTTTATAAGCTTAAATGTTTTATTTTATTTTATCTACACGGTTTTGGTTCCTTAGATCGTGCTTTATATTTGACTCAGACTGTCTCAGGCATGTCTCAGGACTATCGAAGTAAGATGATGCTAGTAATAATCTCATAACCTCGATAAACAATGAATGGTCCTCTTTTTACTTCAGACACCACAGATAATAATGACTGAGACCAAACGAAACACCCTCATCACGCCAGTAAAAATGCCGAAAAACATTATCACAGTGAGCTATTACCACGAGCGGTGTCTCCAATCTCACTTCTCTTGGCACTCCTCCCAATTAAACCAGTTCACGCCAGTTTCCTCCATCAATCATAAATAGATACCTACTCCGTTACACTTGAATCTATTGAGCCTCGTTAGCTCAAGTGCTCTCAATCGATGGCAAGGCAACGAGAACTTATGGGTAGTGTACCCTTGGACCTTGACAATAGATGCGATTCGATTGTGGCCTGATGCAAATCATTGAGATGCTGCTACGATTTTTATGAGTGGAAATAATATAACAAAATGTACTAAGGGTGCAGTGCAAGCTATCAAAGGGTTTCATTCTTTAGTTTCAAAAAAATATAAGTAGTGAGATCTAGGTTATATATGTATATTTCTTACTCTATAATAATGTGCTGGGCTGGTCGTTCCCTGGCGGCAACCGTCGCGTCGCCGTGAGCGAAATTTAGCTTGGAGATCATCTTCAACGTTTTCTTTTCTTTATATAGAACTAAACTATAACACTAAGTTCTTTCCAAATTTCAAAAGATAGCAACTACCAACCAAATTCAGGAAATGGGTACTACACTACCATATAACTATTTGGACTACATAGTCTCTCAATGCAAAGGGATACAATCATACAAAAAATGTTTTCATTGTTAGTTTAATACTATTACGGGATGTTATTTATCCATTGTTTCACATGAGACTCGCCTATTCCCGGCGCCATACCATAAATATTGCGTGCATATGATATTTGATATTGATAAGAAGTACTTTACATAATTTCACCTTCCCCTCCAGGTTACGGTTCCTTCCAATGGCTGCTGCTGATGTCCTGCGGCGCCGTGTACGCCGTCTGCGCACTCTCCACCACAACCCTCAGCTTCGTGCTTCCAGCTGCAGAGAACGACTTCAAACTATCCTCCAGTGACAAGGGCAGGCTTACAGCTACACCACTTATAGGTATGAACTTACCCACTTAGTACTACTAATTAGCACAAGACGGAGGCTGATGGGCCTCTTTAATCAGAAGAGATTGGAATGAGGATGAGACTTCATTGACGCAGGCACCGGAATACTTGAGCACACACATATGCGAACTTGCTACTTTCCCCCTTCCCCTAGGTTTAAGCTCACAAAACACCAAACTTTTTATGTGACAAATATCATAGTTGCCGTAGTCCAACGTATGAAATGTCCAAAGCCAAGCAGAACTATCACAGATCGTCCTGCTTGGGCGATCACGGATTGACCTAATATATGACAGTAGGTACATTCTAATTAACTTCTTCAGGGGAAATAAACTTTTTAAAGTTTTCAAACATTGTGAAAAGAAATGGATATTTACGGAATTTGTAAGCTTCCCGAATTAGCAGCGCTGTAGCATACGCCATGATCACGGATCAACTGCAGTTTTTTTTATTCCCAGTGACATTGAGGTTCCGTTTGTTTCAAGTCGAGAATCTGTAGAATGTGCTGGCAAAAATTTGAAAATGTCATTGTTGAGAAAATATTATAGGAAACCAAGGGGTTAGATCAGATTTTAGAATGTTGAACCTATGGTCTTTCCACACGTAGTCCAAGTCAAGGCTGCGTTGCTTGTGTATTTTGACCGGGAATAGTAGCGTCAGTAACTACAGTTGACTTGTTAGGGCAAGTTAACGTCCACCATGATGCCTTAGCCAACGCTACTTAGCACTTTGACATTGTCTTTTTCAGGAATGTGCGTGGGATCCTACTTCTGGGGCAACCTGGCAGACGCCCGGGGCCGGAAGAAGGCCATAATTGGAGCCCTACTGCTGGACTCAGTAGCAGCCTTTTTGTCCAGTGTTGTGCAGTCATTCCCGGCCTTTCTGGCTTGCAGGTATCTATATTTTACAGCTGGTTTACATTTATATAAATCTACAACTTACTAAAGACATAACATAATATTAATAATATAACAATATACTAGCAGTTATGCTAATAAAGCAGCTTACCACAGCCACATGTTTCTAATTAGATAGGACAAAATACATTTTTTTGTTTTTTGCCAGCTAAAGGGACAATCTACACAAACAACAACAAAAAACATACTCAAAGAATAAGCTTCCTATGCGTTCTTATCAAAGGTTATAGGACAATAAAATTTTATTATGGCGTATTTGACAGAAATTTTCATATTTTATATATCTTACTGATAAGTTGCTAATTTATCTTTGATTTTGAAGATCTTACTTATTTATTTATTTTTATTTTATTTATTTCATTACATGACCACTATTAATCTGTGTCCGGAAGTGGCATTCAGCGAAGATGGTTTTTTAACACAGTCAATTCCTATTATTTTATTTAATCCAATGTCTTCCAATTTAGGCATAACTATTCGTTGTAGACTCTCTGCTCTTGCAGGTTTTTCTCTGGCTTCGGCATCATCGGCGCTACAGGGCTCGTGTTCCCTTACTTCGGAGACTTCCTGTCTCTCAGGCATCGAGACGTCATGTTGTGCAGGCTTGAAGTCTTCTGGACCTTTGGAACCATATTGTTGCCAGGTAAGGAACACAGACAGCGAGATAATTTAGCTAATACTAATCAGGATATCTATTGATTCTTCCGGTCTTTGCCAAAGCTTACACACAGCTCTAAGATATCTCTGTCAAAAAATGCTGTTGTAAGGTCTATGCCAGCCAGTAATAGAAAATACAAGACATAATGAACCCAGTCCAACCAATTAATAATTTTTACAACTCCCAAATTAGCTACAAATAATAAGCTCGACAACAAAAACTACTCCGTCGCCCACAGACATTCTCGTCTGCCAATTCTCGTCTCGCATATCAGCATTAGCCTTTGTTTCCGTTTTATCTGCTCGTAAAACTGGGCTTGACTTTGGGGCTCTACATTAAATCGGAGAAATGCGCTATTATTATATCATTGTATCATTTGTAAAATGTCTTAAAAGTATAAAAAGAAAAAAGAATAAAAAATAAACCGATTTAGAGTTTAAGAATAAGATGATTATCTATAAATGTCTATCTATAATGAGTAAATAAACTTACACACTTATTCACACTTAGTACGTAATGTCTTGTCTTTTATACAAATATATATTATATATATATATATATATAAATATTCTAGATTAGGAATAGATTTTATAATTATTATCTTAATTGATCTAGGTTATTATTATATTACTGTTTATTTTGTCTATTTTATTCTATACTCACAGAATTTTAAATTATGTATAAGTATAATTGTAAGCTAATTATAAGCTAGTACCTACCTAATTTTGTAACATATTGTTTACTAAGAATGAGCTCTACCTAGTAACACTAAGTTATTGGTATAGACACGGGTATAAGCATAGTGCACTAACCAACTTAGAATAAGTTAACTTTAAATCTCGTGTT
Organism: Eupithecia pulchellata; assembly: GCA_963931895.1. Taxonomy (NCBI): domain Eukaryota; kingdom Metazoa; phylum Arthropoda; class Insecta; order Lepidoptera; family Geometridae; genus Eupithecia; species Eupithecia pulchellata. The sequence goes on from OZ007523.1 coordinate 708,845, forward strand.
AAATAGTCTAGTTCTCATGGGAAGAAGCTGTTCGCCTGTAACACAGCTACATTTTAGCTACCACAGGAGACAGTGTTCCAACTACAATTGTATTCACACTTTTTGTAAATAAACGATTTGTATTTGTATTTGTATTTGTATTTGTATCATTGGTGTTTCTAACCTTCATTGGCTTTTAAAAATAGATTTTGTAAATGACATTTTTGTTTCGTATCCGTGGTTTGACATAGGTTTAGTTACAGATGTAGATTAATTACCTAATGTGTTTCGAGGAACCACGACCGAAACCATGGAAAGATTCACTTATGTTATGACGATCTGCAGATATTTTGTGCAGGGTGTTCTGGTGGTTTTTTATGTATAATAAAAAATATCTATCTATGTTACGAGTATATTATTGTATACATATTAATATATTACATTATATTGGGTACATAATAATCCGTCATCTAGTACTTACTCATAACTCAAGCTCTGATGCGATATTGATTACCTTGGTGCTAGATGATGCTATATTGATTGTCCAGTTATTTATTGCTGTTTAGAATTTCGCGAAGTTATCTCCTTTGACTTGGATAGGCTGGTCTACAACAACTCCAGATTGTAAAGTAAGGATGGGAAATACCAGCCTTTTGCCTTCCAGTGGGCATAGCTTACAGAAAAGTACTTACAGCTAATACAGCTTTAAAATATAAGTATCTTTAAATTCCAGGCATAGCGTACCTCATCATCTCCGACCCGAGGTTCAACCTCACTGAACCTTGCGAGGACTGCTTCCAATACACCTCCTGGCGGGTGTTCGTGGCCGCCTGCGGGATCCCCTCACTCCTGGTGGTGCTGTTGGTGCTCCCGTTCCCTGAGAGTCCGCGGTATCTGCTTCACGCGAACAAAGCGGATGCAGCTTTGACCGTGCTGCAGAGGATCTTTGTGGTCAATTCTAAGCTGAGCGAGAAGGATTTTCCGGTAAGAAGGAGGTTATGTTATCTGCCGTGTTGGCCAAGTCATTATGAGTCTTGTACATAACTGGAACCATCATTATCGTTAGCCTATATGTATACGTGCACAGTTGGATATAGACCTCGCTTTGTGCCATAGAACCCGGTTCGGCTTACCGCAAGCAGTATCTTTTTGCAGTCTTTCACAGATCTTCACCCCCCTTTAATGTCAAATTTGAGGGTGAGTTTTAGGAAGCAAGTCACTTGGTGAATTTCATTTACTGACTTGCTTTTCAAGCATCATCAACGCCTTCGTTTCACATTGTAACTTTTGATTTTAAAAGGCTCATTAGCTTTAGTGTTTAATATTCCTACTTTGATCCAAAACGGGGAGATATTACAAAAACGTTTAACTTCCAGGTGGAATCAATGATAAGCGCAGAGGGCGATGAGGAAGAGGAGGTGGTATCAGCTGACAACAACGGCAACGAGACCAAGGCTCCACTGACTTTCCGCCAGCGCTTGGATGCCTTCTGGCTGCGGAAGAAGATGCTGGTGACACCCCCTTATATCGGTCTACTGGTGCTGTGCTGCTTTGTAGATTTTGGACTTATGTTCAGGTAAGCTCTCACTTGAAGTTTTGAGTTTTGAAAAAAGGGGGAGGTTTTAAGTACGTTGTGTATTTTTCAATGTATGTTTGCCGATTTTTTTTGTTATTAGTCAGATAGTTTCGAATTTTCTATCATAAAGTTATTTATAAGCATAAAATACATTTGACACCTGAGGCCCTAGTTTGAGTTTTGCGCCTACTCTGGGTGCATCTTCATGAAATTTCTTAATTTTTCGTCAATTTACCGAGTTTTCGCTTAATAAACTAATAAAATAAGGAATTGATAGATTAACGGTTATTCCTATAGATATCAATTCGTTATTATTGAATTTTTAGCAGAAGTTAATTGGGCAAATTATCTGAAAGAAGGTATCAATTGCGTAATTAAAATAAACCTAGACTGTAGATATATTTGAAACAAATGAGTAGCCGCGGTGCCCCCAAGTTCCTGCGGGAATCTGCAGATCATAAAACATACGATGAGGTAATAAACTATCTTGTTCCAGTTACTACACCCTGATGATGTGGTTCCCGGATCTCTTCGAGCGGTTCAGTCAGTACTCGGTGCTGTTCCAAGACGGAACTGCTGGCGTCTGCGAGGTCTCACTTGCCCTTGCGAATAGCACTTCGACTGACCTTCACAATGTAGGTATCATTAAGACTAATCATAATCAGCCTAAGTTAGCCAACTGGACATAGGTCTCTAAAGGGCGGGACATGGACTGTCAGCCACATTCAGCGTCATCACTCAATGCACCCAGGTGATTTCATCTAGGTGAATTAAGTCTACTGGGAGTTTTATTGACAGCTGTACTTAGTTCACCCAGGTGCATTAAGTCTACTCTGCGTAGCACTTAATGCACCCAGGTGATTTACTTCAGGTGAATTGCATTATTGGCATTCTTGACGAATCTAAATAGACTTGTAATATTGTACAATTATTTTATGCACTCAATAAATAAAAATCAAAGAAAAAGTCAAATTATGTAGTGGGATGATTAATCTATTTCTATCTACAAAGGCAATTTTCATTCCTCATTTGTTTACAAATCAGTAAAAGATACTTCGCAGGAATAATACCTACAGAAATAATTTGTTTCCCAGACCTCAGTGGAACCTATGGACGTTCGGGTATACATCCACACTCTGATCGTGGCGTTAAGCTGCGTGCCCACGGCGTTGTCCGTCGGTTTGTCCATCAACATGGTGGGAAAGAAGCCTATGTTAGGTGAGGAACCTTGCTTTTACCATAGAAATTATTATTTCATTTCCTTCTATTTCCCTGGTTCATTGGAATTTAGCAGCTGAAAGGCTAGGTTTTCTATTTTTGATGGGCCTTGCGAAGTTATTACATAACTATAAACTATACAATAATCCAACCGAAGAAAAAAAAATAATTACACTTACTATTCGGCAATGTCGAACTTAATATTCTTACTATTAGTAAACGCCTAAACATCGAGGTTTAGATGCAATGCAGTCAAGCCTATTAGCGAATGCTACAAATGCTGTTGGATGACTGTTGGCTAGCATTATGGTGTGCTTAAGGTTCACAATAAAATTGAGTCTCTATTTTAAAACCACCCGATTCGGGTACAAAAATAAACATATTGCTGACTTCAAATGAAATAGGTAAAGTAAATCACGTGGTTGTCTCGTATTCTAATAGTATGGATTGGTTCCAGTGTTCATGTTGATCAGCTCCGGCCTGGCGGCGCTCGGTCTGAACCTGGTGCGCTCCTCCATCGAGAACCTGGTCCTCTCGTGCGTCTTCGAAGCCATCGTCTCCTGCACGGAGGCTGTGCTCTTCTGCGTCATCTGCGAGATCTTCCCTACTAAAGTCGCGTGAGTTTATTGTACATTACTTTAAAAAGATTTGATAATTTGTTTCGAAAAAAATATAAATGGAATTTTACCATCTAAAAAAAATGGGTCCATCTCTTCACAAAAGGAAAGTTCAAAACAGTTTTTGACTGTTGTCATAGTTTCATACATTTTGAAATACTTTGATATGAGTTGAAAAATTTAACACTATCTAACTACTTCTACTTTCGTAAATTTAAGCAGTAGGTACATAAAACAAAATCTTTTCAAGAAAGCCTTTTACTCGATAGAATAAAAAATCAATAATATCTTATACTAAAATTATAATAATTGTATGAAATTTGACTTGTCTAAGTGCTTATTTCGTATGTATGGGCGCCGTAGTTTTAAAGTATTCATGTTGTTCTAGACTAATGTTGCCTGAAATAAATGATTTATTATTTATTTACAGAGCGACAGCCATGGCGGTGACAGTGATGTGCGGTAGGATCGGCGCCATCGTCGGGAACGTAGTTTTTGGCGCGCTCGTCGACCACCACTGCGTCGTGCCTATCTACATGTTCGGGGCCTTCCTTATCAGTGAGTTTATACCTTTGGTTATGATTAGGCCTTGCGGCTTATTCCCAGAGTTCCATGATTAAATTGTTTGGTATTTGCTAAGGGGTCCATTAAAAGTATTATCATAATTTTCCATTATACATATATGAACTCCCAATGGGTGCATGAGATTTAACTAATGTAGGGTCGTAAAAACAATAAAAGAGGGTACTTCATTTGTTAGTGCAGTCTTTATGGCATTACAGGGAAATAGACTACCTACATGCTAACGGCTCTAGCATCGCCTTAACTAATATGAATGTATAACACACGTTTTAATAAGCATGTGGTCCCGTACATCTTTATACACTCAAACAAACGCTCTCTTCTATTCAACATGCAAGTTTGCATTTGTACGGATACGTGCTCGCGCTAAGATCGTTTTACACCCGTATTCAAGAACAATACTTATGTAAGGTAGCAAGCAACACTGTGCGAAGTAAGGCATTTCTCACAGGGTTTGCCATGGCAGGCGTTTTCATTCACAAACAACCCTCAAGCGACACTTCACTAAGCGAACGCACTGCGTCTATTGCAGATCTGTGATTGGTCGGTTTATGTTGCTAAGTTCTCTTTACTGTTTGGCATCTGTTTGAAAGATGTGCGGATGACATAAATCTAACATAAAACGTAAAGTACGTAAGTATGGAAAGTACAATATCCTTTGCAAATCTATACCGTCTTCTAAAAAATTCTTCTTCACTATAATAATCGAAAGGATTTTGAAAATCCCGCACCACTTTTCGTGTAGTGTAGTTATTGACCTTCGTTCGTTTAAAACATTTTTGACATAATTATCAAACTCCTCTTCACAGCTATAATCCATTGCTTTTGAAATAAAATACCTATTGCAAAGTATGAAGGAAGGAATACAAACAAAATCTCAAAGCAAAGCAAAATAAATTTACCACAGAATGACAGAACATAACCTGATATTTGTGACATAGCTACACTATGCGTTGGCTAAAATAGCTGTCGAGCTACTTTACGTAAGGGTCGTCCCAAGTGAGCGCATAGCGTCGCGCATCACTTAAGTATTGTCTATGAATCGAATTTACCGGCCCTATGCGTTCGTGTGCACTGTGAGACCTCACAGTATTGTTCTTGAATACGGGTGTTAGTCTGTTGGCGGTTGACAGAAAGAAGAAAGCACTGCTTAACGAGTCCTTTATAATAATTTGTTTAGGGCGATGGTGGGGCTGCCCAGACACTGTAGTGCGTCAGGCATGTTTGCTGACGCACACGTGAAGGACTTCTACGCTGTAATTCGTCACAAAATAACATCCGTCAGACACAGGATGCTGGGCAGCACCAACAGCTTGCTAAGGGTTCTGTTGGACAGACATTGCAGTAGCCTGCAAAGGCACTGGATGTCAAGTCTAATGAACCCTTATGCTAAACAAATTTATTATGTCAATTAAATTTATTGTAATTGGCTGATGTGAGTGTTATTTTGACCGCGAACGTATTTTTGACCGTGTTTGTAAACTGTACTACTTATACCTAACTTTATACTAAACTCTAAATATGGATGTAATTGTCTGAATTAATAAATGAATTTGAATTTGAATTTGAATTTAGCCATTAGTTGAAAGATTTTCGTAAGGGGTTTAAAGAACAATGGCAGAATTTGGTCTGGACTTTTTTTTGCGTCCATGGATCTGATGTATATGAATCAAATTTAATAAATTTTCTACGATTTTTCAATTATTCACTCCTTCTCGTAAAGGCCGGAGTTATTTTATGGTATTTAAAAGCTTATCAAATGATATTAGAATTAGGTACATTCGAAATGTTACCATTTTATTAGTGGCGCGGGTACAATTATTGAATGCAATGTATCATTTGTCTTTGATTTGTCTTTGATAGTGTCATGTTGTCAGCGGTTGTCTGTCAAGACGCCATAGAATCTAGAACGTAGTGGTTTTATTCTCTTTGACAGAATCCTTCCGAGACTTCGGCGTTTTTCATCTCTGCTGTGTTTTGTGTTTATATTTTGGTTTTCTATTTATTTTTACCCGAATTACGGAAGCCACAGGCGACGTATGTAACACCCGAACTGGACTGTTTATGGACTGATTGATACTGCCCTGTGTCTGGCTAGTGCGTGCCCTTAGGACTCCGATATTGTTGTTTTGGGTGTTCTGGGCATTTTCTATGTAAAATAAAAAAATATCTATTAATGTAGGTATACCTATATATATTGTTTTAAGTAGGTACCTATATAAGTTATCTAGTAGGAACTCATAACATAACACAACCTTTGCTTAGCTTCGGGCTAGATGATGCTGTGTGGATTGTCCAACATTATTTATTAAAACCCTCAGTTTCTTTGTGTTTACGGGGCAAGTAGGTACATTTTTTTTAATACACGCCCAGCTTTCGTAAACAAGAAGTTTAGAATTTGTTTTGCACATTTTGTTTATCATTTCTCATTTCGAATATATAAGGTGGCGTGGTCTAATTGATAAGACCAAACCCAAAACCAAACCACATTATCCATTTCTTTATGATTTGATTTCAATCTGCGATGTTTTATAGACAAATATTGTTTGACGTTCATTCATAACCAAAAAATTCAAACACTGAAATCTTTTTTTTCCGGCTTTCCCCAAAGAAAATAGTCTCATTTATAGATTCTGGAGCTAACGCCAAATCTTTTAACATTTTTTTCATTACGGGACGCTTCAATTTGATCCCAGACAATTCTTAGTATGGAGACCTGCCATTGTTCAAAGTCCCGAATGATCAAAGTATACTTTATTTTCGCCTGATTAAAAAGTTAAATCAATCTAAAAAGATTGCCATATGAAATCCGACAGTGTGACATATGTATGTGACTAAAGGATCTCAACTGGGGACAGTAGATAGATGTGACTTTATTAGAAACTTCAGAGGCGAGAATCGGACCCGCAACCTTCTGCGTCACAGGCGGACCAAGAAGTCAACCCATCGTTGGTATGGGTAGTTACAGGTAGCTGGTGTCGAACTATATAAACTTGTCTGTCTGTTACAGCGGCTGGCTTGCTGTGTATCATCCTACCTAAGAGCACGCGGCCCGCGCGGCCGGAGTTGTGAGCTAGACATTAGTGTATTTTTATATCGATTAACGTTAATAAATACTATTTGAAACATAACAATATGGTATCTTTATTTATTTTTAAATAATCTAATTGTAAGTCTATTGTAATATCCCTCGGTTAGCAAATAAGAACAAATATAATATGCAAAAGAACAATATACTTTCATATCAACAACAAATTTGATATCTAGAACCATTTCGGTACCCGAACCTATATAACTGTTATAGATTTTATCCTATCGTAATTCTATAACTTATTATTACATTTATCTATATCTTTCTCTACTATTTTAAATCTATAACGGCCATCACGTATATATCATAGTATAATATCAATTAGTGTACAATAGCAATGTTCAAACTATACTTTTCTATCGAAATATTCTTTATATTTTTGGAGAATCAAGCCATATTATTTATTACTAGGTATAACATATTATTGCACTCATTTTCTATCTTATCTATCTGCTCTGTCTGTCTTGAAGATAAGGCGATATTAAAGAAATGTCTATTTCTTCTTCCAATACAGGACTTTGAAGTTAAGGGATCAACAGCATAACGCTTGTGACAGTCTCGCAAAGCTATAAACAGTAGAATTAGGCCTCTTCAATCCCGTCAACCATCAGCTCAATAGAGGAGATTTCGACATAATGGAGTTCTTTAGTTTTTTATTACAAAGCAAGACCTTTCCTGGCCGCGGTCTTCTTTCATGCCGCAGCCATTGCAGTCTGAACGAGTAGACCAGTAGACCAATCCCAAGTATAACGCACAGCGCCTGCGCGGAGTAGAGAATGTAAGGGCCGTAGTGGTAGAGTAGACGGAGTGAGCTTTGAGCTTGTTCGGGTAGCCTGGGATGTTTCTGGAAATATAAATAAAATTCATTGCTATTTGAATCAGTAAATTATAGGTGATAACTATAAATAATAGGTAAAGTACATGAAGTTATACGGGGTTGTTATGGGAGTTGCCTTTTGGCGCGAGATTGAAAGTGTTTCGTGGTTTTTAATTTTTCTGCTTTCTTTAAGGAATAAATAAATAAAATAAATAAAGTTTTTATTTTTTATCATACTCATAAAAAAACAGTAAGTGTGCCTAGAAATAATTGCTTTTACCATTGATACGTTTTTATTTAATCGAAATAAGTAATAAAAGTAACGGACAAGTAATTTACCGCAAATCTAAAACTATTTTCAAAAAACCCGTGATAAAATTAACTTCGATTCAATGGAACATTTGGGAATCTGTTTACTTTTAGCCAGAAATCTCTTATTTTCCCAAATCCACCAAATATACCAGTGAAGCAAAGTTCCTTTTGCAGTGAATCAGCATTGCCATACAGCGAGACGATTCAGCCAGCGTCTGGGACGCTTCCGACTGTTATCTATATCTGTAATTTGTTTGCCAGTCTGCAGTCAGCGTTTTATATAGGTAATTGGAAATAAGAAAGTAAAATTGAATAACCAAATAAAAACAAGCTCATTTGTTACATTAATTTTATTGTTACCTACTTCCTTTCTTAATAAATGTTTTTAATAACCTAACAGAGAACTGCTTACAATTTCCAGCAAACTACACTTCTACAACTATGGGAACAGATAATTGTTTAAAAAGTTTTAAACCATTGCAAAAAAAAATCCTTTATTCTTGATAATACCTACTTCATGGGTATTAATGAGACTGTCGCCTCAGATTGGGTGTTTTCTCGTGGTTTTCCCTGAACGTAACCTTGCAAATCTTGCAATGACATTGCTTCATGACTTTGACTCGAAAAATATGACGAACGGCAAATTCGGTAATTTACTTGTCATGTTAAAAATAGCAGCAAAATGAGTGAGTGCAGTTGTCGGTGGTTGACCTAGGTATTGAAAATGTACGATAACCTCGCAGCCAGCACAAACATTATCAATAAAAATAATGTGATTATAGGACGCATAGACCAGAGTCGATCATATTTCACACTGAACAATATAAAAGTAAGACGAAGCCTAATGGAAAAAGAAGAAAATATTATAAACATGAAAGAGTAATTATATTACGGGAGTTCTGAGGTTGGGAAGTGCAATAAGGTTTTAAGGGTTAAATACATCTCATAAAAACATCGATTATCCCGATTTCCGGCAAAACTACAAGTTCTATGGAAAAAGTTTAACGGCAAAGTTGTAGGTAGGTACCTAATAAAAAGATCTACAACTTTTGTATGCACACTTTTGTCTGATATTATTATTTTGTGATGTATGACAAATTTATCACTCTGATAAGTTTCAGGATTAGCACCTAATTTATTGTCATTATTACCGGCTTAGGGAAATTAATATAAAATGCCTCCTCATCGATTTAGAAATAAGAAACTCTTAGCCAAGGTAAACTTGGCCTTGAAAGTCAAATACCGATCTGGTCAATACAATCTACCTTGTATTATAGGAAAATTGTGAGTCTGTTTTTAACCTACTTCGAAAAAGGAGGAAGTTCTTTGTTGTTCACCCAACAAAGAACTTCCTCCTTTTTCGAAGTGCACAATTATTAAGGTTCGTAGTTACCCAGAATGGATTGTTTTGCATTTGTATAGAGGATTCTGAATTTCTGAAATAGTCCCATACAAAAATATTCCCCAGAGATAAGTATTTATCCCGCAAAACTTAAAATAACGGCCTGAAACTACGGGATGCGAAGTCTTTTTTAGTTTTTTTAATACAATAAAATTACATTCCATACGATGTTTTTTCTCTTTTGAAATAATAATAATCATCATCAGCCCATGTCAGTCCACTAGCCTTAGTATTTGTAAAAATAACTTGTGTAAGCTACCTATTTATACTTAAAAAATAGCGACATCAAGTGTAGGTATTTTTGACCTACCTACGGTAAATAAACTATAATACTCTTTCAAGGTGTTGTTTGTTTCTTAATTATACGCTTTTGACATTTATGGCTATTTAACAGGGACAAAATAAAGGTAGCTTTGGAGTGTATTCACATAATGTTGACTTTTATCATTAATCTCCCGCATGACAAGATATTGCTGATGCTTTTGATGCATTCTTTTCTGATATCCCTAAAGTTATTACCCGTTCTCTAAACTCCTCACCTTCATTGTCGGTGGAATTGTTAGAATCATCTGTTGTAAAATGTAATGAAGTTTTTATCGTCAGTCATGTAAACGCTAATGATGTAATGAAAACTTTTAAATCAATTAATATCAAAAATACAGAGGATCTCTGGGGTATTTCAACGAAAGTACTAAGTTCAATCATCAAGGAAGTGGCTCCTTGTTTAGCCTTTATTTAAAATAGTTGCGTCGACGCAGGAGTTTTTCCTGATCTCATGAAATATAGTAAACTTGTTCCTCTTTATAAATCTGGTAGCAACACTAATCCGGCCAATTACAGGCCTATTTCCATACTACCTGCATTCAGCAAAATTTTTGAGAAAATAATTCTCACTCAGTTAACCTGCCACTTCAACGTTAATAGTTTATTCCATAAAAATCAATTTGGCTTCACCAAAGGTAGATCGACAACAGATGCAGGTACAGTTCTATTAAAACATATATTCGATGCTTGGGATAAAGCAAAAAACGCTATTGGTATATTTTGTGATCTTTCTAAAGCTTTTGATTGTGTAGATCATGGTACATACTTTAATTAGCAAATTGAAACATTATGGAATTAATAACAAGGCACTGGACCTTATGCAACTATATTTGTCTGATAGAGTTCAAAAAGTTGATATTGGTAAAGAAAGATTTAGAGGTTCGAAGATTGAATTAGGTGTTCCGCAAGGATCAATATCAGGTCCATTTTTATTTTTAGTTTATGTAAATGAAATCTTCCTTTTTTAGCAAAAGATTTTTGTGATATAGTCTTATTTGCTGATGATACCTCGTTGATTTTTAAAGTTGACAGAAATAAATATAATTTTGACGATGTAAATACTTCTCTTTCACAAATACTAGATTGGTTCACCGCCAATAATCTTTTACTCAATGCTAAAAAAACCAAATGCATAAAATTCATGTTACCAAATGTAAGAGAATTTCCTACTAAAATTATGCTAAGGGATGAGATAGTTCCTCTTGTAAAATCTACCATTTTACTAGGGCTACATATTGATTCCTCTCTGCAATGGAGACCTCAAATTGATGCTCTCGTCAGCAGCCTATGCAGTTCGAACAATTAGATATATTACCGATGAAGATACAGCTAGCTTAGTTTATTTCAGTTACTTTCATAGTATTATGTCCTATAGTATTTTGCTATGGGGACAGGCGGCGGACATACTAACTTTGTACTACAAAAAAGGGCGATCAGTGCGATTTATAAATTAAAGCCACGCGATTCTTTGAGAGAATTATTTAAAGAAATAAATATCTTGACAGTAATATCACAATACATCTATGAAAATTTAATGTATACGCATAAAAACAGAGACAACTTTTTGAAAAACTGTGATGTTCACGCTAGAAATACTAGAAACAAAATAAATTAACTTAAACTTATACCATCGTACAGATTACATAAGGTAGGGAAGTCATTTATGGGAAATTGCGTGCGCTTCTATAATAAGCTTCCATCTGAAGCAACTGAGCTCCCTATTCGTAAATTTAAACAATACATTAAACAAAATCTTATTAAGAAAGCATTTTACTCGATAGATGATTACGTTAACGATAATAATGCTTGGCCAGATGTCGCTCCATTCCACACCGACAATAGCATGTAAGAAATAGAAATTGAATGTTGTGCTTAGCTACATAATATGTATTTAAATAATTACTGACATGTATATAAATCATTTTAAACTTAGATTTAGATAGGCAAAAACAAACATTGTATTAGACACATAAGTTACATATGAATGTACTAGTGGTTTCTTTTTCACTTCTTCCACTAGTGGACAAAAAATTGAAGTGAAGAGAAATTAATAACAACTTATTTCTTTGTAATAATAATTAACTGTATGAAATTTGACTTGTCTAAGTGCTTATTTTGTAAGCCTAAAGAAATAAAGTTATTGAATCTGAATCTGAATCATGCCAATAAACTCAAAACCTTACTCGATTCGTTTGTTTTACGGTTTATAGCAAATGGCTGACAATGGTCGGAAAATAACTTTACTGCTAGCGTAAGGGCTTGTAGGAGCGAAGATATAAACATGGGGATTTTTTATATTGCGCGTGACGCACCTACCAACCTCTTCGTAAAATATCGAGTAATATAATGAGTAAATGAACTGCACAAAACCAGATTGCCCAGAACAACTTTTTTGTATAAAAAGCAGACGCAACGGTCGTTCAGTGTGGAGGCGTCACGTGTCGCGCCGTGCATCACGAAGGTAACAAGCATTGACCTAAACTAAACCTTATATTGGGGATTTTTGCAAGGTATTCCTACCTACGTCAGCGGACCTGTCCTTTTTGGCCGTAAAAGTACACAAATGCTCTTATTGAATAAATCAATCAAAAGATATATCTTAAACATTAGCATATTTAAGGTTTAATTGTTTTGTGACAAGTTGTTGGGATTTTGTTACAGCTATAAACAGTACCTATACTAAATTCATAAAGAAGTTATGTTTGTGTTTATATTTATTTTGTATGTGAAAGCTTAGTATGTTTCTATTATTATCTATGATTATTATTAATATGTTTGCTGTTTAATTTTCTTCTAAAGTAGGATTAGATATTATATATTGTAAATTCTTTCATTATCAGGAATGCACACTACACTCAAACTCAGTGGTCATTGAGGCACTGAGAACCGGATACGATTTTGGAGAAAATGTATGGAAAACCTTTTTGTCGTGTTTTTTGCAAAATCTTTTTCTTGTTGGGAAAACTTCCTTGATGGGAAATATATTAAGATCAACTAGTATTTTTGATTAATGTACATAGTCGTAGTTTTTTACTTCCACTGGAAAACTTACCCACCATTAGAAAATGCATTGAAATTCTTTATCATACTATCTAAACAACAAGTTCATAACAATCTTCTTACTTCAATTGAAAATGCATAAAAGCCAGCTATTGTGTATTATAAATATATGTTTTGTTTGTTTTAATAATGTTTACCCAACAAGATGGACTTTTTGCATATTTAAAGTCTCTGTAGGACTTTTAAATGACCTTCCTTTATACTTTTTTTAGAAAGGTCGTTTAAAAGTCCGCAGTAATTGACTTACATACACTGTTCCAAGCTGAATAGATGTTCAATGACCATGAGGATAATCTGGGTATTTTTTATATGAACATAAAAACTATTTAAGGTGCAGGGTAAACGTTTTCTCATTAGCACAGATACCTAAGTAGTTCTGAGAACATGCCTCTCCCAAACGGCGAGGGGCTTAACCAACATCAGTACGCTTGACAGGTAGATTGTTGACCTAAAGGAGGTTGTCAATACATAGAGGAATGCTGCTGCCCTTCAAGTAGATTGTATTAGTCGGCTCTGATGACGCTCACGGGCTTTTGCGACCGTTACAGCTCTTCACAGCGGTTCGTTTACTTACGAGGACTTACACATCGTCCTATCTTTGGAATATAGATTTCCTGAGTTCTTTGGGAGAATCGCTTCTCAGCTGTTTGGCTAAGATCAAAGTATAGCTCTTCGGGAATGTTTTTTGACAGTTGTAAAACTTACAATGACAGCGTGTGCGACAGGCAGGTACATGTCAGTGAGTCGCCGGGTCCCCGGTAGCAGGGACATGTCTCCGAGAGCCAGGCTGTACTGGGCAGACATGTGCGCTCCCACGGTTATGCCTATTTTCTGCAATAGATAATAATAAAAATTTTACTCATGGTAGCGTGTCTGATAGCATTATTAAACTGATTGTCTTTATATGAGATCAGATTTTCCGTTTTCAATGATAGAGCTTCTCTGTTCGTCAACGAAATGAATGGATATCAAAATCGAGAAGCACAGGGAATATAATAAATTAATTGCGACACTAGGACGTTAAACGAAAAACAAAAGACAATCGCGTGCTACTTCAAGTCACTTCAAGTAAACCAATTGTATGTTTTGCATTGTATGTGATCAAATAAAAATTTATTACTACACCTACAGTTATTGCTATAACATCAGACTAATATTCGACTTTCGTGCATTACACGGAAGTTTAAATGGATGGATGTTTGTTGTTCATAAATCAGTTTCCAAGGAAAAGAATAAACTTTAAAACATGTTTGTCTATATCTAAAGAAACAACGCAAGCGAAGCCGCATGCAAAGACTAGTATTTAAATACAACATTACTCACGGGGTCAATAAAGAGCGACGTCTCATGAAGACTCCTGTTTGGCTTCAAGCCCTCGATCTTCTCGAACAACCGCGGATCAGCATCCAGGAAGTGACCCTTGGATATTGCAAATGGAAATCCTGAAAGAAACGAAATACTTTTTATATTAATATTGACGGCCGAATGGGATGACCTTGAAAGACAGATGGCGCTCATTACGGGAGGTCTTTGGCCAGCTACGGATGAGGTCTAAGCTGATAGTGAGGCTCTTCATTTCTCTTTTAGACTTAGGTTATAAGATATGAAACGTCAGCCCCCTGGCTCGAGGGATTATTGTCTCGGGTAGAATAGAGAAAAATTACGTCACTTTGTCATCGAACGAATCCTGGAAAATATCCAGATAACGCATTCACAGGTCATGATAGTTCGCATACACTGCCCAGTCTCTGCGTCATGTGCCATGAAAGATTACCTCTGTGGCGCGGTGGGCGAAGGTCCGCCTGCGACTTAGGAGGTTCCGGGTTCGATACCCGCCTCGGGACAAATGTTTGTACAACCTATAGATTGTCTAGGGTGTTCTAGTCGTTTTCCATAAATTATAAAAAAATATATAAGTATCTATGTAATATATTGTAGGTATATTAGTCATTTAGTACCCATAACACAAGCTTTGCTTAGCTTGCGGCTAGGTGTGTATGTGGATTGTCCAGAAATATGATTAATTTATATTGTTAAATTATATTTATGTGTCATGAAAACAATAGCAAACATACCCATATAACATTGAGAAAGATCCAGAATCCCAAAAGGGCAGCCTTTGCTATCACAAAGCTTGTTCCCGGTAAACAGCTCATCAGCGAAGGTGTACTCGAAAGCATCAGAGCCGTACTCCATCTGTCTGGTGCCCTTGAAGCTGAACTCCAGGCTTCGGCAGACGCTGTACCGGTAGATCTTGATGGGAGTGGTAGGGGTCAGGTGAGGGGGGAAAACCGCACCTTCGTAAGAGTCGGTGTAGGATCTTACTCTGGAAATGTCAATTTGAAATGAGGAAATGAAAATGTTAATCTACGAGTGATACGAATATGTAAATAATTTAAAGATCGATGTAGAGCGGCGGGCGAAGGTCCACCAGAAGGTTGCGGTTTTGATATAAAATGTTTGGACTCGGTATTCTGGGCATTCGCTATTAATGTCTATTTATGTAATGCATTGTATTAAGTATAACAGTCATCTAGTACCCTAGATGATACGTTGTGGATTGGTCAGCGATATCTAAGTTTTTATTCTTACCCGCGATAGTTAACAACTCGTTACAGATAGTTATAACTCTACCTACTCGATGTAAATTTATATTATAGCTGCACGTACATATGTGTATGTTGCAATCAAGTTTTAATCTAGCCTTATATAACCGCATTATTGATTGTGATTGTGATGTGTTTTGTACATAGGTACATATATGTACGTTAAATAAATAAAATAAAACAAAAAAGTTAAAGGGGAGGAAGATTACCGCGTGTTTTATTTCAAGATTTTACTTTACACCTTTGTCGGTGTACTGGTACCACAGCTTTTTGGAACGTAATAATCGTCTTTGATCTTAGCGGACAGACTGGCGCGATGGCGGCGGGGCGTGGCGAAACTTTAAAGGAGCCTGGTTGACTACAAAACCCTTATAAAAATTGTTGCTTGGTTGACTTGGCCTTCGTCATTTCAAGGTGTTATTTAAAACCCAGAATAATCTGGTGGAAGGTATATTTAGGGAAGAAGTAAAGTATTATCAAACTGCATAAAAAGTAGATGTGGTTTTCAAAGTTTTGACCTTGATTAATATCTTTCGGTTGGTGATCTTCAAAAAGTCCTTAACATGGTTGACCTTCTGGTCAGTGATTTAAAAGGTACCTAATGCATTTATTATGTGCAAAGAGTACTTGTTTATTAAAATGGCGTAGGTAAAAAAAATAATAATAATTTAGATTTCTGTGAATAATACATACTTTATGTTATCTTTTGTCTTCGTTTGATCGTTGAGTTGATATCGCTCAACGGATTTGACTTGAAATTTGTCTGCTTCAGAAGTGCCCAAAGTCAATCTGTACTTTATCCCCTCGTCATAGAACTGAAACAAAAATATATAACATAATTTACGTGTCGACATACTCACTGTTGAACCAAAATTTATCTCCTTACTGTCATTTGCGCTGAAGGAAGGTCCGCAATCTCCTTCAACCTTATCGGGTTCGATTCCCGCCTCGGAATAAATGTTTGTCGTTTTCTATGTAAATAAAACGATGTGTGTAATAAAATCAGTTACAACAAGGTAACCAGAGCTTCTATAATGGGTCTAGTACCCATTACAGAAGCTCTGGTGCTAGATGCTGTATGGTTTGTCCAGCATTATTTATTTATTTATTTTTACTATAACCACCAACCTAAAGCGAAAGAACTACCCCTACTTATATTCTCGGAAGATTACAATATCGGAGTGTTAAAACTCGAGTGAACTAGTCCTTCTGGTAAAGCGTGCTTTATCCTAGGACACACACTAACATACAAAACACTGACGTTGTTGGCATAGATGTTGGCCAAACGTTTAAAAAAACACCAATAACAAAATATAATATATTTTTACAAAATAATAAATAGAAAAAAACTACATGATGGAATGATGTCGAGAAAAAAATAGCTTGAATGCTAAATTATTGCGATAAATGTGTTTAGTATCTAGTTACTGATGGTCTATATAAGATTTTAGGTATGAAAACTAATTGCCTTTCATACCTAGTTAAAATATTTGTTTTTGTAAGATTACATCGTAATTATACAAAATACTGATTAGGTATGAAGATAACCCCATAATCTTAATATTATGTTTCTCGTAACTTTTTTTTCAATGTTATCTCAAACAGACTATAATAATTGTCTGTCACTAATTGATGCGGCCCCGGTCGTGGCGTTAAATTGAACCCTATCACTCAGCCCATCGATATCCAAGATCCAACTAAATAACCAAGCAGAGGCCTCTGTGAATTACTCAACATCTTCGTAGCGATTATACACCGTGTAACAAAATGTGTGTACTAAGCGAAAGGAGGTGAATTTCCACCCCCCCCGGGGACCAACTTTTGTTCAACGACGTTGTATTATTGATACCTTTGCTAAGCGTGGTGATTATTGGCTTCCCTAATACCTTTGTTTGGCCACCCCAAACAAAAGGAACTCCCTAATAGGGAAGCCAATAATCACCACTATTCCGCCGTGGACATAATTTTCAATTTTCAATTTCAAAAGTTCTTTATTAATAACATAACACACATAACATTGATACTATTACTAGTGTAAATTTTAATCCTAGAAAGTACAAACATAATCTTACAAAAAAAACGTTTTAGAAGCTAGGGTGGGCGCTTGTCAAAACTTACGTAGGTATTATTACTCTTCGCATTACAAAATCATATTTACTTAAACGTAAGTAGATGTAGTTTTTTTTTTAAATAAATAAATAGAAAATTTCCTACTAAATATGCAAGCTTTAGAGGAGCATTTGCATTTGATAACATAAATATTCGATATAATTAAAATTGCATTGCTTATCCAAAAGTTGGATAAAGAAATTTCTTAGAGGGTATATGTAACAATTCGGCAATTAGTAGCCGTAGTTAGAACAATGGGTTCAGCTGTGGACATAGGCTTTCTGATAAGGAATGATCCATATTTGTTTTTAAAAATGGTTTTGAATACTGATATCGGAGTAATACTCATAGCTGATAGCTTTAATTTGGTGAATTTGAATTATTTTTTTCAACGCAGCGGAGATTGTAAGGCTAATTTAATTGTAATTAATTAGGTAGGTAATTAGGAAAGTTTTTTCTTAACGAATCTCACGACATTTCAAATGTGAACTGGTTTACCACGAACATCGTTTATGTTAGAAGAAGACCAGAAAAAATTTGAAAATATTTTTGTGGTTGTAATTTTGATGAACACAAGCTAGCTGATTAATTAATTACAATTAAGTAATAATAAAAAAAATTATGCAATATCAATTTTAAAAATGATGATATATGAATACTAACCCGTGTCAACAGTCCCGAAGAGTTGTAGTAGATGAGTCCAGGCACCACCGTGTTGACGATGGTGATGAAGGGGTCCGTGTTGCCCCACAGGTAGTTCTGGACGCTGACCTTGGGGATGGGCTGAAGGTTCATCCCTGCTATCATCATCTTGAAGACCTGCCCGATGAAGTATGGGTAGCTGCTGAGGAGCCGGACAGCAGACTGTTCAGATAAAAAGGGAGATTTTATGTCATAGGTCCTCTAGTTGGGAAGGAACGTCAAAAGCGCATGCAGTAAAATGCATGCAGTAAAACATATCAAACAGCACAAAGTAAAAATTAACAAAAAAATATCTACAATAATACAAAGAAGTAATTACTTGATCTACAGAGGAAATGACTAAATTAATAAAAAATACAACCATTTAAAATATGGACTCACCAAGAAGGCAATATTAGGTAGGAACAGCTCCATGTCCTCTGGTCGTCCCACTGACTCTTCGAGGATCAGCTCGGCGCGGTGGTTGGGAGTGTAGCGCATGATGCCCGGCTCTCTGTTGATCTCGAGATCGTCGTTCGTTCGATACTCTCTTAAAGTAATACAATTTTGTCAATGATAAAAAATAAACACACTGAAAACATTAATAATAATGCTGTACAATCTTCACAGCATCATCTAGCCCCAAACTAAGCAGAGCTTGTGTTATGGTTACTAGATGACTGATATACTTAATACGTCATGACACTACATAGATAGATCTTTTTTTCATACCCAGACGTAACAAATATTTACAGATTGTACAAACATTTTTCCCAGGGCCAAAAATAATTAAATATTTTGTAATAACAAAGAAAAATAATAGAAACAAGTTATAACTAGTATTTATCATTGAACTAACTGCAGAATGTTAACTGCAAACTACTTAATAATTAAATGATCATTTAATCAATTTTGGTACGTTTATTTCAAAAGCTTAAAAAATAACCTCATAGTCAAGTCAAATTTACAAAAGTAGTAGGAATTAATAACTTCCTATAGTTAGTCCTATAATATGAACACACTGTAATTCAAACCATTTATCTATTAAATAAGTAACTCACTGATAAACAAAAGGTCCAACTTCTTCCAATTTCAGAACATCATCCTCCCCCGACAGGAAGCGATCCACGTTCGTATAGTTGAACAGGTTTATGTAGATCCTGGCTCCTTCCACCTCCTTGGCCAGCAGATCATGCAGCATGGTCCCGTTGTCTAGACGGAGTCTCTGGAAAGCAATTACTACTTCAGACTCTTTTCTCTCCTTTTTGAGCTAAATGGTCACATGCCACGGCACATATCGCGATCGCGTGTCCCATACATTTATATTTTACAGAGCAAGTGCCGTGACTCTATGTTTGTGAATAGGGCTTTAGAGTATGAAAATACGGAAATAAAAAACTCGGACTGAATTCGGGTCGCGACTCGTGGTCCCACTGGGATTGTACCACTATTACTCGTGGTCCCAATATCCCTGAAATCATGGGTTCGTGGTTCCACTGCTTAGTGGGACTACCAGTCATAGTTAAAATCGTAGGTTCGTGGCCCCACTGCATCAAGTTTATACGTACATAGAGTAAATACTTGAATTAAAGTGAGTTCTTCAGGTACTGGACACTTGAGATACTGGCCTTTTTAGTCACAATTCACAATATATTATAATTGTCAGATATTGGTATTCGCACTGCATCCAATCCTCATCCGTGACATTACGGATATACAAATTTAATAGTTAAAGAACTAGTACCGAATTCGTGTGTTGCTCCACGCACTTATCCCATCTCTGCAATAAAGCAGTTCGGCATCGATCACGGTATTCGCCGGATTTTTATAATTAAATATTCAGACGATGGAGATAAATTTGATAAGGAAAGTAAGCTACCTTATATACACTCAAGTAGTTAGATAGTTAATAGACTACGCCGGAACGTATTTTGACGGAATCGGATCGGATGCAGTGCGTAACGGCTCTATAATAGTTACGGAAATGATACTTATATCACATTAATCATGTTCAGTCATACTGTTCTTTAATTCACGTACCTATGTAATAGTTTTGATAATTGACAATAATCAACGAATCGAAAAGTTAGTTCTTAATATTTGCGAAGCCTGGCCTGAGCCAAGCCCTCAACTTTTCATAGATCCATGCCCTCAACCATCTCAAATTAAATATAATTTAAAACACAAAGATACTCACATAATTAGCTATAAACAGTATTGGGTTGAAGAATAATAAAATAAAGGGTACAGCCAGGAATAGCATTCCTAATGATAAAGTAAATAACACCCATTCTGAAAAACAAAACAAAACGGTGGTATTAGTGACAACAAAAGTACCTTTTTGTAGGTTATTATATTATCACGGATGGTTTGACCCCAACATTTGTGACGTCAGTCGATACTTTTTTATTTTAAGATGATAAAAATAGTAGGTAAGTACAAGTTAAGTTAGTTTCACTCGTGGTTTTTGCATTATTTTTCCTGGATACATATTTAAAGACTGGTCTATCCAGGCATGTTGAATATCTTTAGGTTTCTTTATACATTTGTAAATAAAAAGATTACACGCACAAACATCCGAGGCCCTAATTACAATATTTTCGCTTTACCTTAACAATCAATGGTATTAGTTATCGTCTCAGAATTACACATTTCGGCATTTTACCTTTGATGATAAAAATTAACTCGTGTCAAAAGTCTCTAGGTTGAAATAATTCTATCAATATCTCCGTGCAACTAGCACCGGAAGCATCTTTCATCTGTGGACGATTCTGCGACGAGCCATTGTTTTATTAAAGTAGTTAACAGAGGGCCCATTCAAAGTTAGTTTCTGCCCAAGAGTTCTGCTCTTGGGAGCAAGTCTTTCCACGCGTTTTCTGGGTTAAAATTAACTAGCATTATGATGTTCCTTGAGTTTTAATTTTTACACGAAATTTACTGTGTAGGATATAATATTTACATTCATAAATATTTTCAACTTGTTTTGCCCAACCTAGTAAAAAAAAATATTAAGTTTAGAAAAGACGTCGTGGTCAGCGAAAACAAAGCAAAAAATATATTTACGCCAATAAATTTATTGTTATTGAGTAGGTTGACCTATTCAACAATTTTTTTGTCTATACTAATATTATAAAGAGGAAAGATTTGATTGTTTGTTTGAATTGAATAGGCTCCGAAACTACTAGACCGATTTGAAAAATTCTTTCACCATAAGAATTCTAAATTTTCCGGCTATATAATATTTTCATAAAAGTTAGGGATCCACATGAAAAATTCAATAATTCAACCGTGCGCTGTATATTCAACCTCTTTTTCTATTATAGCTCCGCTGTTTGCTTTATCTTTACGGCCAGTGTCAGTTATGGATTGTCAAGTCAATGTCAAAAAACCCAATGCAAAACTGTGAAATCCATCGTGTTAGTGTGTATAATTTTTGTTTAATACCCGTGCGAAGCCGGGGCGGACCGCTAGTTTTATATAAATTTCTCATCATTGTTTTAATAACTTCTACGAGTAGATAAGATCTTTTGAATGGGGTGCGAATGTCGGATTTTAGCTTTATATGTTATTTTGGAGAAAATAAGATTCACCTTTTAACATGCTTTTAACTTATCATTAAAATCAGTTTGATTCAATATTATGAGTATATTTTACTTTTTATTTGAGTTCATAATACGCCCCGCGATTTATAACATAGTGAAAAGTAATTCAAGCTTGAACTTGTAAACCAATTTGAATAATTTGATCATCCCACGGGAAAATCCATTTCTGGAATCAAAAGCAGCCTTTACGTTATTCCAGGATATAAGCTATCCTCATCATCATCAGCCTTTATTTAGTCCACAGCTGGACATACATAGGCCTAACCTAATGAGCCCCATAGGTGGCATTACTTATCATTTTGGTTTTTTATTTTCATTATTATAAGCTATTCCGGTATCGAATTTCAAAACAGCTCAGCGTGAAGGAGTAATTAAAAATAAACAAATAAAACACACACACACATCCAAACACACTTTCGCCCTTAAAATAATACATAGTTTGATTTAAAATATAAGTTAAGTTCGTATGTACTTGGTACTTACTTTTATTTGCCAGGTTCCTCTTCACGTGCGTGTTTTTTGAAATATCCACCATTATGATATTAACAATATTTTTTCTATCAACTGATTATATAAATTAACTTCTCACTACCGAGATTTTATCGTTGAAATTTTAACTAAAACATTGTGTAACTCTTTCGTGAGACATGTAGTATTTTTTTAAAAGATTATACAATTCTTTATTATTTTTATGCGTGTAATGTTCGTAGGTTTATAATAAATACAAATTATATTATTTTCAATGAATGGAACATATTAATGGTCAAGACCCTCTGAGCTTGCCGAGTGAAATAATTTTCAACAGTCAATGTGACCAAGTAGCGACCACCTGTGACGTGACTTCATTGCGTCATAATGCCACTGTGAGAAGTTTTATAGAGTTAAAGGTAAAACCCGTGCGAACTTGGTACGAACAAACTACAGTTGGCTCAATATCCATATTAATAACTGCCATCACATAGCCGAGGTACCAAATAATCTATTAATATCTAACAAAGTACCTATTGATATTAAGCTACTTATGGTAGGTATTTAAAAGAGAGAAGTGTAGATTTTTGAATCGAATAAATCTAAAAAATGTGTAACAATTTTTTTTTATTCACACCCCTAACCGTTGTGTTTAAGTAAGATTAATAACTGATTACTAACTGACTTACCTAAATTATATAACATAGAACGGTTTTTTTGGAAAATCACATTCTTCGGTCTAACTCGAAATCATGAATAGGCTTAATGATAACTTTTCGTAAAATCTTCGGACTAAATGAGCTACGAAGCTGAGTGGGTTTTTTTGTACTCATCATGATTCTCCGAAATTATAAATGATAAGGGGTTGAAATTTTGTAAAGGGCTTTTTATAAGACTAAGCCGTCCCCATAGAAATTGGTTCCTCTAAAATGGCTCATTATTGGGAATTCAAATTCTAAGGGGGATGTAAATGGGATCCATAGATTTTTTATAAAAACTTTCAAAACGTGAATTATGTTATTAATATGGCTCGCACCAATATGTGCGCTTTTTTGTTATTTTCATTGAAACCAAAATTGAGTGTTGTAAAAACTTTTGCGATGATCAGGTACAAAAAATTGTGACGGGTATTGAACCTGCAACCTCAAAGCATAGAGTCAGTTTAGTAGCTTTTTCAATAAATCAATCAGGGTAGTAAGTACCTACTCACTGTCTACCCTGCTTAGTAACACAGTAATTTTTCAAATGTTATTAAATTCTGCGAAACAGTCAGAGAATCCGGCATTATGGCTATCTTTAGTCCAGCTGTGGACATTGTTGGGCAGATAGTTGATGGTGACACGCACTTTTGTCATAAAAAGTTCGAATTTTAATGGACAATAATTATCTGCTAAGATAACCTTTGTGTTGTTTGTACAACAAAAATAATTACTTAGCATGTAGTTGACTCGCTACTGATGCCGATTGGTACATGGGTCGGTCATTTTCATTTTTTACTGAGAAAATATCTCTGTTAACTAAGAAAATTACGATTTTATAACCAAATTTTAACTATTATTTACAGTTGTTTACAACAATTTGCAGTAAGCTCTACTCTTTCAATTTTAAATACCTACTAGTTCTTATTTAATTTCTTAATTTTTTAATTTTTTATTATTTAGTTATTATTAACAATTTGTTTCACTCCAAATTAATAACGATATAAATAGCTACGAGACTTCTGGACCGATTTGAAAAAATATTTTACCATTAGAATCCTACATCGACCCTGAATAACCTAAGCTTTAGAATATTTTCAAAAAGTTAAGGATCCGTGTGAAAACTTCAATAATATAAACTATTGAAGTTTGTCAGTGATTAAAAATAATTGTCAGAAGGACGCTGCATTTTGTCTTACAAAGTAAAAAAAAACTATTATTTGTTCCGTGCCGATATCCGGAATCCATATTGAGTCAAGCACCTGCCTTTCAGCGTTAGTTCGTAGCGACTTCCTCCCTTCTGTTTCCGGTGGCGCCACTGTCGCTTTCATTTTGGCGCGCAATATGGCGACGACCGAAATGGCGGTTTTACTTTTCTTCATTATAGCGTCGTCTTTCGTTGCGTTAACACGTATTTGCGATAATATAAAATTAACTGAATTATATTTGAAAGTTAATTCCTCCCTTCATAATGGAGGATGAAAACCGTGATAATGTGGAAGAGCACGTGCAAAGAAGTGATAGTGAAGACCACGTGTCACGGAAAAGGAGTCGTTCTTCATGTTCGGAAAGTGAATCTTCGGATGAGGATTTGGTTACAAGGAAAACGAAGAAAAAACGGGTGAGTGATTTGAAATTGGAATTCTTGTCGCAACAAGTGGCTTTTTTGACCAATCTAATTTCTCAAAAACAATGCGAGTCTCAACCGATAAACGCTTCACGTGTTGTTGAGCCCGCTAAAATGCCATCCAGATCGACTGATGATGATCTAGGTCTGCGCGCGCCGCCTAGTGCTAGCGAGACTGAGGAGCAACAGCTTAGATTGTCTGAATTGTCAACTACATTGAAAGATCCCCCAATTCCCAGATCTAACGATAAACATTTGGATAAAATTACACAATTGCAAAGATTTAACTTTAACGATTGGTACGCTATTCGTTTTTCGGAAGCACAAAAGAAATATGTAAGCAGCCCCGGTTTTGTAGAGCTTAGTTTAAATGATGAGTTGCGACGTTTTAGCTCGTCCGGTTCCAATGACAATCGCACACACCTACTAGAGCGAACCTATGCAGCAATAACAAGTGCCTTACTGACACAGAAAGATGAATTACGTACCGCATTACAGAGTTTAGTAGATTGGTCAAATGATAAGGATACTATACTTTCATCTAAAACTCTTTTCGATAAAATAGAACAGACATTTTCTAAAGATTCGAACTACGCCAAGGTCACGGATGATATTATGCAAATATCTTGCGGTAGGCGAGCCGATTGCAAGAGAGGCCATTCTAAAGAAGGTCCACGAGGAGTATCATTGTGGGGCCTTGGAGAAAATTTAGTGCTGATAGTGCTGAGAATTTGTTCAATAGCGACATGCTTGCCTCCTATTTTCAGAAAATTGGGGGGGCAGACAAACTAACAGCTTGTTTTCAGCCGGCAAACCGCTCAGGCGCAGCGTGGACCTCTGGAGCAAAGCGTGCCTACGATGCTAAACCCAAGCCGTCCACGAGCAAACAGGCGAATAATAGCTTTCGAGGTAACTATAACAAGGACAAAGGAAATGGTAACTCCAAAGGCTCGAACAAGAAATCTAACGATGGGAAGAACAAGCAGCGCTATTCCAAAGGTAAGCGATCTCAATCTAACTCGCAGAATAGAAATAATCACTCATGACTCGAAACGATTTCGGGGGGGTTGTCTTACGCAATATTTGCATGTATGGGAGAATATAGATGCCCCCGACCATATCTGCAAGCTATTGAGAGGAATTCGCATCCCGTTCGTTATGAAACCACCTCTGATATATCCAAATCAATTGGTCATAACAAATTATGCCACGAAGCAGAGTCACCACATGACACAACAGATAGAGAACATGCTAGATACACATGTAATAGAAAAAGCCGAGACGAACCCAAGCTATCTCTCGACCTTTTTTCTGGTAAAGAAAACAGATGGAACGTTCCGTCCAATTTTCAATTTGAAAAGGTTAAACAATTTTGTGAAGCTAAAAGATTTTCGACTTTTCAGTCACTTTCGAAATCCGAGTTTCTTGCAGAGCAAAGACTGGATGGTGAAGATGGACCTGAGCCAGGCGTACTTTCACCTACCCATCGCCAAGGAGCATCGAAGGTTTCTACGACTGAGTTACAAAGGCCAGCTCCTGCAGATGACTTGTCTGCCGTTCGGTCTATCGTCAGCCCCGCGAACATTTACATCAGTGACGAACTGGATAGCAGAATACCTGAGAAGCCGAAATATAAGGTGTGTGGTTTATCTAGACGATTTCTTACTAGCAAACCAGTCCCGACAAGTTCTGCTCGATCACATAGCATTCACAGTAAACCTAATGCGTCAACTCGGCTGGACTGTCAACACGGACAAATCTGTGCTGGTTCCGACTCGCCGCCTCGAGTTCCTAGGCGTCACGTGGGACACACAACTCAACACGAAATCCCTGTCGGAACCAAAGTGCCATACGCTACGCAGAGCACTTGCACAGCAGATGTCCAGAGGCTGTTGGTCCCTCAGACAGGCCCAGTCCCTTCTGGGGAGACTCAACTTTGCCTCGTTCGTGATACGCAGGGGAAGGTTACATTGTCGCACTCTCCAATACCACAGTCGACTCCTTCCCCAAGATCACCCTTACAAGCGTTTGAAGTTGCCGGATCCGGTTATTATAGAAATAAAGTGGTGGTTAAAAGCGGCGCAGGGCTCACTACCAATACATACAGGTCCGTTCTCGCACCTTCTAACCACAGATGCCTCGGACTTCGGCTGGGGCGCCCAGCTAGGAGAGGTGAATATGTCAGGCCGTTGGACAAGACAACAACTGTCGTGGCATGTAAATCTCAAATGTTTGCAGTCTACGCAGCAATTCAACAACAGCAAGGTCACTTATACAATGCGCACATCTTATTACAGACAGACAACCGCACAGTTGTAGCCTACATCAACAAGGAAGGTGGAACGAAATCAAAGAAACTGCTCGACCTAACGCACAAACTCTTGGCGATGTTGGACAACTTAAATATTTATCTGACAGCACAGTACTTCCCGGGCCGGTTCAACTGCGAGGTGGACGCTCTGTCGCGAGGCAAAACGTGCCCGGAGTGGCACCTGACATCTGCAGCAACGAGAATTATCTTCGCGATGTGGGGCACTCCTCAGGTCGACCTATTTGCATCGAGAACAGCTCATGTGATAGACAATTATGTTTCACTGGACACACGAGACACGGAGGCTCTATCGCACAATGCGTTCCTTCACCAATGGGATTACAAGCTGGCATGGTTATTTCCACCACCAAACCTCATGCCTCAGGTACTGACACAACTGAACGCAGCCCAAGGTCAGTACATTCTAATAGCACCGAAGTGGCACAGAGTATTTTGGAGAGCAGATCTACAAGTCCGTTCCTTTCGAGAGCCATTTCTGATTCCGGACCTTCCACAAGTACTGATCGACACGAGGACCGGGACCCACCCGCCGGAGATCCAAGACATATGTTTGGAGGCATGGCTGATTTCGGGTGGGCAGAAATCATACAGGACTGGACTCTAGAGGAAAAATCACTCTTGTTATCAAGTTGGCGAAAATCTACTCTTAATACTTACAGACCAGCTTGGAAAAAATGGAGAGCATGGTGTGCTTCAACCAATATATCGTATAAGAACCCTAGCCCATCACAGGTAGCCCGATATCTAGCTCAGCTACACAACAATGAAGGTTTAGCTTTCAGAACCATTTTGGTACATAAATCTGTAATAGCTACATTTACAAATGTATCAGGTAACACAGATCTGTCGTCAAACTTTTTTGTAAAACACATAATCAAAGCCATTTCGGTGTCAAAAGACAAGAAAATAAAACCACCGATTTGGAATGCAAAAAATGTATTAGAATTTCTAGAAAACCATACACCTGATAAAACTAATTTGTATCAAGTTTCCAGACGGGCGGCGATTCTTCTGTTGCTGGCATCGGGGCGCAGAGTTCATGACCTGACGCTGCTAAGAATAGATGCTGAAAGCTACATCGACGAGGGTAATGCGCTTGTCCTCTGGCCTTGTTTCGGATCAAAGACCGACGACGGTAACTACAGGCAATCTGGCTGGAGGCTAAAAGCACATCCGAAGAAAAACCTAGATTGTGTTTATTGGATTCGTCAGCTTATTGTAGTTTCACAGGATCGTCGAAAATCAGGTACTCTTACAGAATTATTTATAACCGCCCGAGGCGATCCGAAGCCAGCATCTAGAACGATCATAGGAGGCTGGATCAAGTCTGTGCTCAAAGACGCAGGCGTCGAGGCACCGCCGGGCTCGGTGCGTTCGGCAGTAGAGTCTTTAAACTGGCTAGAAAAGTTCCCGATTGATCAAATTCTTGAAACAAGTAATTGGAAGCAAGAACATACCTTCAGGAAGTATTACCAGAAGGAAATCGAGAATCAATCGAGTAATACTAATTTGTCTAATTCAGTCTCATTATCAAAATATTTTAGACCAGTGCGGTAAATATTGAAAATTGTCTGTACATTATCTGATCATATTTTCATTGCTATTGTAAAAAATTATTAGATTTTTTTTTTCAATCACATTGTTTTTTATTTATGTAACACATTATAGCGTCATCATTACCTTACCTACATTTGTGGCTACCAGGAGATAACAAACACATCACTCAATATGGATTCCGGATATCGGCACGGAACAAATAATAGAGGGTTTTACCTACCAATAAAACTTACCTATTATTTTTCCAACGATATCCGGAATCCAGGTAATATCTACCTGGTATATATCGTGAGTATAATGAAGAAAAGTAAAACCGCCATTTCGGTCGTCGCCATATTGCGCGCCAAAATGAAAGCGACAGTGGCGCCACCGGAAACAGAAGGGAGGAAGTCGCTACGAACTAACGCTGAAAGGCAGGTGCTTGACTCAATATGGATTCCGGATATCGTTGGAAAAATAATAGGTAAGTTTTATTGGTAGGTAAAACCCTCTATCATTTATCTCATCAGTCAATACTACATAAGTCAATTTTGAATATTTTTTTTTATTAAACTATTTCTGGTACATTCAGAAATTCAGGCACGTTACTATGAGATGCTAATGTTTAAAATTTTAAGAAGAAACTTTTCGTTACTCTGTTGCGATGCGATGTAGGAAAATTACTGCCATTAATTAGATCTGTGGTTGTGATGTTACATCTATATTGTAATGAGTAGTAAAAATATTTGTAGATCGTATAAAAATATATTCCTAGGCGGGAATCGAACCCGCAAGCTCCACTGACGCAGGCGGACCTTTGTCCGCCGCGCCATCGGTCATCAATGAATTAAATATTCACTTTGTGAAAGGGAAAAAATGAAATATTTATGCTATGAATGTTTTGGTATATTTATTAAATTTAACAATAATTTTAAATCTATTTATTAGCTATTTTTTTCATGGGTTCACAAAAGACAAGCTAAACTCCATAAGCTTAAAACTATTTTAATAAACGAGTTAGTAATTAAAATAACCTAGATTTATTTAAAATATTTAGTAACAAGTGTACATATCTATGCAGCGAATCAATAGGTCCCGTCTCAGTTTATCGTTTGTACAATGTTTGTACTTAAAAAAAGTAGAGAACGTTTGTTTTCTGACAGGAACCTTGACGCGTGTCAACACTGATGGCAGACTTTGACCAATAAACAACAAACTTAATTCATCAAACTACAACCTGCTTACAACTAAAAACGATAACAAATACAAAAAGACTAACTTTTCTATATTTTTGTGATAGTCAGCGATAGATCCTTAAGGAAAGCGTCTTTTGCCATAAAGAACTATCTAAACTTGATTTTAAGTCGGAAGAAGATGGCGTGAGCCTGTCGACGCATGTATAGCTTTCCACACTATGGTCCTCCCCAAGTCTAACTAACTAAAGGCACCTCCACACTTGGGTTCCACACCACTCCACAATATATTCCACAAAGTATTCCACACAATGGTCCTCCCCAAGTCTAACTAACTAAAGGCACCTCCACACTTGGCTTCTC
Organism: Eupithecia pulchellata; assembly: GCA_963931895.1. Lineage (NCBI taxonomy): Eukaryota > Metazoa > Arthropoda > Insecta > Lepidoptera > Geometridae > Eupithecia > Eupithecia pulchellata. Next base: position 739,038 of record OZ007523.1, read on the forward strand.
CCTAGCCGGTGCCTGATGCCTGGCCACCCAGTGTCCGTACAGCATGCTAGCTGACCGTGAGAGCAGCCATATGCTGACGAGGAAGATCAGTAACTCTATAAGTATGAATGCCGCTGGACCGATGACGTAAACTAATTTCAGGTAGAAATGCTGTTTGTCGGTGAGAGGAGGCTGGGCCTGAAAAAAATATAACTAAGTATTAGGATACTAGGAAAATTAGTATTAGGAATGTTTAGGGTTGATGTAAATACTTAAGAAGAATACCTGTAAAAAAATATATTGCGAAAACCAGGAACTTGAAAGTTTCTTTTCAGTTTCAAATAGGACGTGAAAAACGCGTTTAATGTTAATTTTCAGCCTTCTTAATATTGATTGATGTAGCTAGAATACCAAAACTTTTGATGCATGCATATGATATTGAGAAAAGGTCCCAAACAGATTATCACATAGCCTCCTTTTTTTCTCGGAGACAACTCAAGTAAAGCTGCTAGCAAAAGCTAGTCTATACTAATATTATAAAGAGGAAAGATTTGATTGTTTGTTTGTTTGTTTGTTTGTTTGTTTGTTTGAATTGAATAGGCTCCGAAACTAGTGGACCGAGTTAAAAAATTCTTTCACCATTAGAATCCTTAATTTTCCGTGATGAACATAGGCTATATAATATTTTCAAAAAAGTTAGGGATCCGCACGTGGGCTGTATATTCAACCTCTTTTTCTATTATGGAGCGTCAGAATAGAAAAAGAGGTTGTATAGCGCACGGTGCTTGCTTTTTCTCTACGGCCAGTGTCAGTTTTGGAATGTCGAGTCAATGTCAAAAACCCCAATGCTGTTAAAAAAAGTAAAGATCCGTATGAAAACTGTGAAACCCATCGTTTTAGTGTGTATAATTTCTCAAATTTTTGTTTAATACCCGTGCGAAGCCGGGGCGGGCAGCTAGTTATGTATAAAATGAACATGAATAAATATTGTAAGATTTCTACAGAATACTAACGCGTGTTGTAAACCAGGCCGTTAAGAGTTCAGCCGATATGAAATGTATCGCACAAGCTTATCATGTCTGATTAAAAAGTCAAGTATGCGTAAATTTACTGACTCAAATGATTAAAAGCATTATTTGGATATTATACTCACAATTAACAGCTGAAGGAACGGCACGATCATGTTTGAGAACGGTTTCGTCTGCGAGTTGAAGCTCAAGTCACCCAGAAGTAGGCTCACTTGCATGGAGAACCTGGACTCCAAAGATAGGCCTATATTCTGGAACAAATTTATACTCGCGTAAGGTTCATGAGGAACTTCCTCCCGCGAACAGCCAGGAATAATCTCCCTGCTGAGGTTGTCCCTTAGGATAACAACATGGGGTGTTTCAAAAAAGGTCTTCTAAGACACCTAAAGGGTCGGCATCGCGTGTGTTATGTCCCCTACGTTGCAGGCTGCAATAACCGATTCTTCTCATGCAGGCCGTAGGTTTGTTTGGGAACTTGACCTTGGGAGATAATCGACAGGAGCAAGTTAGCAACCTTTGCCCGTATTTTTATGAAGTCCAGAGCAGAATCGTAAATAAAATACTGGCAGCTAAGAATTTTAATAACTCGTAAATGTATTCATTAATATCCAATAAAGTTTGTATAAGAGTCGATCCATCTTGACTTGAATTCCATATTTACCTACCTAAAGTTTTAAATCTGTGGGCCAAAATGCTGATGTAGGTTTTACAGCATAACATTGTTCTTGTTTCTATAGCTATTATCATATTTTAGATACCTAATATAAAAAGCTAGTGGGTTCACTTTTATATATAAAATCAAAATAAATAACTAAACTTGATAGCATTGTTGTGTCGTTACAAAAAAAATTAAACTCCTACGATTTTTTGTAAAAATGGCGCGATTGTACTCCATGTACCCAGAAAGAAAAAAAGAAGGGTCACAAGAAGCGGTTTCTTAGAATAAATGAAAATGCTGGAGGGAGCGCTTTAAGCGCTATAGCTTTGGGTCTTTGGGTCCCTCAAAATGATCATTTGGGTCAATTGCTCCGCGTAATATCAGCGCCATCTACTGAGTTCGAAGGAAAGTGGTTTTTCTTTATTTTTTTAGGAAACACCACACTCAGACCGCACTAGCTATATTGAATAGATTTAAAACACATTGAGTGTAAGCAGGTTAACTACGAACCTACCTCGTGTTGGAAGAACACCAACGTTTCATCCCTTAACGAGGAACTTAATCAGGGTGAGTGAGGCTCACGTTGCGCCCGTATGGCTTCCATATACACATTGATTTAGATTATAAACTTACTCTTTCAATGACAAAGGAGTTTCCATGCCGTTTCTCATCAGGCCTCATACCCTCGATCCTCTGGTAGATGGCCGGGTCTGCGTGGAGGAAGTGGGCATGCGAAAGAACGACAGGGAGACCTGCAATAATACTCAACTCTGTTAACCAAAGATGTAAGAGATCGCTTCGCTTCGAAATGTTTAAGAGGGCAATTTTTTCATGTTATTCTTATTTGTATGTTAATCTCACGTAAATTCATAAAAAAATCATGGAATGACATCTCTGTAACCAGATTATGTGTCTGAAATAATAACAATTCAAACTGGTTTATAAAACAATGGCCTATGTTCCTATGGTAAGTTCTATAGGTTCTTAGTATTCATTATTATATAACACTATCGGTCCGGCCCGGCTTCGCACACGTATTAATTAACATTTCAAAATTATTCATTTTTACACACACACCTGCCGGGTGTCAGTTAGTTTATTGAAGTTTGTAAACTATTCAGTACTTTTCGCGTGAAAATTTAACATGCATCCAAATTTCGGATGTAAAAATTTTGTTTTATGTAGGATTTAATAGTTTTATAACTTCGGAAATGGATCACTGTTGAGCAACGTCACATGTGGACGCCCCTGCGTCGTAAAAAAGAGGCAAGGCGATATCCTGTGCTTCCCCTGGTCAACAAAGAGTCCTAAAACTAATATTTCCGATATTATGTCTCACCTACTGTGACAATTAGGACAATTAGATATACCGAGGCTTAGCTCAAGATCTCAACAATCCTCTAAATCGTCTGCGTATGTGTCTTTTACACATATTTTATACTTTATAAATAGTGTGTAATATTATGGAGCTTCATACAAAGACTACGTATTAAGGTGAGATGATAATGATCTTTTTCCGAGTTGAAATGTTTGCGACAAGCCTCAAAATGCCCGATAATATGTAATCAGTTAAGTATGATCTTCAAAAGGACATACTGACAGTTGAGACGACCTTATTCAAGGCAAATAAAAAAACCATTGATTACATTGTGCAATGACATGAAACCTCGTATACATCTCGTTCCCAAAGTTTATATGTATTTACTCACTGTCGTATGGTATGCTTACCTTAAATGTAATCCTAAAAACTAAAGAAAAAAAATGCCAACCGAGCCAAAAACTCAATTGAATTAACTAGCTGAATGAATCGAAGTGTAACATTGCATAGAACTTTGATATGTAGACCTTATCTTTATCTATACTTATATTATAAAGAGGAAAGATTTGATTGTTTGTTTGATTTGAATAGGCTTCGAAACTACAGTACATTTTTCGACTACTACTACATTTTTCGTGATGAACATAGACTATAGAATATTTTCTAAAAAGTTAGGGTTCCGTGTGAAATATTTTTTTTGTTAAATACCCGTGCGTAGCTAGGACCGCTAGTTCTAAATAAGTTTGTTACCGAAAAAATTGTGCGAAGACGCGAGCAGAAGCCTGTAAACTATAAGAAAATAAATACAAATCTCACCAACGAAACAGGGCGCCAAGTCCGACACTCCATCCAGGCAGACTCCCTGCTCACACAGGCACCTGTAACAGAACTAGTTGATTTAAGTTATGAACATTTTATACCTCTAGAGTGACTGCGACGCGACGTGACGCAACATGCCATCTACCCCAGCCACACATAATCGCTCTATGTTAGGTACACTCAACCAGAAAGGGTTGATGAGGCATAAACGTTAAGAGCCCCTGAAACTTTAGAATCAGTTGTGTGCAATATCATACAATTACTTTCTTCGTTTTCGAGTCTGTCGACATTTTGCGCTTAGCAGCATGTATCGAGAAGCAACCCATAGCGTTTATGTAAGCCATCCAATACTTTTTAATGAAGTCGATGATAGTTATCAATTGATTGTGAGTTGTTGATATGACAGAAGCAGTCGTGTTCGCGACAAGGATGTTTTATAAAATTAAGTAGGTACCTATATTGAGCACTAACGACAACGCATGGTCCGATTTGATTAGGTTAAGGGATTTACATACTCTTAGTACTGCATGGATCTCCGTAAGCTTAGCTGACAAGCTGTGGCGCGTGGCCTATACCTGAATGCATATTGAACCATCATCATCTGCCTATAATAGTCCACTGCTGGACATAGGCCTCCCCTAATGAGCGCCATAGATGGCATTATTTATCATTTGGAGGTTAATGCCCATAATCCCCACGCTAGGCATGCGGGTTGGGATCGCAGTTCGGTGGAGTTATTCAGCAGAGGGTGCTGCGGCCGCCCCCTGGTGTGTGTTCCTTAGTCGCCTCTTACGACACCCACGGGAAGAGTTGGGGTGGTGAAATTCTATGCCGGCACCACACGGCATATTGCATACCTTGTCTCATTCGTCCGCATATACGTGTTGTTGCTCATCCTGAACTCCAGCCCCTGGGCGCCGGCGCTCTCCTTGGGCCCGTGGTAGACCAGCTCGAAGAACCGGCAGAAGACGTGGCGGTAGAGCCGGAGGTGGTGATCCGGGGTGAGGAAGGGGGGGTATCCTATGCCTTCGTAGGCGTCTGTGAATGTGTTGCAAGGGGTTCTGGGGAAAGGGAAGACAAAAGTGATTGATGTAGTGGTAAAAACTTAGGTTATTCGTGGTGCATCACGTGCCACTGAAACTGCTCACGAATGGATAGGTAATATTCGTAAAGCCTATGTATGTACATTGCGCGTCAGAATTAAGTACCCCCTTTTTCTACAAAATATTGTCGACTACTTCTAATTCCCTTGTAACTTAGTCACAAATTTTCACATGCAAAAATTTATCACAGCACCGCTCAGGATCGAACCATCCACCATAATACTCGTCTGAAATTCCCAACAATAACAACTATTGTGTCCCACATACATTGAGATGGGGGGTACGTATATGTGACGCGGACTGTACATACATACATACATATACATATATAACCAGCAGCCTTATTGTTTAACTTGAAATCCATTACCAGTAAACTTCAAACCGATTACCAGTTGTAGACCCAATCAGAATGTTGTCGGTATTGTCTAAGGAATTCAACTGGTCTTCGGTTTCAGCTATTTACACAATATGAAAGTGACAATCGAAGTCCAGGCTAGGTTTGAAATGCCAAACTGAAGCCGATTACGTTTCCATGTTATCCTAAGTTAGAATACAATTTACTTTGAACTTACTGTAACATTGATTAAATGAAATGAAATTATATAATTTATTAGACAAGAAACATTACAGTTAACAAATATCTAAAGAAAAACTTATTCGGACTTATTAGTAAAACAAAAGTGGATAAACATTTTCAACTTTATTTATGCCTTTGGCAGCTGTTTAGTAGAACTACGTCTGCAAAAGACTTGGTGAATTGCTCTTTGTTTGAAACAACTAGGTGTCCATTTAGGACTTTGCTGGCAAGTATGCTTTTTTACAGACGTTTAAACAACAATTTCAGCTCGATACGTTCATAAGTTCAATAGTTTATGCATAAATAACTAACAAACATCTATCCATCCTTACATACAAACTTACGGATTTTTAATAATACTTGAAGAACGTACCTACAACTCAATAGTGTGAATAAATTTTTAGTAGGTATCTACAAAAACACACCGAACCGGTGACGTTGTCGTCACCTATGAAGCCCGGCGAGTGTTTTCGGCGGCATTATCTAATTCAGTGATCCATGTCACCGACAAGGAGCAATGTCGCCGACATGCTTGTGTCGGGCTACATTTCGTTGTTCGTATATTGCAGGCTAATTTAGGACGCCCTCCGGCATGTTGGAATGACGATCTGCGAAAGACTGCTGGCAGACGCTGGATGCGCAGAGCTGAAGACAGGGCGCTATGGCGCTCATTAGGCATGTCCAGCAGCGGACTAATGTGAGCTGATGATGATGATAATGATGATGATATTGCAGGCTAGTGAGTGTTTTATCAACTTCGAAGCCGCTGACTTGCTGCGTAATAAAGCTGCATCCCGGCGAATACCACGCATAGATTGTCTTAGAAAATAGCTTTTAGATATATCTGGGTCCTTAGCCAACCGGCATTCGCTATGAAGCGATTCGATTTTGAAAATTCTTATCGCTCTAGCGATGGCAACCTTCAAATGGATTAAACGTCAAGATTTTTGGTAGGCAATGTACGAATATTTTGATTTCACCAAACCGATTGACAACATCGAACGATCACTTCCATCAAATTCCTAGCCAAGTGGCAGTTTTGAGAAGCGACTTCACGTAGTTGTCTATTCTCTTGATGGATACACTAGCGAACGCTAAGACCCTGTAGAAATCGAATCGAAACGGCGATTTCATAAACAGCTGTTGGAATTACGTCAAAATTTTAAGTAGCCTTGCGCTAGCGTGGATGTAGCATTCACGATCGCACCCTTGTTTCCCTGTGTCCACGAGGGATTAAAAATATACTTAACAACGAAAAAAACAAGATAAAGCTTTTGCATATGATCTGCAAAAATTCACACATTTGGCTTCTAAGGGCGAGAGTCGAAAGAAATTACAATACAAACTAAAACGTCTATTGTCAAAATGCAAAATAGTTTTGAATTTCTGTTATTTACTCCAATATTACCGAGATGATACGAGTGTCGTAAAATATGTATTTTCTCCTAATTATTTATTTCTTCATGATTTTAAGAACTTGTTGAAAATAATTAAATAATATAATTATATAGCTCAAAACCATTGTTATTTTCTTTCTATTGATTTTAATTACACAATAAACACTGCCATAAGTATTTCAAAAGATTGGGTAAACTTCCAAATCGAAACAATTTTTTTGTTATGTATCACGTTTGTTTACAGAAATTCTATCTGAAGTTATAGGTAACAACCTACTTGGCTTGGTACTCCTTTTTATTTGACCCGTCATTTCATGAACGGTGAACGGACGAAATAAGCGAATGATTGAGTTCGATAACTATAGACTACAGACCGTACACCATAAGTTGTCCTGCCTCAGGAATTGGCAGCATTATATTGGCAGCACGATATTGCCAACATTATGAATCTTTTACCCCATTATGTAAACGTGTGTTTATGTTTTAATTTCATATTTGTATATAAATATATAAGTAGTTAGGACTAGGAAAGTTTTAAATTATGAAACAATAAAAATTTTAAATTATTTATTGAAATTGTTCTGACACTAATTATGGTCAAAAGGAACATAAATAAACAACACAAAAAATTCTTATAAATCGAAATCTTCAAGATCCACGACGATTTTCAGCAGAATTGACTTGTTGCAGGCAGCAATAGCTTCGCTTCTTTATATTATGTATTCTACTCGTGGTTTTCTCCGACATGACTGAAAATGACACATAAAATTTGTATTTGTATAATATAAAATTCAAAAATTCAATATTTGTATATATACAAATAAGGGATATCATAACAAGATAAATTAAATAACCTGGATAATTTACTTTTTATTTTATCTTTTTATGTGAGTAAATCTTATGATCCATTCTAAAGGTATCGTGTATAAAGCTGGTATCCCTATTTTACTTACCAGTTGCATTGATGGTGCAACGCGAGATCGCACTAGATTTAATGGATTTAACTGGGCATGGTCTGCCTTTTCTTCCTCACAAAAGGCACGCACCTTCAACACAATCTCTTTTGCACTGCTTTTGCATGAATAATTCGAAAAATATTAATTAATAACACAAATACGAGCGCAATACTTCAATCAAACTATGACAGTCTAACAACAAAAGATTGACAACCAATTGTGCCAACTTATCGGCATTTAGCGATGCGATCAGACGTATAGACAAGGCGATAGCTACGCAAAGGTTACTTTGTCTACCAATTGAACTTCGCCATCATTTGAGCTATGATGATTGTCGTTGCGATGCGTGATATCGAAGGAATATGTCAAATCCATACATTTTTGTACGTTTCTACCATCGCTTTCGCTAATCAAATGTTACTTTGTCTAGAGCCCCTGTACCTTTTCTCAGGAACCTTGTACCCCCATTGGTCGAGCCCGTGCGAGCGGTTGACAGACCGGAGCGCGAACTTGTCCACTCTATTGGCGCTGACTTCGTAGATATAATTTGCTTTTTGGTCGTATATCTGAGGAAACAAGATCGTGGTGAGATCAGGGGTCTTTGCCGTGCGCTTTAAAAGGAACCAAAGTAGGAACTAGAATTATAACATAAAATTTGATTCAGTCAGATGTAGGAAGGATAATTAGACTGAATAGACAGCTACGCGCTGAGAGCTACGCGCGTACGCCTCAGCGCCGACGGTCAGCGTGACTCTAAAACCTGCCATACATATTGTCCTGTCAGCGCCGACGGTCAGCGTGACTCTAAAACCAGCCTTAGTATTGTGCTGAACGTCGCGACGTTCAGCACAATGCATGCTGCATGTCTGTATTCCACGACGCGTCGTGGAATACAGACATGCACAGACACAGACATGCATGTCTGTATTCCACGACGCGTCGTGGAATACAGACATGCACAATCAAATGAGTGTTCGAATTGCTGCCGTGTATTTTTTATGGAAAAAGAAAAGACTTCAACAACAACGAAGAAAAAGACAAGTTCATCCACTTATTTCTCAAAGATTGCTAGTGGGGGCATTTGTTACATTGTTCAATCAGTTAAGAGATGACGAAATCAAATTCTTTAATTACTTTCGCATGTCATCACGAACTTTCGACGAGTTACTGGCAAAGCTACATGATAAGTTACTACGTTGCAGTTACAGGCGTTTACCTATATCATCAGCTGAACGTTTGATGGTTACTTTAAGGTAAGAAAAAAACCAAGTTGTTTACGTTTTATTTTAGGTAATTAAATTGACACTTTTATTTAGTACCTTGACATTTATTATTATTATTCAGACACATATTATTTGTCTTCATATTGTTATTCAGTATCAATATCGCGATTGATTGTTTCGCTCGACTGTCCCCATCGGCGCGTACGTTTTATGTAACACTGTAACGATAACGGAGTTCGGAAGCGCATCGGCGCCGCGTCCGACGCGTGGCGCGTACGCGCGCGTATGGCTCAGCGCTGACAGTGCTCAGCGCTGAGTCGTCGGTGTTATTCTAAAACGCTTCATAAGTAATCATACATATTGGCCTGTCAGCGCCGACGGTCAGCGTGACTCTAAAACCAGCCTTAAACCACCCTAAAACCAGCCTTATAATAACATCAATAAATATATTAATATTAGTAAACCTTCATAGACCAAGATAAACAAAATGAGTTTTATCTCCATAAACAATATTAACTAATAATAGTTTTTATAGATCTGTGGATGAATGTGTACTGCTACAGTAGGTAGGTAGTACTTTACTTACCCTATCCATAAAGCCAATCTTATCAAAGCTAAAGATCCCCGGAAGCAAGTTATTCCCCAGCTTGACGAGGGAATCATCGTACCCCCACAGGAAGTCTGATGCTGGCATGGAGATGATGGCCTTGGAGGCAAGCCTGGAGGTCAGTAGGTTGTAGCCGAGGCGGGGGATCATGGAGTAAGCGCTTATTTTTGAAGCTAGACCCTGGAACCGAAATTGTAGAATTCGATAGGTTAGGTAATATATGTAAGTGACGAAGGAGATTGCGGCGTCTATAAGTACGATCTGCAGCTGCAGATATTTATTACGGGATTTCTAGGTGTTTTCTAAGTATAATAACAAATTATAATAATAATTATCTATTTATTGAATCTATTTATGAATCTACGAGTATTTATTGAATATTTATCTATGGTGAAAGCTACCACCTTCATATTTAGGTAAATGATAATTCGAACTTTTATCTTGGATTCCGTCTTTTCGAAAACACGATTGGTGAAAATTTTCTCCATAATTATTTTTTGAAAAATACATGTTTTGCACACATTTTGCTATTTATCTCAGGAACCACCTCATTTTTTTGTTTTGTCAAGAAACGTAGTAGAAAGTCTTCGTTTTCGTCTTTTTAATTTTTCGATTAGTTGTGTAAATAACTTGTAATTAGGCATAACAGTTTTGGCGCTAAAAATACGGAGCACGTCTATCGCTCTGTGCTTCTCACTCATACGAAAATCATATCTTGTCATTCTGCTCGAAATTTGAATTTTGGCTGAGGTATGGCACGCTCGAACTTATTGTAAGTGTAGGTCTTAAAAAGTTTACAATCTCTTGGATACAATCTGTCACAATACCAAATTAAATAAACATTAGTTCATAGTCGTAAAAGAAAATGTTGATGAATTACTTCTATACCTACCAATTTGTAGTACTTACTTATTAGTAGTGTACAAAGCACGTGTAGGCTACTAGATTTTTTGTTCTGGACAAATTGAAGTATAGGTTGTGGAAGATTAGTAGATTTATTTCCATACAGCGCATCAGCATTGCCATACAGCAAAGCAATGCAGCCAGTATCTTGGGTATACTTCCAACTGGTATTGATATGGATCAGTTGATCTACCTGTAGTTTGTTTGCAACAGTCTGCAGTTAGCTCAATTGTAAATACTAGCTCTAATTTAGTTAGATAATTGTAATTTTCTTTGTTAATACAGATTTTAGTAGATTTAATATAATTATAAGTATGTATGGTGTACCAGCATAACGATGTTAGGCATGGTGATGAGGAAGTCCTCTGGCCTCCCTATCGACTCCTCGGGTACGAAGGTCGGCCGGATGTGAGGAGAGAAGCGGAGCACGTCGGCACCCTGAACCACTTCCAGCTGCTCGTTTGTTCGCATCTCTCTAGAACGTAGGTTAGGCGTTTGTTCGCATTATTTTTGCTTTAGAACATTAATTTTTGCGTACGGAACAAATAATTCTGCGCGCCCTCTCTATATTTGAATAAAAAATAGGCTTTATATAATTCAAGTTTTATATCTTTCTGAGTTAAATTTTGAGCATTCAGTAATTTTGTCGATATCTTCAGCCAAACATCTTCACGACAGCACAATCTAACTTCCTTCTTTATGATAGTAGTGGGATGCTACGGAATATTAATATTTAGCTCGATGTTTTTATGAAAACGTCGAGTGCGATTTTCTTCCAAAAATAAAACTGCTCAGAAGTAAAAATCGCAGAGTATTTTACCACTTTGTAGATAACACTTGCCCTATTATTTTCTAATATATCAATCCCATCTTCATAAAGATAAACATATTTTATTTTATTATGCCTGTTTTTGTATTGAAAATTTCGTCGCTTTTTCTACGTCGGCGTCGTACGTACGTAGCATCTATAAGAATTCAACGCGCACTCGTTTTCGGCTACTAACTTATTTCGTATAATTCTCGAACAAAAAGGACATTACTTGTGTTTTGCAAACACCGCAGTATTAACTAAAATATAGACCAACTTCTGTAGTTTAAAAGGACTAAATTGAAGATAATTTCTTAAATTTAGTAGCAGGTATTATTTTTATTCTGTACAAGTTAGAATATATCGGGCAGCTACTTAGATGCAAAAACGTCAGCATGTGCTGGCGTGTCCCAAAGTTCTGTAAGTTCTTAAGGCAAATCACTTTGACGGTAACTCACTTATAAGTGAAAGGGCCGACTTCCTCCACCCTGAGCTTATGGTCCAGCCCCTCCTGGAACCGCTGCGCGTTGGTCACGTTGAACAGGTACACAGACACGTGCACCTGAACCGACTCCTCGGCCAGCGCTTCGTACGTGAACGAGCCGTACTCCAATCCTGAGCACTAGGGTTAAACAAAACTTTATTACGTTGAGAAAAGAAAAAACATCTTACCTAAAACTTTTTAAACTATCATACTTAATAACGTACTCCAATCGCGAGCACTAGAGGGATATAAACGAAGCTTTATTATGTGCGAAACGTAAAAAATTTTAATACTCTTGAAACTATCATGGTTATGATGAAGTCATTTTAACGAGATATTTACCATGATTTTAGTTTTGAGTTTTTCCAAAATCTCGGCACAATTTCATGCGCCATGATCACAGAACAACAAATCATGGTAAATATCCCGCTATAAATGACTTAATGTTTAAAACATCTTGTTTTCATTTCACTAATTTTAATCATCACACAGAGCGATCTCTCCCAGACATATTACCTTAGAAACAACGCGTGCGCAGCCACGGGCAGAAACTAAAAAGGAAATAAATAAAACATGGACCCTAATTTCTGCTTGTCCTCATTTAATTAACTTATAATAATTGTTTTGGTACAAGCTCTGCTTAGCTAGATAATGTTTAGTGAATTGACCAGGATTATTTATTTAATTCCTGTGTTCTTTTATCAGAATCACCCCCAACTCTTGCCGCAGGTGTCGTATGAGGCGACTAAGGGACCACCAGCAGTGATTAACACACGCTGCAAAGCGAGGCTATAATGGCAGACCCCCCCACCGCGAAACACTGACTTAAGAAATAGTCTATCTAGGTATTTTCAGTAATGAACGTTTTCGGCTGAGATTCTCTGATCTAAAGTCATAGGTACATTATATGTGCGAAGCAAGTATAATAAATTATAAATTATTGAAAACAATAACATTTGTGAAACCAGTTTCGTGGAAATTCCGATTCTAAACATGAGCAAGCTTGTTTACGTTAGGTATCCAATAAAAAAAATCTAAATCTTAAAACAATTATGACGCACCAACATAATAATATTATGAGAAACTGCTTGCCTAAGTTTGTAATTTTTAAATCGTTCTTATTATGTATCAATTATTAAGGTGGGTACAGATTGGTGCAATGCAACATGTAATGCAACATGCAATGCAAGAATTTGAGGTCCATATTGCTGCAATGTATCATGTAATGTAACGGAATTCCCATAGTGTGGACGCCTCGCGGCACGAACTGCGCCTGGGTCGCGCACGCTCCGAGCGTTATGCTATGTTCACATGCGCGCCGTGCAGCCCGGCCGGCGCGGCGGGCTGCCTGGCGGGCTGCGCGGCATGCAGCCCGTCCCAGGCCGGCGAAAATTCAAGCTGTTCACACGCACGCCGTCGTGTCAGTCAGTGCCAGCATGGCGGGCAGCGAGGATCTCGGTGTTGTTGCTGCCATATCCTTTGGCTTAACTTATTTTTATTGGAAAAAGAAACAAAATGATGAACGACGGAGAAAAAGACTGCAAAGAAGAAGGTGGTGGATGATAAAAGTTCACAGAAAGTCACGAAAGCGCGAGAGAGACTGACTGCCCGCGCGCGTGTGAACAGTCACCGGGCGCCCGCACATTCATCCTTTGAACTTTGCCAAAAAACCGCCACTGGCCCGGTTCGCGGCATTCACGTTCACAGGCGCGTTTACGGGCTCGGGCGTACCGTTTACACGCTCGGTGAATGTGCACGTTGAATGTCGAGTTGAACGCGCGCTTGTGAACATAGCATTACAACTTGTGCGCGGCTCGATCCGAGATTTGTCGGTTTTTAGTAGGAACACAAAGGGGCGCGCAGTGTGCGGAGGACTCAGCCGTTCTGATTCGTAGTCAATGCGCGTACCGCGCGCGCCACACGTCCAAGGCAGCAGGGAACATGCAATCCCAACTAACACTTAGGCGCTAAGACAAGAGCTATATTAGATGTATAAGAGCGCTAACCAGATCTTACAGTTATTAATAAGTGTTACTATTTGGAGTTAGAGCGCACTATAACTCCTCTATACCCCCGAATTGGGCACACTTTTATATCGCCTTGGGTTATTTAATGGCTGTACAACAGAGTTACAGATTTGGTTGAGAGGTATAGTAGAGCTATTAGAGAGCTATAATAGCGAAAACTGAAACTACAAGAGATAAAAACGTGATAAATAAGCGGAAGTTAAGTCCTTTAGTGGTAAAATAGATTAATATAGCGTTTATTAACTCTTTGGGTGCTTAGAGGGCTGCAAATAGGTGAATACTAACTCCTTAAGGGGTACAACAGAACTACAAAGTCACTCACTATGTCTTTAGGTGATTTGAGGGTGGCAAATAGGTGATTATTAACGCGTTGAGCTCTACAATGTATTCACAAGAGCGATATTAAGGTTCTTAAACTTTAACATCAGGATATTCTTTTTTTTATCAACACAATAATTACTTCTAGTTTTGTGTGCGTAAAATGTTTAGATATTTATTAATCCAAAAGGGCGCCTCGTTTGTGAAACTGAAATGAAATCGTTTAGTTCCAACTTATTGACTACAGGAGAGTTTGATTTTTCACTGCGAACGTAAGTACATTGTGATTAAGTATATGTATTATTAACAAATTATTCAAGCGCCCGATGACTAATGTCTCTTTACTGAAAATAAACAATGTATTAGATATGGAGTAACATAAAAGTTTTCGAAGAATCGAATAAAACATTGTTTATTCCAGTTTAAAGTATCGTGCTAGTCGTAATTAATACACATAATGAAGCATAAGTAAAATACTTTATATAAATCATAGTTTCTTCTGTTTTTATAACCTTAGTCAGATCAATTCGCAACCTTTAAATGGTGGGCAAACAAATTTAGGGATCCGTAGTACTGTCTGTCCGTAGCTTTTTGAGTGACATTCATTACACTTCTATTTTACAGTAACACGAAAGTAACGCATACTGCTACTTTAAAACCACTCAAAAATAAGAAAAAGGTCCTTTATATTATGTTTATGTTTAAAATTTATCAATTATTTAGAAATCAGATATAGATTTCTGTGTTAGGCTTATAAGTACTTATGATAGGATGCCGGCATAGGAGATTCAATTTTATGCATATATTTTATTCACTGTATCTTTTCTCTCTCCTCTCATTCATCTCCTTCATCTCCTCTTTTCAGTGACGTCATGAAATAACTTGTATTTTAATTTCAGAATGCCGTACACAACAATTGTACAAACTATAGAAAAAGGAAAATATGTGCTGTGCACTGCATGCTCCATCGGATCCATGGAAACATAATAATAGTACTAAAATGGCCTAAATGCAATGCGTTAAAACTTGTAAAATCCACAAACACCTTACTACAACTTGATGGGCGACGAATAAAGTGTCAAGTAGAAAGAAGAAATATTTCAACTTTGCAGAAGCTGAACGCGAATTAGATTTTTTGTTATAACGATATGAAAACGTGTAAAACTTGACAAAAAAAAAAAACAAAGAGAAAGATGATGTTGATAAAGGACTTGATAAGTCGGAAGGCGGCCTCTGCAAAAGAGACCTACTAGTACAAGCTGTAGGTCTGATTGTGAATGATATGATACAAATTAATAACCTCTTGATCTTGACTATATTTTTATTGATTTATTACTATAAATCTTGATGATAAGCTGAATTTCATGAATCTTTATCAGATAATTTTTTTGCTTTATAGTTTTTAAATGACAAATATAAGGATTCAGTATGATAAATAAATATATTTGAATATGATTCATTTAAAGAAAAACTAAGTTAATTTAATTTGTAAAAAAGAATAAAATAAATGTGATTGAAATATTGTGTTTAATTTGATTTATTATTTAGAAAATTATGTACGGGACCCAGATTGACATTTTCGCAGAAAACTCCCGCTTGACTACTCCTAGTACCTACTATCACTTCGCCATTGCTCTGATATCAACAAGTGAACAAATAAGGGTTACAGAAGAGGTATTGAGATCTATTACTCTACCTAAACCTATACAGAAGTGACATTAGGCACTAGAAGTTCTATGATAGCGAAAAATGTTCCCACTGTTACAACTTTAAGTAATATAAGAGAGTATTGTACCTCTTTAGGTATTTGGTGCTATAATAACCATTGTATAAGTAATTATTGCTTTTGTACAACTTTTAGTTCTTGGCAAGAGTTCGTTAGCGCTTGCATAGCACTTTGGGGGGTTGTAGTCAGTGCTTACTTCTTATTTAGATTCTATGGTTGTAAGATTCACTTACAGCTATAAAACAAGATGCTTAGCCTGTATTATAGCGTTACAAATTGCTGCTGTATGTCTTTAACCTTTAAACTCATCTTGTTATTACCCTTAAAACTATGATGTATAGCTCACAGTGGAATATTTTGTTAGACTACACTCTTATGTTGCCAAAAGTTGTTATTGCTGCTGCTATAGCACCTTTATATCACGTTAAGGTCTAAAATAAGCTCTAATTGACGCCAAATTGTTTGTTGGGATGTAAGGCAGAATATTACATTACATGTTGCATTGCACCAATCTGTACCCACCTATATGGTCCTAGATTAAAAGTTTATTTTTTGTTTATTGCCTTTGAAACTGTTTTTGTAGAATGAAACTATAGGTACTCAGTGTTAAAATTATGGATTTCAGATTATATAGGTGTGGTAAAGTGAATTTACTCACGTATTTCACAATATGGTGCAGAGGATCGCTCATCCAAAGGATTAAGTCAAGAAACAAGAGTAAAACACCCAGCACTGCGCATAAAAAAACTCTTCCTGGAAAAAAAAACAATTATTTTCTATACAATAACGAGCTAAGTATATGAAAAATAAAAACACGACTGGCTAACTTCTGTTGTATTTCACCGTTCTGTGGAAAAGTTGAAAGAAAAATTATGACATCGAAACTTTTTTTAGACTAGTTAGAAAATAATTGTTGATTTTTTACTAGGTTCTAAGCCACCCATTAGGTATATACTCGTACGAGGTTGTAAGGGGTTGTAAAAGGTGGTTTTGGCCTCATTTAGGCACTACTTTTCACTTGAATGCTAGAAAATAATACAATAAAATCTTACGTCCTGGAAAATAATGCGAAATTAATGAATTTTTCACGAATTTTAAATATAATTTCACGTGATATCCTCCGTAAAATAATAGTTTTTTCTTTGCCCTTTTGTTCCATTTGTATATCTATTCTTATTTTGGCTAGAAGCAGCATTATAAAATTATTTGATTGAGTCACGTTCCATTTTTAAACAATTTGTAGTAAGCAACAAGAGGTTTCATTATCTTAAAAATCTTTGTTAGATTCATACAACGCATTTTAAAATGAAGGAATCCGGTGAAATTACCCATAAATATCCAACAATCAACTTGAGGGTGCTTTTACTTTCAGTGTTTTTATTAAAATGGAAAATACAGTTAATAATACTTGTGTTTCATTAGATTGTTTTGAAAAACCTGAAAACAACTTGGAACCAACTTTACATTGTTTATATCTAGGAAATATATTTGAATGGGACCACGACAGATCATCATCATCATCATCATCACGATAGATCATTCTTTATAATACATTAAAAGAGTTTTCATCGATTACTACGCCAATAGGATCATTATTGACGGAGTAGGTAATCGATGAACATACCTACATAAAGCAATCAACGATATAAACACTTACCTTTACTTGAAGGTCCCTTGCAAGCTTTTCTAGTAAGAAACCCCATTTTTCTATTGGAAGGAAATGTCCATCAGTTCTGAAAATAACATTACAGTAAGGGGTAAAATCTTTATTAAAAAAGAACATTAGAATAGATAACCAAATTAGAACAACTATTTACGATTGAAAAAATTGAGCTAACTGCAGACAATCTGCATTACAATGATATTTAATAGAAGATAATTTTGTGTTACACTCAAACGTTCAGGTCACAACTGTTGCCTAAAAATATTTCTGGTAGAACGTTCAAGCCACAAGTGTGGCCCACTTGACTCTCGTCTAGAAAATTTAATTTTTGCCTATGTAAACACCACGAAAGCTGCTACTACTTGACGCTAGATGGTTCTGTAGACAATAACGCAGACAATAAGCCATACCATAGCCATACCATGGCCAGTTCACAGAAGAAAAAAAAAAGAAATATTTTGTTTATTTTCACGTTGCGTCATCAATGACGTCATTTTAAGATCCTTATGTTTGAAACGGAAGTATTATGTGATTTCTATCCCAATGTATTAGTGTTATACATCAAAACAATCCTCAGGAATCATACTATAGGTTTATCGTAAAATATAAAGGATGCGAGAATGATGCGGCGGTATTTTAATCGCCGAAATGAGGTGTCAAATTACGGCCATTGTTCTTGTGTTGTTGGAAAGTGTTTTGGTTAAATGGTGTATGAAATTATTAGATATTCTAATAAAATATGCCAATCAGGAAAATCAGGTGAGTATTAGTTTATAAACACACTAAGACAATAAAAATATAACGAAACCAAATATGATTAAACGAATTTATCTTGGGCCGTCGTCATTTAGTACGACGACCTCGCGATTTTTCGGTCGAGTGATTAGATTGTTTAAATTTATTTTGGTAGGAAGCGCAATAGTTATCAAAAGATTTTGGTATCAATCGAAAGGATAGATCCTACACTTTTTTAGCATGTAATTATCTTGGGCAAGAACAATGTAGTTTTCAAATGAAATCGTATGAAAAAATTAGGTAGCTGTATTTTTAGAGAAATCGCAAATTTGCAGCCCTTATTTCTAGATTGTACTGCAATTGAGTAATAAGAGTATAGTGTTGTTAGATTTTAAATTTCAATAGCATTCTGATTGTATTTATTGCTTGGTTGTAGCTGTAACAGTTGTCGTGCTATAAGCGTTTTTTCGAGACGAGGTAGCGCGTAGAATGCGCGCAGCGGTTTCCCGCGCCGGCGGAACGTTAGACACGTCATCGGTCGCGCGAGCGGGACGCTTGAGTGGTATCTGCTTCGTTGTTGCTTCGTTGTCACGAATTATGATGTATTTACAGCCTTCACAACATCGCTCGCCCTGTGGGTCTTTGTCACCTTTATCGTATCAGGTATTCTTGAGCAGATTGGCCTGTAGCGGGACAATGAAATTGGTAAGGTGGCATTAATAATTTTTATATTCAGTGCAGTGGCCTTTTAAAATAATTTACAAGGTGACTGATCCTTCAAGCGAAACGGCACATACCTAAGTAAACAACTAAATTTAGCACAACAAATGAACAAAACGGATCATATAAAATAGATGAGGTTTCAGTTCTTGTTTTTTCATACTCTCGTAAAACAGAATTTTTAAGTGAGTCTCTTTCTTTTTATCTATCTCCAAGCAGCCTACGATTCGTAGGTATCTCTAATCGAAAGCAAGTGATTATACCCTGCGGTACTGTCCAACATTTTACCAATAAAAAAATCGAAAGAGGTCAAAGTTCAAGTCTCCTTGGTCAACATTTCCAAACATAATTTGAGCTTCGAAATTCAAACTCACAGGAGATTGAACTAATGGAGTAAACTAGAATTTTGATGAAAACTCACCACGTTTCATTCATTACGTTATTTTTTTCAGAAGAAGTAGGTATCAATCAATATTTTGCTTGTCTGCTAATTAGGTACCTAGATATTCGTACCACACCAACCCATAAAGTATAGAAGGTACCGATTATCTCACTTACACTTAATCTTTAATGAATCAAGGCATAAGTAATTTAGCGCGTCTTAAAAAGCCATGAAACGACTAAGGGCTTTAAAATGGGTTTGGATAGTTTTAAATCTGGAACATTTCAAATAGTGCGATGTTTTTTCAAGTGGCGACATCTAGTTACTGTTCTTTTCATTTAGTTTATTGACACATGAATGAAACGACGAGTGAAAGGAAGCCTACTTTGAAGCACATTAATATTAGGTGTCGGTCGCACGACACGAACATACTTACTGCTGAAAGTGCAAACGTACCTTCCTTCGGATGGTCGTCGTCTCGTAGGTACTTCTAGGAAATAAAAGTCAAAATCGTTTTAATCGAGAGAAAAGATCGGTCGATCTTCGTTTTAAGGGATCCGTTAACGTGGTAATTAGTTTTTTAAAGTAGAACTTTTTTGTTTAACGCCCGTTATCATGGTAACTATTAATGTCAGTCGACGAAGCCCGGAGATTGTTCTCTAAAGTAGATTAGACAATAATGACATCGTATCGCTATCTATAGTTTGCGTACATTGAAGTTGATGGAATTCATTTCTAAAAATTTACGCTTTGGTACCTACGTAAGCTACTTGATTCCGCATTACGAATTCTATACAAAATTCCAAATTTTTTTTCTATACTATCCCCGGAAACAACACAGAAATGAAAAAGAAGCACAGAATAAATTAGAAAAAAACAATATGTATTTAGATATAACTACAGAAAAAAGCAAAAACTTCGAAAAAAGTAGAACATAGGCAAACAAAAGCAGTACTAACATGGAGGTAAGAAACACAAGAGATATCGATTACCCTGCGCCGGCGCCGAAATAGGGGTTGGCTCAGCGTGTGCTGCACATTCTATGCTCAGGTATTATCAAATTAATGTGAATTAAAACAAAATACCTTAGAATAATAATTATAATATTCAATAATTAAATTAATAGCTACTTTTGAACAATCATTGTTTAAAAATACCTTTTTGTTGTTTTTTATGCGTAATAAATAAAATCCTTGGAATACATTTTATGGGAACACCTCGGGATCATTCTCTAAATAAAAGTGAATTATCAAAATCGGTAAACCATTGGAGGCACCATCTCCATTTTTTTTCAATTTGGTTGAAAATAAAGCTTCACATTAGGTACTCACGAAAAGTCAAATAGACTTGTTTCACTTTTCTCTCCCTGCGATAACTTCACAACAGTCCATAAATTTTTATTCGTTAACCACTCTAAAATCAATTTTTTTATGTATTTTTCATTACTCCTAGAATTTCTTTACTTTAATTCCACTGCAACGAGATATTAATGCACTAGTTGATACTTCAGCGTTCGATATGAAACTGATTATATAAAAGTAATTTATTCAAGTTTGTTGCATTTAATTACAACCTCAATTTGTGTGGTTTTGAGTTCAGATCAACAAGGATTTAAGTTTATGCGAGTAGGCATTTGACTCCAAAAAATGCCATCTATGGCACTCATTATTAAGGGGAGGCTTATGTCCAGCAATGGACTATTATAGACTGGTGATGATGATGATGAATAGGCATTTATAGTTCTAAGAATACAATAAAAGCTGGCAACACAGCTTTTATTACATTCCGACCCGAGGGTTGTGGATTTGGTCTGTGTACAGGTAGTCCCAGGATTCTGGACTGGTCTCGGGATTTTACACATGCAATGAAAAGTCGGTGTATTATTAATACTAATTAACTATATTAATATTATTAAAATAAAGGAACCGGCGATTTCCTGGAGACAACGCCCAGCCTTATCCTCTGAAGCTAGAACGCTGAAATTTGGAGGAGAGGCACGATGAGAAGAGGTAGGATGGAATTTTAACCGAAGATTGTGTGGTTTTACCACTCCGTGGTATCCCTATAAGGGGGTGAAAAGGGGGTTGAAGTTTTTTGGTGTTTTTGTAACCATTTAGCCAGTGGTCCAAAGTGCTAACAAAGAATAACTACCTAATAAAACAAAATTATTGAACACGTAATAGGGTTAAAGCCCGATAAGTACAAAAAGTTTGAAAATTCACTTTTAAAACTCACTGCGGGTAAAATTGTATGCTCTTTCTAGTGATATAATCAAATACACTGATTTTTACGTGTAACATATCAAGATGTTTTATACTATTCCTGAAAATTGGCTGAAACGGGTTGTCAATGTTTCAGATACGTGTAGTTTGAATCCGTATTATGTCTGTAACTTTTTGATGTATAATGCTTGACTTGAAATTTTCAATTATATATATGTATATGTTTAAGATGTACAGTGCGCGCCAGAATTAAGTACCCCCCCTTGTCTACATAATAATTACGACTACTTCGAATTCCCTTGTAACTTATCACAAATTTTCAAATGCAAAAATTTTTCACGCCGCCGCTCGGGATCGAACCACCCACCCATAATACTCAAAGTCTGAAATTCCCAACAATAACAACTATTGTGTCCCACATACATTGTTTTGGCCAAATAAATGCTTAATTCTTTTTATTTATGAACAACATAAATAAAACATTTTTTGTACTTGATCATGAAATTATATTACGTATAAAATAATCAGTGTTCCTAATTATTGTCTATTATTATCGGTTACCGCACTATGACAACGCCATTGGTTTGGAGCAATACTAACGCCCAATATAAAATTCCAATCCATCACACAAAACTCCTAGAAAAAACAAAACACTCATCACAAACATTATTTTATAGAATTTTCTCTTAATATTTTAACAAATTATTCGTTATTTACTACCCACATTTGATTTAATATAAAAAAACTGGTCCCATTAAAGATACTTGAAGTTCTCGAAATTGAATATAAAATTTATTAAAAAAAAATCGCTATTGTCTATGTGATGTACCTACTCGTAATTTGAGATTAAATCTGTTTAGCAATTTAAATAAGGTATTTAGTGTCTACATATTCATTTAATAATATTGCATAAAATATTTCCTTTACCGAACCGGTTTTCGTTGTTATCAGGGGTGTATCTCTACTATTGTGGTGGGACCAATAGGTACAGTACTTTAGTAACTGTATTATAGAAAGACTAGCTGACCCGCTCGCAATTTCATTTGCGTGGACTTTAGAGTAAAAAAATCTTGACGAAATTAGCTAATACCCTATTTTGAGAGTCGGAAATTGAAACCCGCTTTTAATATCATGTATAAGCCCATGCGTTTTCTTAAAAAAATAACCGTTTACTGTATTTTTTTTATAGTAGAATCTAATGACACGGTGGACTACAAACATTCTACTGTAGCCCATTTTATTTGTAAATTACCTAATCCTATTTTATTTAAATATACCTACAGATTATCTACACTACACTACTATATATCTACAGATATTAAATAAGACCAAAAAAACTTCCATCCCCCTTTTCACCCCCTTAGGGGTGGAATTTCCAAAAATCCCTTCTTAGCGGGTGCTTGTGTTGTAAAAGGAACCTACCTTCCAAATTTCAGCTTTCTAACTTCAGCGGTTTAGGCTGGGCGTTGTCGCCAGAAAATCGCTTGTTCCTTTATATATTAAGATTAAGATAATCCCTTCTTAGCGGGTGCTTGTGTTGTAAAAGGAACCTACCTTCTAAATTTCAGCTTTCTAGCTTCAGCGGTTTAGGCTGGGCGTTGTCGGTAGGAAATCGCTTGTTTCTTTATATTTTGATGTTTTTTCAGGAATATTTGAAAAAATCCTGAAATACGTGTTTAATATTTTTGATTGTTTAGTATTCTGAGTAAGTTTCATGTTGGGTCATTTGTTAAAAAAAATCTCAAAAATCTTAAGTAATTCGACTTCCTTTTTAAACTTATATAGTAACATTTTCGAAAAATCCTGAAACACGTGGTTTGATTTATAGTTTTTTCAATACACATTGAAAGTTTCAAGTCATTAGTATGCTATATCAAAAAGTTGTAGACATTTCAATATGGAGCCAAAATACGAATCTCAAACTTGAATGACCCATTTCACCCTATTTTCAGGAATATTTTGAAAAATGCTGAAACACGTGTTCAATATTTTTTTATGTTTAGTATTTCCTGTAAATTTCAAGAAAATTGGGCTACCGGTTACAGAGTTAGAAAAAAGACCAAAAAAACTTCCATCCCCCTTTTCACCCCCTTAGGGGTGGAATTTCCAAAAATCCCTTCTTAGCGGGTGCTTGTGTTGTAAAAGGAACCTACCTTCCAAATTTCAGCTTTCTAACTTCAGCGGTTTAGGCTGGGCGTTGTCGGTAGGAAATCGCTTGTTTCTTTATATTTTGATGTTTTTTCAGGAATATTTGAAAAAATCCTGAAATACGTGTTCAATATTTTTGTTTGTTTAGTATTCTGAGTAAGTTTCATGTTGGGTCATTTGTTAAAAAAAATCTCAAAAATCTTAAGTAAATCGACTTCCTTTTTAAACTTATATAGTAACATTTTCGAAAAATCCTGAAACACGTGGTTTGATTTATAGTTTTTTCAATACACACTGAAAGTTTCAAGTCATTAGTATGCTAAATCAAAAAGTTATAGACATTTCAATATGGAGCCAAAATACGAATCTCAAACTTGAATGACCCATTTCACCCTATTTTCAGGAATATTTTGAAAAATGCTGAAACACGTGTTCAATATTTTTTTATGTTTAGTATTTCCTGTAAATTTCAAGAAAATTGGGCTACGGGTTGCAGAGTTAGAAAAAAGACCAAAAAAACTTCCATCCCCCTTTTCACCCCCTTAGGGGTGGAATTTCCAAAAATCCCTTCTTAGCGGGTGCTTGTGTTGTAAAAGGAACCTACCTTCCAAATTTCAGCTTTCTAACTTCAGCGGTTTAGGCTGGGCGTTGTCGCCAGAAAATCGCTTGTTCCTTTATATATTAAGATGATAAGATTTGCTTGTATTTCAAAACTAGGAGGCTCTTTGTTCGTCCGTATGTATATAATGTATGTCCATCGATTATAAAATTCTTTCTCTAATGCATATGAAGATATTAATATTGAGGTGATCTCATAAGAATTTTAGTCGCGAGGGATTGATATTTTATAAAACAACGTAATACTTTTGAAGGAGTAGTTACAACTAGCTACAGCAATTTTATTATCAACTTATAAGTGATTTTCATGATTCGCTACAGTTTGATTTCGAGGTCCCATAAAAGTTTTACTTATGAGGAATGTAAATAAGTACATAAAAATATAAAAAAAAACTGGTGAAGAATGATTTCCATGGCAATAGATGTAAATAAGCGGTCCACTTTGAAAAACAAACTACAAAGTTGATAGTTAGCGGATCGGATAAAAGAAAGACGACTGATCCTTTATTTCGATGACACTTCTATGAAAATTATTTTGAATTTTTTTTTTATAGTGATCGGAAACCTAACCTACATACATTATCTTCATCTTAAAGTGATGCAGGTATCTTTGTTTTCTGTATTTTTGGAATCAAAAAAGCCTGTCTTGAGCCTGCCCGTCCATACTTCCACATTTCTTATTTATACCTACACTTTTTTGTGATTTCGATAGAAAGTGCGACATTTTTTTATTTGCTATGATTCCATAGTATGTCGCCTTGAGTCTTCGCAAAGGAACACTGAGCGTTTTCTTTTAAACTGAAGACCCTTGAAGAGACACTGTCTTGAGCTTTCTTCAGAATAAGTATCATCTACCTGGAGCCTTCAAAAACCAGGAGTTTCTTTTATATCGTCTAAGTAGTAATTACTAATTAAAATGTGAGACAGAAAACTAATTCTAGATGTCGCCACTTGAAAAATTACAAAGTGGTATTATAGGGTGGATGGAGGTTTAAAAGTACTTCTTAACCAATTTTCTTTCTTCAAGAATTTGAACTCTGTGTATAGTTTTTTAAAACACCATTTATACCCATAACACAAACACAGATAATTTATACACAAGTTAACTAAGTACCAAAGTAATTTAAAAGTTATGAACGAGTAGATTGGGAAAAATACAAGCTCTGTTGAGATATTTTTAAAAACTAGCCTTTTAAAATAAAATAGAAACACAATATTTTAAATTAACACAATAGCTTTATTTACTTAATTATACTTATAGTCACACTACACTTATACCTATACACTATAATACGTACGTACGGTTTAATGTTCATTAGATTCTACTGAGGATTGCAACCAAAGTTTTGTTTGAAGTTAACAATCCAAACTCACCAGCAGCGTTAGCGAGGTGTTAGCGGCTTGGTTCGAAAATTCACATTAGGACACAGCACCGGTAAACAGATAAAACATGGAAGCATTCCTTGCGCTAGAAAATGACCCAACGCAAAGTGTGCTGTGATAATGACATGTGTGTGTAGAAAATGACATAAAGGTCATTTTCAAAAAATATGTACATTTCGTGAAAATTCTTGTCCGGCATATTAAATAATGAAAAAAAAAAGTAATGTTGCTTTTTTAATTTTATTAAGTTTTTTTACAAGTTTGAACTTTTCTCTTATGTTCCAACTAAAAATATATGGATCTATTAAATCGATTTTATATTAAAAACTCTTTCTAATTATTTCCACCCTCAATGACCAATACAAAAATAAATGTCCTTTTTGCACTTATATAATGTTAATAAATATATTTCCTGTTGTTTATTGAGAACCACTTATAATTTAGACAATATTTCTAAGATAAAAAATACTTTAATGTTTGTCCCAGGTTTTAATCATGTGAGTCACTCAGAGGATGTCACGGAGGATTTCCATAGTTTTTGTTGTAATTCTACCACTTAAAGTTATTTTTTCATTACTAGCAACACTATGCGGCCTACTATGTAGTTCTCAACAATAACTCGGCAATTTTGTTTTAGTTCCATTTTTTGTCTTGTCAAAAAACACCGGCCAAAATTCCCAAAAAAAATCATGTGAATCACGGTGGATTTACAAACGAAGTAAGGTGTATATTATTTTCAATTATTTATAAAGCATAGACCTAACAAATGCTAGTTAGATTGTGTGTTCCATTCATCTGTATTGCTTATCATTTTAACAGAATATTTTTGGAAGTAAGGTTTTGCACAGAATGTTTACCATCATGTTAGTCACATTTCGTGAATATTCGTGACTCATATGACGTGACTCACATCAACTTGCAAAGTAAAGGGTTGCTTACACTAGCAAAAAAATTACACAAAATTTAATATATAACTTTTCGGAACGGATTTACCTGAAAATTTGATTAATTGCTTAAAATGAAATCTAGTAGAGATCGCTTTTAGCGATAACACCGCTCATTGTCATTGTCATTTTATTTTAACCCCAACCTAATTTGTAGTTTTGTTTAAAAAACTTTATGTGCACACTCCCTTACAAAAATGTGACTCACATTTACTATAAAACTACAGGTATATCACGAAACAGTTTAGGCACAATTTAAATCATGTTAGTCACAATGTACATATTTTTTTATAATGACGCATAAGCGACCTAAACGATAAATGACAATTTAATCTCAAACATCAAGAGACTGAAGTCTACTTATAACTGTGCTTCCCGGGATTTAACAAATTGTTGCATAATAGTAGTTTTGGCAAGTAGATTTGTTTGCATTGTGTCAAGTTTCAGGCGTATTTTCCTTGAAGGAAGCTGCCATGTTTTATCCGTTCGCTGCACAGCACAGCAAATTCGCCTGTTTGGCTAACATTGTCGGCGGAAACTAATCAGTAGTCGACAAGTCGCGAACATGCATGCGTGTGTTTTTTTTAAGTATATTTATATTATCTAAATCATCATAATCAAAATCTAATATAATATAATATTAAATTATATTAGATTTTGTATGTACATTAATGTAATTAGATTCAATCCATACTATGTCGTTGAATAAGTTAATAATGTTGCCGACATTAATTCACTCTCAATTTCATTTTCTATCAAATAGAAGACTCTTCAAAATTCTACTACACTAACGTTTTGATTATTAAGTAACTAAAGGCGCCTCTACATTAGGTTGTTCCTTGACATACGTGTGGATCTCATGCCTGTCGTCCCTCGTCCACTGAGCATAGACCGTGGTGGCCGAGTAAGCGAGGAGTCCTACCCCCAGGATAAGACTGAGTATCTCTAACGCTAGGAATACTGCCGGGCCGGTCACTGTGATCATTCTCAAGTCAGAGATCTCATTGTCCTTTAATTTGGGCTGTACCTGCAATAAAACATTGCATTTAAAACCTCGGTGGAAAGTGTGATAAATACATTTTTAAACTAAATGAAAAAGATGAGGAATCAAAAATTACGTTCAATCAAAAGAAGTTTACATGTGTAATATTGGTATTTTTGCTCCTGGCTTATTTTTATTTAGGCTTTTTAATATAGTTTGCACATTTACTGCACTGAATGAATTTTTAACGGTGATGAATGGATGTATTTTTTTAATTTAAAAGATTCTTAGTTAACGCCATACATTCATAACAAAGAAAAATTTTATTTTATAGGCATAGGTAAACCATTTCTCATCCATGAAAAAATATAGAAGCTAGTAGAGTAAATCCAAACTCACAATGCTGAAGTAGACGATAGGTATGATCATATCGGAGAAGGGGCTGGTCTTGGTGTTGAAGGACACATCTCGCACGAACAGGCTCACCTGCACTGTAAACCGGGACTCCAACATCATGCCAAGCTTCTGGAACAGGGGGTTCAAATCAAATCAAATCATTTATTTGCTGAATACATTATTATAGGTACATGTCTGATCTTATAACTACAAGTTTCAATGTATTTAACCTGCAAGCAGGTGTGCATTATTAAATAGCAGTGAATCAAATAGGTAATCGTAATCATGAATAATAAGAATAATAATCATGTCAATACAAATTAAAATAATTATGTAGTTATCTACGAGACAATCACAGCACTGTACCCAAAAGTGGCCGCTGTGGCCGGTTACTATGTTCAATCTATTTAGCGTTTTACCTATATTATATACATATTTATCTATTGGTAGATTTTAATGAAATGAAATGAAATGAAATGAAATGAAATGAAATGAAATGAAATGAAATGAAATTTATTTATTGTAGAAACTGTGTACAAATAAGATCTTAACAGCTAGGCGGAACAACAGTTTATCCATTAATTATGGACGTACAATATTTAACATATATAACTAGGTAATTATATTAAAAAAATGATTTTATAATTCTTTGATGTCATAAAAACATTTTTCTAAGAGCCACATACGGAGTTTTGTCTTAAATAAACTAGTAGGTAGTTCTCTTATGTGTCTAGGAATTTTATTATATACTTTCACAGTCATGTTATAGCAATTTTTCCCACTCAGTGCAGTTTTGTGTGGGGGCAATATAAGTCTGGTAGGATCTCTATATTTTATAACAGAGTTATTTTTATCTTTATATTGATTAAATAATGAAGCATGCTCTTTTACAAAACAGCCAATTTGGAAGATATATAAACAAGTTAACGTTAGGAGCTTATGTTTCTTAAAGAGAGGCCTGCATGACTCTAATGGGCCTACTCCAAAAACGGCTCTTATACACTTTTTTTGAATAATGAAAGCTCTTTTGATGTGCGTAGAGTTACCGAAAAGCAAAAGAACATACCCTAATACAGAGGTGACGTAGCCAAAATATGCGGTTAAAGCAGTTTGTTGGCCTGATGTTCGTCTTAATCTTTTCAGAGCGAAAACGAAACGATTAAGTTTTTTGCACATTTGCTCTACGTGCGATTTCCAATTTATATGTTTATCTAATGTTATCCCGAGGAATTTTATTTCGTCTACCTTTTCTATTGTCTTATTTCTACATGTCAGAGTTCTATTGTATATATTATGATTAAATTTAATGTCATTATTATAATTTTGAAAATGTACATATTTAGTTTTTGAAATATTGGCTTGTAATTTATTAGATTCCAGCCAATTTACCACTAAGTCAGCTTCCAAGGTGAGACAGTCGATTAGTGTCCCATCCTTTTTCTCATCAGCAACTACAATCGAGACATCGTCAGCAAAAAGAACACATTGGTTCCTTGTGATATTTGGCAAATCGTTGATGTAAACAAGAAATAGCAACGGAAGAAATAGCAATAGAAAAAGCAATCCAATATACTACCCTGTGGCACGCCAGAATTATTCAGTTTAGCGGTAGATTGGAAGGTAGTCGATAGCATTTTGTTATTATTTAAGTTTTTAACTTCTACGTATTGTTTTCGCCCAGTTAGGTAGCTTTTAAGCCAATCTAGAGCAAGGCCTCTTATTCCGTACATTTCACATTTTTTTAGCAGTATATTATGGTCTACAAAGTCAAAAGCCTTGCTCATGTCATAAAATATAACTGAAACTGGTATACGCCTGTCAACAAAATCAACTACTTTGCGCACAAGTGAAAATGCTGCTAGTGTAGTAGACTTGTTTTTCTGAAACCCGTTCTGTTCCTCCGCTATTATGTTATATTTGTCAAGAAATTCAGTCAAGCGACGATGAATAGCTTTCTCGAAGATCTTAGCAAAAATAGGAATAAGAGTTATAGGTCTGTAATTGTTTAAGTCTTTGTAACTACCTTTTTTATGTAAAGGTTTTACGACCGATAATTTAAGCCTTTCAGGGAAAGTACCTTGAGAGATAGAGAGGTTGAGGAGATACTTTAAAACAGGACAGATTATGAAAACACATTGTTTTAGTATGTGAGTAGAAATATTATCGAACCCTACTGATTTCGTATTATTTAACGAGAGTATAACCTTTATAACTTCAGCGTCGGTTATTGGCTGAAGAAAAATGCTGTGAGAGTTCGTTTTCATTCTCGGAACATCATTAAGTTTGGTATTTTTGACCATCGTGCTATCTTGATCTTTGTTAGTAATATCAATAAAATAATCATTAAAACTCTCAGCTATAAGTTGAGGTTCGGTCACTAATTCCCCTTTGCAAAGTATAGCATTAGTATTGTTTAGAGATCGTTCACAATCAACTTTATCTTTAATAATATGCCACGTAGCTCTACATTTGTTTTTTGATTTTTTTAAGAAGTTGTTATTAATTTTTTTCCGTGACATATTTATACATTTTCTTAAAGTGACACAATATTTCTGATAATTCAATTTCGCGTTAGAAGTCTTTTCCTTATAGCAGAGGTACCTTAATTCTCTTTTACGTTTTGTAGATACCCTTAATCCTTTTGTTATCCATTTTGCAGAGGACGAGTTAGGCTTGACCTTATGTTTTTCTAATGGGAAGCATAAATTGTAAATTAGACAAAATAGATCATGAAAGTTGTTAAATGCTTTATTAAGATCACCCTCCTTAAGAGTGTCTATCCATGAGAGTCCAGTTAAATGCTTCAAAAAACATTCTATATTATTTTCTTGAGAGTAGTTTTGCGATTCAATATACCAATATTCAAAATATTGAGGTTTATTATACACAGAAAATGTTAATGTCTGGCTTGTGTTATGATCAGAGAGATATGTTGGATGGGTACTGCCTATAGCATCTATATTACTTATGAAGTGATCTATGCAGCTAGCTTGCCTAGTAGGCTGCTTAATATGAATGCTGAGATTATAGTTTAAGGCAAGATCTGCTAGGCGTGTTGCTGCCATGCTCTGTCGTAACATATCAATATTAAGATCTCCAGCTAGGATAACTTTTTTAGAAAGCTTAACCACATACTTGTCTAACAAGAGCTCTAGTTGGCTAAAAAAGACGTTAATGTCACTCGCAGGGGTTCTATAAATGCAAAAAATTATGTAATTTATAGACGATAAGGTTATCCCACATATTTCAAATGACTTTTCTATAGGTAATATGGTTTTAGTGGGGTCAATTTTTTTATATCGAAGTGGATGTCGTATTAATATACAGGCGCCCCCTCGCTTTTCATTAGCTCTTGAAAAAAAACTAGCTAACTTAAAGTGTTTCAGGTTAATGTTTAATTCACTACCAGACCTAACAAATGTTTCTGTGAGACAGACAACATCAATATCAGTCCCTTTTCTTGAAAATTCATCAATACATATTTCAAGCGAATCGAGCTTATTTAATAAACCAGCTATATTTTGGTGAAGAATAGTAAAACTTGGTAACGAAGGATTATTATTCACGAAAAAACTGGAGTTATCTTTGCGAACAGGCTCAGCTTTTTTGAAAGTCGTGAAGTAGTAAGGTATCGTTCCCCTTCTCGGCGCTCCCGCACACGGCTCTGACTGAATTGTAGCGCTGGCAAAAGAGCTTTCATGCTTCAGTTTTTTAAAATAATATGGAATTGTGCCTTTTCGTACGGTTATAGTTTTATTATAATATTTGACGTTGTCCCCAGAATTTCTGTGTAGAACTTGTTTTAAATTTTTTACATATTTATCATTATAATATCGAGAGTCAAGTAGATAATTAATTTTTCTACAAAGGTAATTTATATATTCTGAATGATTGTTTAAACTATTTATGTCAATTGATATGAAATCGCATTTTTTTATTTGTCTACATAGGTTCTTTAGATAATTATTTAATTCATTTTCATTAAAACATTTACTATAGTTAACACTAACAATAATCAAATTACATGTTCTTAAGGCCTTAACTGCTCCTGAGAGCTCGAATTGTAGTTTTGTGAGGTTCTTGTCATTTTCACCGACGCACAGCACAACTTGGTCCTTTTCGGTCAATTCAAGTGAGTAGCATGCACTAACGATATCTTCGGTCATTGCAAATGGCTTTATAATGGATAAGATGTCATATTTTTCATAACATATCAATAAGTTTCGCATTTCTATTAATGAAAGTGAAATAAATGTCTAGGTTCTATGTACATACAACCAATGTATGTATGTTTTTATGTACCTACGTAATATGATTGCGATTTAAATGATTAGTTATCATTGAAATCAGATATTTAGTTTCGCGGGGCATAAATTAATAACTTCTGAACAATATTTTATCATTGAAATATCAAAAAAACGACTTCGAGTTTTAAAGTTTCGCGGGACAAAAACTAATCCATGAAGATATTTATACGAGACATGCTATATTATAATATTGTTTAAAAATTACCTCGAGTATGTCCCAAAAAAAATCTTAAAAAACAGTTAATGGAATATAAAGTCAAATATATTTTTTTTTCAAACATTCAAGTTTTATCAATAGACGTCCATTCGTCGACACTTCGACATGTCTGAAATTTTTTTCTTTTTCGGCGAGGAAATTTATTTACCAATAAACTGGTCTGGGGGACCAGAATTACGTGGGACACAGTGCCCTGTGAAGAACGTAATACCCACTAAAACCTCTCCGCTGACCCTCTCTCGCCATTTTTGGCCGAACCACGCTAACATAATAAACCTTCGTGGCTCGACTGGCGTCCCCTCTTCCTCACATATTCATGCATGTCTGTGATATTACCAAAACATATGTAAACTTACGGGTTGAATGACGAAGGAGCTTCCGTGCCGCTTCTCATCTGGCTGCAGACCCTCGATCCTCTCGTAGAGCGCCGGGTCTGCGTCCAGGAAGTGGGCATGCGACAGAACTACTGGTAACCCTGTAACAAGATTATACACTGGTAAAATACTCTAAAGATCTTTATTAACTATTATTTTTTACGTAGGTATATTGTAGCAATAATTGTTATTGTTTATTTTTTTTTGTTTTATCACAAACAAAAAAAAACCAATCATATATTAGCATCGTCACCATTCTGGGCAGTTCTGACTTTTAGGGATAACATAATAATAGGTGTATATATATATATATATAAGTACCTACTGTAATTGTCTTTGTACATATATATATATATATATATATATATATATATATATATATATGTCCTCGAAAGCTACTGCTGCTATTATAGTGTAGTGAAGGTACTTTTAACTAGGATGTAAATGAATACAAATAGTAAATTCTTTATTGAATTACAAAATTTCAACTAATATATTCAAATACAATTTTGAAAATGTGGAAAATCTACACAAAACTGTTGAGTTATAGTTTAGTTCGTATCTATTGTAATAATAATAATCCAGTGATGGATCAATTTGCTCCTGATGAGTAACAATCGTAAGCTTCCCCAAGACGCCGCTTACCACGAAACCAAGGCAAATTATGAATGTAGAAAGTCAAAACGACGGGGTTTTGTAAAAACCCCAGGAAGAATAAATGGAGACCAAGTCTATAATAAAACTGGCCAACTGCGTGTTGACTTGCACGCGGCGGTTTCCGTATAGTAATGCTTTCACAAAAGGAAAAAAAAAACCAAACAGTTTTTTAGGTCAAAATAAACCGAATAACCAATAATGACGTGGTCACCCAGCCAAGCACTACCCGTGCCCGACGTTGCTACTCAACTTGGTATATGGACGTTGGGCCCCTTTATTATTTACATTATTTTATAATTTGTTGTAATATCCACAATAGTTTTATAGACACAGTCAAAATTTCATATATTCATTCCGTACTACAGCCCGCTGAAGGACGGACGTATAGATATCGGAGGGTTAGTAATAGTAACGGAACCCTAAAAGTAATTGTTGAGTAAAAGCCGGATAAATAACAATCAAAACATTGATTCCATTTTTCAAACCACCTTTGAAGGCTATTCAGTATTTTTATTGCATCATACAACCTTATGAAACAATGATGGAGGCATTGACCTCAAGGAGAAAACGGAAGTTAATAAAATGGCGGTTGTAGTTTCGCGAGTGGTTTCAGTTTGGCGCCAAGGTGACTACGTCTTGATCGAAGTAAGCTAGTATAAGCCCTACAGGCAAGGTTATAAAAAGTTACTGGGCATGTTCGTGATCTAGACTTTACTTTACCGGCCAAGTTCAATGTGGTTACACACAAAACAGTTTTTTTACTTCATTTCACTTTTTTTTTTTAATTATTTATCGACGGCAGAGGCTTGAGTTCAGTGACTGGATAGTAACGAGAGGTCATTAATGCGCTACGTTTTTGTATGTGATATAAAGAAAATACGCTAATCCCATACAGAAATGGAACGTCTCAATGAATTCTCGCTAGAAATTATCAAACGACGGAAATCAGGGCTCAGATCAGTCCTGAACTCAGGGGGCAAACAACGTTAGCACGTTAGTAACGTTACGTGCGTTATCTACGTTATTTGTTTTTTAGCGATAACGCCTTGCGCTAAATATTACCGTGAGTAACGTAGAAGTAGTTATGGGCGTTAATTTCTTTGAGCTTTTGAAATAGCCAACCATAACGAGTTATTCGCTTAAATATTAGCGCAACGTGTTATCCCGACTTCAGATGAGTTCAGTTTGATGAAACTAAAAAACTGATTCAGTTACAGCAATTCTGATTCAAAGTTACAAACAGAAAATATGTTGCCGTAATGAAAAGTAGTGAGACAATGCCAAGTGCAATTAACATAACTGTGAAGTAAAACTTTAAAGCGAAAATGCGACTTCCCCGTTTTGTGAATAAATAAACTTCAGTTGGTGGGTAACTTTAGGTTCGCAACTTAAATATAGCATTACAATTTACTTTAATAGATAAATGATATATGTCTATGTCTATGTCTATTTAATATTTGTGATATTGTGACATTGACACCATGTGATGGAAACTGTAAAAGCTTATACCCAGTCTCTCGGGATGGCTATCCATTGAATGATATTACCGTAATTGCACAGCTGGTATTGCAAAAAATTTAACCCTAGTGATGAACAAGGCCGCGTGGTGCCGGCATAGAATTTCACCACCCCAAATCTTCCCGTGGGTGTCGTAAGAGGCGACTAAGGGAATCACACCGGGGGGCCGGCAGCAGCGCCCTCTGCAGAACAACTCCACCGAACTGCGATCCCCAACCCGCATGCCCAGCGTGGGGATTATGGGCAATTACCCCAAAATAATGCCATCTATGGCGCTCATTAGGGGAGGCCTATGTCCAGCAGTGGACTATTATAGGCTGGTGATGATGATGATGATGATGATGTTGATGAACAATAACCAGTGTGAAAAATAAAATAAAATGTACCGATGACAATTTACGAGTCACCATACAGAAAAACTTGCTTCCTCATCTTCATTAACTAATTTTAAAAAGTTCAAATGTTGCTGGAAAATATGTAGTCACAACATGGCATGCAGCTTGACAATTTTTCTAACATTTTATGACCTTAAAAGTTGTGTCAAGGAAAACTATCTGTTTATTATTACACTTGCAAAATGAGTTATTGCTAATTCCTGCACGTATTTAAAGGGCTGTTATAGGTCAAAATCAGCGGGTTATTGGATATTAATGCAAATACATTCAAGATATTAATCGATATTGTACAAGGCCATAGATCATGAATAGCTTTAAAACACTGTCGTTTTGTCTACTGTCGTGGACAATTATTATGAGGTATTACTCAATCTTTAATTGCATTCAATAGTTGTGCAAAAATATTTTTGTAGTCTAGTTCATTTGCTAAATAATCTTTAAATGTTTTTATAAAATGTTGCTAATTGATACCAGACGTTGATAATAATGGAAGGCTAAAATATTGATAACGTATTTGTTTTTTTCAGCCCATGTTACGCTCTACTGAAGGTTTTTGTATTTACATTTCCTCAGTTTTTATTTTTTTGTGTACGTTTATTCTATTCTATTCAAAACGTGTCCAAAGTCCTGTTAAATCTAAAGATAATAAAGCACTTTGCGTTATCAGTTTTTTTTAAGTGTTGACTTGAAGAATCTTAAAGATACTTACGCTTCCTTAGAGCGATTCTATGATTAATTACACTCTCCGCATCAATAAAAACAGCATTCAGTCATTGTTATTAATGATTCAATTTAACGCTGTTTTATGTACTTTTGTTTGGTTTTTATTTGCAAGATTCTCTGTTAAATAATAACTAGCGGTCACAAAACTTCAGAATTTATACTCACTAACACGTTATATTTCACAGTTTTCATATGGATCTCTAACTTTTTTAGCAGCATTGGGGTTTTTGATATTACTCGACACTCCATATTGACACTCCATAACTGACTCTGGCCGTAGAGCAAGCAGCGGAGCCATAACAAAAAAAGAAGTTGTATTTGTAGCGCACGGTTTAATTATTGACTTTTTTATGCGGATCCCTAACTTTTTTGAAAATATTCTATAGCCTATGTTCATCAGGGAAAATTTAGGATTCTAATGGTGAAAGAATTTTTCAAATCGGCCCAGTTGGGCAAGCACGGGCTTTCTTGTCTAATGTAGAATAAAGAAAAATTACGTTACTTTGTCATGGAATGCGTAAATTATTTGAAATTAATTTCCTCGACTTCAATAATGTACGCAATGTATGGCGATGCGATGTCATTATTGTCTATTCTACCCTAGAGAACAAACCCCGTGCTTGGCCTACAGTAGTTTCGGAGCCTATTCAATTCAAATAAACAAACAATCAAATCTTTCCTCTTTATAATATTAGTATAGATAGATGATGATCTTACCGAGGAAGCACGGTGACATATCCGAAATACCATCCTGACAGATGTCGTTCCCACAATAGCACTCCGTGTCGTTATTCCTGGTGTAA
The DNA here is from genome assembly GCA_963931895.1 of Eupithecia pulchellata. Classification (NCBI taxonomy): domain Eukaryota; kingdom Metazoa; phylum Arthropoda; class Insecta; order Lepidoptera; family Geometridae; genus Eupithecia; species Eupithecia pulchellata. The sequence continues at coordinate 776,156 of OZ007523.1, forward strand.
GCCTTTTTGCTGATCTTGTACTCGAGGCAGTCAGATCCATACGACTCCTTAGGTGCGTGGTAGTCCAGGGGGAGGATACGGCAGAAGACGTTGCGGTATAAACGGAGACTGTGGTCGGAAGTCAAGTCTGGGGGGAAGCCGATGCCTTCGTAGACGTCCTTGAAGGTGTTGCAGTATGATCTGAAAAGTTCATATAACAGTGAAATATTTGATATGAGAAGAGTAGATATACCTTCATACAAAGGAACGACTACTTGAAAACAAAACTACGCCAGGATGCTTGCTGATACTGAGACCTTTTGTGAGTCAATACAAAAATAAGTCTCTTTGTCTCTTATAATATACGGCGGACCGCTAGCCGCACAGGCTTCGCACGGGTATTAAACAAAAATTTCAGAAATTATACACACTAACACGATGGGTTTCACAGTTTTCATACGGATCCCTTACTTTTTTTAACAGCATTGGGGTTTTTGACATTGACTCGACACTCATAACTGACACTGGCCGTAGAAAAAAAGCAAGCACCGTGCGCTATATATATTCAACCTCTTTTTATTCTATGACGCGCCATAATAGAAAAAGAGGTTGAATATACAGCGCACGGTTCAATTATTGAATTTTTCATGCGGATCGCTAACTTTTTTGAAAATATTATATAGCCTATGTTCATCACGGAAAATTTAGGATTCTAATGGTGAAAGAATTTTTCAAATTAGTCCAGTAGTTTCGGAGCCTATTCAATTTTAATATTTATAATATTATTAGTATAGATTACGGGATGGTTACCCTCGTCCGAGATAGAATCTATTGGTTTAATAAAGGGATTCTTTTCTTTTCAAAAATCGTAATACTCATTTATTAGTAATAATTATATAAAGGTTCGAATACCTATCTATTATAATTTCATCATCATTTTAATCAGCCCGTGTTTGTCCACTGCTTGGACATAAGCTTCCTCTAATATCTAACCATTTACATACTTATAACACTGTAAAATACATTCCATAAGTATCTAAGTGTAATGAGGTGATTAGAGTTAGGCACAAATGGTTGATTAAAGTTATTATTCGGGTGGATTTCCGTATAATGGAAAATATATAAAGAAAGACAAAAATAAATTTTGTTATAGTTTTCTTAAAAATGGAGGCACGACTTTTCTCAAAATCTCGTGGTTTCGGACGTGGCCTTTCTCGAACAACCACCCTGTATCTAAATTTTAAGTAAATGCATGGTTTTATTTTTAGTTTGCTAATAAAATAATATTTTCCGTATTTATCTCTCCTTGCTAAATGATTTGCAGGAGATGTTTTTTAGAATTTTTGACTTATAGATGTCGCCACCCCTTTGCAGGCATTAATTGTATTTTACACCTTTCTTAAAATTGGTTAAGATAATAGGTTTTTTCATATTTTTGTGTATGATTTTTGTCTATGCCTTTACTTATAGAATTGCTGTTCTTTAATTTGATTTAATTTTATAAATAGTTATTTGAAATTCAACATTATAAATACAGCATGATTATAGATTCTGAACGCAAAGATGTCTAAATTCAATAAACAATATTTTCGAGGAGCATCTTCCTCTACAAACAAAAAATTAAAATAGCATTCATTTCATTTCGTGTGTTAAAATTTGCAATGAATTAATCTGTTGTATTTTTTTTCATGTATAACTTTTTTGGATTACAGCTTCGCAAACATATTGCAATGTTGTCGATACATACAAAAATTTTTTGGAATAGGATTTTTTATTTAAAAAAAACAATAAAAGTATTTGTATAGAGAAATCAGTTTTCTTCAATCAGTTCTCCTAACATAACGGCAATTTCATAGGTAAATATCTGATATTATGCAAATGTCAATGTCAGTTTACCTTTTTTCTGGATCCTGGTACCCCCAGACGTCGAGCCCGTGCGATTGATTAATGAACTTGATGCCGAACTTGTCCTCGTCTTTGGTGCTAACTTCGAAGAGAAACCGGTTGTTTTGGTCGTAAAGCTGTTTGATAAAATATAGAAAAATTATAATATTCAATAGCAATAGTAAGTGTGTCTAATATGCTTGGGGCTAGATGATGCTGTGTGGATTTTCCAGCATTATTTATTTTACTTTCAGATAAGACAACGTATTATGATTATTTTTTATTATACATAGACGTCCGTTTGACCAAGATCTCAATTGATGGAAAGTAAAGATCACGAAGGTATAGAAGACATAGTTTTGAAGAGACCCAGGTTTTAGTTAGTCGGAAAAACAGAAGCAGGCAGCCAGTTTCTCTGTATATATTTTATACTAGCTGTACCCGCGACTTCGTCCGCGATTGCCATGCAATTGTGTCAGTTTCTCACGCAAGTATTAGATCAAAAGCGACCTACCCTATCCAGCAAGCCCAGCTTATCAAAGGTCACGAGTCCCGGCATGAGCGTGTTCCCCAGCTTGATGAGAGGTTCCTCGTACCCCCACAGGTAGTCCGAGGCTGGCATCTGCACGATGGGCGTAGACTTCAACCGGCCGGCCAGCAGGTTGAAGCCTATCCGCGGGATCATGGAATAGGTGCCAATTTTGGAGGCTAGACTCTGGAAAAGAAGAAACTTGAAGGTAGATAAGATTATTAAGCAAATCTCTATAAACCAGTTTGCGCGGGTAAAAAGGTGCGTGGATGGTAAGAAGGTTTATCGCACGCCCGAAAACCCGGCTTAGGTGATTGCTGTCTTGCTGAAGATCAGACAGCGCCGATTTAGTTTGCATGAGTAGGGTAATTGGGAGTTCTGCATCACTTCGCAACATCACCCTCAATTTGAAGAGCTCCCAATTTTACCCTACTTTCACTTGTTTACTTGAGCAACAAGTCAAGTAGGTAAATAAGTGGAAAAGAAAGCGCATATTAAATGACCATTCAAACTGCGCTTCAGTTTGAATGTTTTTCATCTGTTTGTGACGCATCTGGATGCGTCAAGATGCAGAGACCCTATCTTTTGCATGGGCCCAATCGCCTGTATCCTCCTTTTGCAATTGATGAATTTTGCAGGTCGTCATGCCACTTCTTCGGAGTAATTATAAGTTGATAAGGAGCACAAGTATTTACCAGCATAGCAACATTCGGCATGGTAATATTGATGTCTTCAGGCCGCCCCACCGACTCCTCGGGCACGAACTCTGTGCGGATGTTGGGCGAGTAGCGGATCACCTCATTGGCTAAATCTAGCTCCAGCAATTCGTTTGATCTTGTTTCTCTGAAAAAGAAAAGTTATGTTATTCGTGGATAGGGTAGCTAGCGGTGTTGAAAACGGATTTTTTTCAATTGATTTCGATTTATATAAAATGCATAGATTTCGTTCAGTTTCAGTTTAAAGAATTTATTTCTCGAAAGAATAAATACTTTACCTGTATGAGAATTCTTAAATAATTCTTAAGTTTACTATCTTTAATAATTACCTAATACATTATGTTACAGTTTTAATACATACATAGGTAGAAGAAGTTATTTTATAGTGATATTGGTTTTGTCATAGATTTATTAGTCAATAGAGCCAACACTTAAAACAAGATTACAAAAATCTGGTTTTAAGTGTTGACTCTTTGTAGTTTTCGAAAAGACACCAATTCAATTAATACTAAATTCGGTTTGCATTAAGCGTTTGTGGTATTACAGGAAAAGGCCATGTTCAGAGATAATTATTAATTATAAGTTCATTCACAGTTCGTAAGCGATGTGGTAGATATTATTATCTGGCCGGAATTATATATATTATTAGGGCCAGCATTACGCTATTATTGCCGTGTGGTGCCGGCATAGAATTTCACCACCCCAACTCTTCCCGTGGGTGTCGTAGGAGGCGACTAAGGGAAACACACCGGGGGGCGGGCAGCAGCGCCTTCTGCAGAACAACTACACCGAACTGCGATCCCCAACCCGCATGCCCAGCGTGGGGATTATGGGCAATCACCCCCAAATAATGATGCCATCTATGGCGCTCATTAGGGGAGGCCTATGTCCAGCAGTGGACTATTATAGGTTGGTGATGTTGATGTTGTAGGGCCAGCTCCGCAGCAACAACAGCGGAGTCTCTCAAACGGCGAAACTACGCCAACCGTGACCGAGGTTACTTATTTGAGCCGTTTGGTCTGAAACCATGTCTTTGGGGTCCTGGGGCACACACAATTATATAACCTCACAAACTACTGTGAGTCCACAGGTGATCGTGACGAATGCTGGCTTTTATTTCGGTAAACGAATTAGCATCGCCATCCTAGTGGCAATGCTGCCAGTTTTCTGGGGCACTTAGAGTGACGGCTTAGATTTTCAGAAAAAATCATACAAAATTGTGTTTTTTTCCAGACATTCTCATGATTCTAAATTCTTTAAATACCTACGGAATATTTACAATGATTTGTGTTATTTTGATTTTACATTTCGGCAAAGTTGCGTGTGCCAACAACGCGAAATAACTGCAGTCAATGCGAGTTAAATTTTATTAGTAGAAATAAGATCTACCCACATCGATTACTACGAAATTACCCCTACTACCAATTTCTAAAATAACAGAATATCCTGATATTACATAAATAACTTTAGTTGTATTAACCAAAATAGTTTAATTTAATGTCTGTATTCACGATTATTTTAGAGTTCGAACATCTTCTTGTACCATTTCTTTCGGTGCAGAGCGATTAGATTTGATTACGATTACTTAACTGATAAATAAAAACATTAGGTAAACAACGAACAAGATTTTTTTTTTATTACAATTATTCAATACTACTGATACTACTTTGCGATTACGAAAAAGATTAGTTTATCTATCTTTTTTGGGGGCATCTCCAAATTGGAGCTCGAAATTGGAACAGTGCAGAACTAGTTTTGATAAAGAACATCCATTGCTTCACCTCTTGGTCTCCGAAAACTGTGCACTGTGTACATAATGTAAACTGCGAAACTCTGTCTTTAAAGACAAAGGCAATGATGATAGATTTTTGTGTCTATCCACTGAAGCGTCCCGCTCGCGCGACCGATGACGTGTCTAACGTTCCGCCGGCGCGGGAAACCGCTGCGCGCATTCTACGCGCTACCTCGTCTCGAAAAAACGCTTATAGCACGACAACTGTTACAGCTACAACCAAGCAATAAATGCTACAAACAGAATGCTATTGAAATTTAGAATCTAACAACACTATACTCTTATTACTCAATTGCAGTACAATCTAGAAATAAGGGCTGCAAATTTGCGATTCTCTAAAATACAGGGGTGCGTTCAGAGGCTCAGGGTGCGGTTGTTTGGTGTAAATTTTACCTTACCCAAAGGTTCAGAACGAGTCGGTTGTTTAACGTCAAAGTTGACATTATCATGACAAAACTGACGTTACCGTTGCCGGACGTTCGTTTGTTTTGTTTTTGTTTTGCGGTTACTTTGAGGTAAATTGTATCTACTGACTGTAACTACGATCTATAACTGATAAATACTGAAAATTTTGAAATTTACTGTAGAAATCATAGAAATATTGATATTTAACTAGATAACAAACTATGACAACGGAAAATATGACAGCTGTCAATGTCAGAGTGTTTTTCGTCGATCGAATTACACCGGTAAAAAGTTGCAACCGTCGGAGGTTGTGAACGCTCTAGTTAATAACAACCGAGCGTTTCTCCTGAGGTTATGAACGACCTAGTTGCACTCCGAGCGCGCTCGAGCGTAGGTTGTGAACGCAGCCCAGCTAACTAATTTTTTCATACGATTTCATTTGAAAACTACATAGTTCTTGCCCAAGATAATTACATGCTAAAAAAGTGTAGGATCTATCCTTTCGATTGATACCAAAATCTTTTGATAACTATTGCGCTTTCTACCAAAATAAATTTAAACAATCTAATCACTCGACCGAAAAATCGCGAGGTCGTCGTACTAAATGTGTACGACGGCCCAAGATAAATTCGTTTAATCAATTTGATTTCGTTATATTTTTATTGTCTTAGTGTGTTTATAAACTAATACTCACCTGATTTTCATATTATGAGGCATATTTTATTAGAATATCTAATAATTTCATACACCATTTAACCAAAACACTTTCCAACAACACAAGAACAATGGCCGTAATTTGACACCTCATTTCGGCGATTAAAATACCGCCGCATCATTCTCGCATCCTTTATATTTTACAATAAACCTATAGTATGATTCCTGAGGATTGTTTTGATGTATAACACTAATACATTGGGATAGAAATCACATAATAATTCCGTTTCAAACACAAGGATCTTAAAATGACGTCATTGATGACGCAACGTGAAGATAAACAAAAGATTTCTTTTTTTTTTCTTCTGTGAACTGGCCATGGTATGGCTTATTGTCTATGTTATTGTCTACAGAACCATCTAGCGTCAAGTCGTAGCAGCTTTCGTGGTGTTTACATAGGCAAAAAATGAATTTTGTAGACGAGAGTCACGTTGGCTGGCAACCATGGCGACTTGAACGTTTGACCGGAAAAATTATTTGGCAGCCGTGTGGACTTGAACGTTTCAGTTGTTTTGATATGGCCTATAAGTTTAACATTTTATAACATTTGGGGATTATGGACAGTAATTACTGTCCATAATCCCTAAGTGATAAAAATTAGGGGACGCCTATGTCCAGCTGTGGACTATTATAAGCTGATGATGATGATAAGTTTAACAGGCTTGCTATCCTATTTCATGGTTTTAACGTATATGCTAACCTTCCCTAGGTTTGTGGCTACCCTAGTAGTTCTGTAAATTTTATAGTGGAATATCTTTCTAAGATTCCACTCATATTGCCCAAAATTTGATTACATTTCTTCGACGGATGCCCATTCCACTCGTCACTAATCTGTGTCCAAGATTCCTCTGTAATTGTCGTAGTTGAGTTCAAATGTATTTTCTATCTGACTGATCTTATCACGGCCTGCCCAGTCCCGACGGAGAGCAGCGATGTTTGCAAAGGGCGGGAAATTAAAATCGGATTATTATGCCTTGACTTGCTCATATCTGTGGCGCGGTGGGCGAAGGTCCGCCTGCGACGCAAGAGGTTGCGGTTCGATTCCAGCCACGTTACAAATGTTTGTAAGATCTGCAGATATTTGTTCAAAGTGTTCTGGTCGTTTACTATGTATAATAAAAAAAATATCTATCTTTGTCATCTAATCAGTCATCTAGTGCCCATAACACAAGCTCTGCTTAGCTTGGGGCTAGGATGCTGCGTGGATTGTAACATTATTTATTTATTGGTACAGAAGTCTCGGTAGTTGGATAGTACTAGCTATAGATCAAGCTTGTCGCCTTAGCCAGCAAATGCTTTCGTTACAGAGCACATCAAATATTTACATAGGTGGAATGACTCACTGGTAGGTGAAGGGTCCGACCTCCTGCACCTTCAGCTTGGAATCCTCGCCATCCTGGAACCGCTGCGCGTTCGTCACGTTGAACAGGTAGGTGTGCACGCGCACGCCGCTGTAGTCTTTCATCAGACCCTCGTGCAGCGGCGCGCCGTACTCCACTCGCATTAACTGAAAAAATAAGGATAAGAAATTTATTTTATCAGAACATACTTAAAAAAATAAACATTAAACTAAAAGTTAACAAAATCGGACTACACTCAGCATGTGCTATGGTATGATATTTTGATATTATGTGTATTATGTTATGTTATGATCAGGCCATAGCGCTGGTTTTCCGGGAGACCATGATGTGCACGCTATAAAAACAAATGATATATATTATACAAATAAAATTAGTAAGTAAGTATTTTTAAATAAAACATAGCAGGGAATATATGTTTAAGGTCAAGCAAAGTGGAAAAGACAAGAGGAGGCCTTTGCCAAAAGTGGAAAAACAGAAAAAATATCGATGTCGTAACAATAATTATATACCGGTTTTTATAATAATAATCTAGTATGTCAGTTTGAAACAAATTGTAGGTAAATATTTTATTCTGAATAAAAGGCTTGAAATGAAATGAAGTATGTACCTACTGGGTGGCTCTCCTCTGAGAACAGCAATCTCCTATGAGTCAAGGTAACATAGGAGATCCAGTATGAAAATTACTTTTAATTTACAAAGTTAAAAAAATATAAAGGTAAAACGAAAATAAAAAAAGTATTATGAAGTTACAAGTTAGGAAATGGGTCAGATAAATAGATTAGATAGGTACTAAATAAATAACCAAACTAAGTAAAGTACCTACAACAACAGGACTTTGATTTCCCAAATTATTTCTGGATCTATATTACCCAGTCTAGATTTTGTCTTTGGTTTAATAAGCTGTATGTAAACATGAACGTATGCTTTTCAAATTTCAGCACAATCCGTTCAGAAGTAACAAACGTCCAACGAAATAATCGCATTTATAAAAATCTACTAATTGAAGAGAGTGTTGGGTGATCATCCTCTGGATGGACCGAGGGTACTGTAGCGGTAAGATAGAGTCGGTAGATGGAAGCGAGTGGAACCACTATTTGCGGCATCTTATAGAGAGACCTATGTGCAGCAGTGGACTTGTGTAGGGTAGCCTGATACATGATAGCAGTTCATCAACTTACATGTCTAATTATGTGATGCATCGGGTCCATCGTCCACATTATGACAGCAACAAACCAGAAGACCAGTCCGAGCACTATGCACAATGACACTTTTCCTGCAAGATAACTCATGTTCTCAAAACCTGGTAACACTTTTCAAAAACAGGGATTGATTTAAACTACTCTAAGAAAGATGGTCTTATTATCAAGTATCAAGTATTATAAGGAGTTCATTAAATGAACCTATCTGTTGTGTGTCTTGTGTGATTGTTAGTAGTAACACTTTATAAATTGTTGTTTGTCGACAACGCGTATCTTCTGTCAACAAGCACTCTTTAGAATGACAAGGTGTTATATGCCTACCTATATTTTAGGGTATACTGATTGAACCCTCAATCCAAACTCCATACTCGTGTGTTATCTATATCTATACTAATATTATAAAGAGGAAAGACTTGATTGTTTGTTTGAATTGAATAAGCTCCGAAACTACTGGACCGATTTGGAAAATTCTTTCACTATAAGAATCCTTAATTTTCCGTGATGAACATAGGCTATATAATATTTTCAAGATAGTTAGCACGGTTAGCGTTAAACCGTGCGCTGTACAATCAATCTCTTTTTCAATTATAGCTCCGCTGCTTGCTTTTTCTCTACGGCCAGTGTCAATTATGGAGTGTCAAGTCAATGTCAAAATCCCCAATGCAGTTAAAAAAGTAAGGGATCCGTATGAATACCGTGAAACCCATCGTGTTAGTGTGTATAATTTCTGAAGTTTTTGTTTAATACCCGTGCGAAGCCGGGGCGGACCGCTAGTCAAATACCTCTGGATCTGTAATTCAGTACACCAGACAGATTGTTTCTATTCTATCTTATCTAGGTGGGCGAAATTGTCAGATTAATTAAATAATTATGATTTATTACTTACTAGCGATCCGCCCCGGTTTCGCACGGGCATCATCATCATCAGTGACATCATGTGTGTGTAAAAATTAATCAAAATCAAAAATCTAAATCAAAGTGCTTTATTTCCTTTAGACCTTACAGGACTCTTGGACACGTCACAAAATACAAGTTAAATAAGAAATAAAAATGGGAAATAAAGTGATCACTTTGATTAATTGTTCACTTCAATCTTTTTTAGGTAAAGAAGCGAACAAGAAACCTTTACCTTGTTAGATTCTTCGTTTTAGAGTTGGAGCATAACTCGTCCCAAACTTTTTTGTCGTCTAGATAATCTGATATTTTATAGTAAGCTTTAATACATGTGCGTGCGTGGCCAAGTCGGAAATCAAGTATAATAATGTATAAAGTTTTATGACCAGCACTGATCAGGTACGATAATCTCATTACATATGATAGTATCGTTCTTTTTATGAAAGGACTCGTGCAGCTCCATCTTTTTATTGATTAAAAAACATAATAAATAATACATCAATTTGAGGACCAAAATAAATAATATAAAAATCTTACGTTTAGGTAGCGGTGGTTTGCAGTATTTAGTTGTGAATCCCATCGTTGCTTAATATTCGTAAACAATTTTATTATTCTGAATTTCTGAAAAAAATAATAATAAACGTATTCGAAAAAATTAAATTAAGTCCCGTAGGTACCTACTGTTTTAAAATTTGAAAAATATTGATTGTCTGTACTAAATCCTAGGCATAAATCCTGGCCACTTCTTTATAGCGGAATCTCGTAATGGTAATGAATAAATAATATATAATAATAGCTATCTAGCTTCGCGGTCGGTGATCCACCGTTTTGATATATTTTTTACTGTAGAGTTATTTTATAATAATTTTGTTGTATTTTCTATAGTAAAAAATGTATTTTTTTAGCGAGATAAATAATTAAATGAAGTGGAATAATAATAATAATTTATATAATGTAAATCCTTTTTTTTGGCTGTAAGTTTTGTTTTTAACATTAGTATAAGTAGTATCTAAGGGCTGTGGATTTTGTATTACCAATAAAATAAAATAAAATATAATAAAATTTCCAGATTTTTTTAGAAATATTTTCATCACACCTTTTGTTTATAACTTCTGAATGTTTAATTATTAAGACATAAGAGCGGGTAAATAACAAAAAAATATACAATAATGTTGCTAGATCCACACTGCATTATCTAACCCCAATTAAAATCAATATTAATACAAGTTCAGTGTATGGGAGAATCCAGGGAAACTGTACAGGTTTTACTGATTTTACCTGGGAACCAGAAGCCAAATATTTTATATAATCACTCACTTATGTTCTCGTAAATAACTTTTTTGAGGGTTTCTTTATTCACTGCGATAGTTAAATAGTCGGTTTCCTGAAAACATCACTTTAAATACGCGATAATTTTTCAGTCCACTGCTTTCTTCCCTTTCAGAACAAAAACCGTCGCTACTTCAGCGCCCAGAATATAACTAACGTTTTATAAAACTTTATTCTAATATTTTCCTTAGTCTTGGCTTCAGTTTCAAATGGACTTATGTTTATCGAACAGATGACAAATTATCGAGACGACGAAACACAAATCTGCGTAAAAAAAACAATAACCATGCAAGATAATAACTAAAGACTCAAAAAAATATTTTCCACGGCTTGACAACAACACATGTACAATCCTACAATAATGATTAATGCAAAATCGAGGCCAAGTTCAATACAAACTAAGTTTGGTGTAGTCGATAGCGTTGCTGCTACCCGCTGCGCTACCGCTACTGCCCCCTAAGAGTTTGGGAAGCATAATTAATTATACTTAGTACATAAACAAAATATACAATCGTACTTTTATCCTGTTTCGCCCAAGGCCCTATACTCAGAGGATTGTGTTGGATTTTCAGGGATATCCGTATATTTAAATAAGTTAAATTAATGATTTGTAAATTTAAATACATACCTTAATAGCGGAAAAGTCGATAAAAAGGTGGGAGGTCCATAAATAAATGCTAGAAAATTCACACAGCATTATCTAGACCTAAACTAAGCAGAGCTTGTGTGTGTACGTATGTATTAAGTATGGACTGACATACTTAATACATAATAATATTGCATGTTGCTTAGATTGATATAATTTTTATATAAATAAATAAATAAATAATATCTACATAGAATAACGACAAGAAAACCCCGGAACATCTTATATAAGCTGTATTTCCTTCAAAATTAATAAATTAAGAAATATCTACACGTCGTACACACATTTGTCCCAAGGCAGGAATCGAACCCGCAACCTCCTGACTCAGGCGGACCTTCGCCCACCGCGCCACGGAGGTCGCCATACGTACAAATTATTCCACTATGCCTATTTCTGGTGATTTACGCATGTGACCCAAAAGGTGATGCGTTGATTTCATGTAAACACATGGAGGTTAGGTACTTAACATAGAAGGTTGTAACGTGTAAATGAAAAAAAAAATCAAGGATTTGTCGTTTGAACCATTTGAACTAAGGTACTTCATAGATAAACAATTAGAATGTTTAAGAGTATAGGGATTTAAAAAATCTGTTATTAATTTAGCGAGGGTTCGAAAGTTACTACGATAACGCCTTCTAATGGTTTATTTTGGTACATAATTAGGTTTGTTTGTATAATAATATAAATGAATTGTATTGTAGAGTCAGCAACCTGATTATTAGTACTATCTTAACGGGTATTTATCGCGTTTATTTATCTTTTTTTTTAGAAATTGTCTTAAAAATAGTCAGCAACCTGTAGCGTTCATTATTGTGATGAGCCATAATATGAGTACAACGCCAACGGTGGGTTATATCTTTAATACATCTTTAATATAATATTTTTACCTAATTTCAAGATATAGCTATTTTTTGAGCCTTTATTAAATAAATTTACATCAATAAATAATGTGCCTACTGAAATAAATAATTTTCTAGTTGAAATTATTATCTATTTATCATTTTCATTATAAATTCTGACACAAAAATTTTCGCAGCTTTAACAAAATCGTTATTGTGTATATTATTTTACTTTTTTTTATTATAAAGATTCAATATGAAGCCGCTGAAGATGTGGGGAAGTACCTGGGGCAGAAGACCGGCATGTCCTTGAGGGTCGAAAAATTGTTATCTCGCCGTAATGTGAATTTCGGTTCATTTATGGTGAGGGTGCCGACGGATCGACTCTCTACGTTTATGGACAGCGGGTTTTGGCCGAAGGGTGTCATCTTCAGGAAGTTCATTGGACGCCTGTCAAATAACACCGCGCATGCGTCATCGGAACGTCGCTGAATAGTTTTAATAATAAATATTTTTTATCTATGTTAGTCTCTAAGGTATTTATGTATTATATGGGCCCTAATTAAGTTACTTTTTGTAAACTTTCTTTGTTGCCTGAAATAAAGTTATTATTATTATTATTATTATTAATATATAATTTAAAAACCTAACCAAAAAAAATTGACTCCATTGGGTGGGCTTCGGAACCCTAAAATTATAACACGGAACCCTTACCAGGTCGTGGGACTGCCTCACGCAGGATCATATAAAGGTGACCCAGGCAGCTCATTTTAATTCTAAAACTTTGCCTTCTTATTTATTTTTAGGAGATTTACAGGGTTATGATCAAACAGGTAGACGGCATACCGGCATGAATGTTGATACCTCAACGCAACTGACACATAAGCATAATTGTCTATGGCAGAAGGTTCAAATTTTAATGTATTTGTTTTAATTTCCAAGACAGAGTTTAATATAGTGCGTCAATCAGGACTGCAGGTAGACCGAACAACCTGTTTTTATAATAAAAGGTTGTTTATCGTTATGAAAAGTAGCTGTCGAATCTACATTATACCTTAACTAAATACCTGCAACAATTAGGTACCTAAGTTTTTAAATATAAAATCTTGGCTAAGCTCCCGAGGGGGCAACGATCCAAATAAATCTACTGTGATTAACACACCAGCACCGACCTTGGAAACCTTCAGCACAGACAACATAGTACCAAGTACCTTCAGTAATCTACTAGACCAGACATACTTGAGGTTGGCGCTCAGCCGCTCATAGATCCCACACCACGGCCGCAACACAAAAAAAGGGTTATCATATTTTTTTGCAAATGTGGCATCATAAGAATCATTGAAAATAATACGATCTACTTTCAGTAAACATTCTAAAAGAATCAATTTTTGTGGAATACCTAAGAGTTCTGGTTGTCTGACTCTACTCGGCAGAAGATACAATTTGTTTTAGTTATTACTTTGTTTTACAAGAATTAAAACTTATGGAATAAAATATTTCCAAATATTTTTTATGTGTTATTGTATTTTCGCAGCATTTAGGCATATTATGTTGACTTTTAGCCGTTAGTCGTTTGTTATTTAATATGTTAATATAAAGTTGTTTACGTTTTAAGACAAATTATATTTAAGTTTTTTTCTTGCAGAACCAAAAAAACTCACTGAACAAAAAAAACTTGTGGCAACACGAAACAAACAATTTTATGACCTTAAAACATGTGATTATAAGATTTTTGTTACGGATGTGTGTATCATAAATAAATATCTATCTATTTATGTAATAAATAACAATAAGTATTTTATCAGTTATCTGGTATCTGAAATGCAAGCTTTTACATAGCTTGGGGCTATAATATGATGCTGGGTAGATTGTAGAGCTATATGTATTTATTTATTCAGTTATTTCTTTATAAACTGTGCCTCAAACACACTATCATGGAATCTCTAGCATATTCCGCTAATTGATAAGGTATCGTAGATAGACACCCAATGAGGTTGAAAAATATAATGCTAATGCCTTATGGGTAAAAATATAAAAACTAAGTATTTTGATGGGCAATTTTAATTGATGAAACATCACTAAGCTTCTTTGTTTATAAATTGGACTAAGAACAACATTAAAATACCTAAACCTTTAAACTTATATATATGTGGTAAAACCTTAACTAACAAAAAAAAAACATAATTATATGACCTAAGTATTTACAATTTTTTTTATAAGTTGGTAGGTAATATTAATTTAAAACTTTAAATTAATTTGTCGCCGACATTCCAGCCTCTGCAACTGATCTCTCCAATTTGTCCGAGGGTAAAAAGGCAGCCGCTAGAGCTCCACCTGACGGGAAAAAATAGAATTATTGTCAGTATTTTCTCGCATATATTTAAGAACCCGCTAAAACCACCCATCATATAAGTACATTTGAAAGACCTTTTGATGGCCTTGACAGACATTTTAATGGCCTCCCGCCATATAATTGCTAATTAGGAAGACCATTCAAAGGGCTTTGTCAATAAGGCAGATTTAGCATAATCAGTCTTATAGTATATTATGTACACTCTCTTAGCATAATTTAGCTTATATTTTGCATTTTTCAATACCTACAAATTGTTATGTTTTATGTTGTGCGTCCGAAGGCTATGCGGCATTAGGGAAAGTACCTTAAATATTGTAGAAAAGGTATTTTGCTTACAGGAGGAGACTTTAATTTATTTCCAGAAGTCAATCATACTTTATTCACAGATTTTGAGAAATTGTTTTGCTTCATCTGGGAATTAAAGCAACTTAAATGAGGAAAAAACACTCCGTATTTTACAATGCCATTGAACGGATAAAAAATATAATTTCTCTTAAGTAACATAGGATCTTAAAACAAAGGAATAACGTAAAATTTATCTTTTTATACTAATAAAAAACATACTTAGAACGAAGTCAATTGAGCATTTTTAGTAAATTAATCAATTGCAAACGCTCAAAACGTGATCTTCCTTCTTTTATGCTACAAATCGACAATCTTTTAGTAAGTTCGCTGCCTGTTAATTTTATTTTAACAAAAAATATTTGAAATTTGAATTAGCATTGACGTTATTCTTTTGTTTTTAGATATAATATAATACAAAATTGCTTTATTGTACACCAGAAAAACAGCTTAATGAGTCTTATCGTAATGTCTTCTAACTCTACATTAATTATGACGAAAATCTCTCTGTTGGCATAAAGTATGGGATGGTTTTTCTTACATTTCAGTCGTTTTGACTCCTAGTCGAAGCAATAGTTTTAAGAAACTCTTTAAATGGGTTTTATGGCAAATATAGCTTGTAGCGAAAATTTCACCCATGGCGCTAATTCTCATTTTCTTGTATTTTGTATTTCTTGGTGTGCAATAAAGTTTATCCTATAAATATAACAAATAAAAAAAAAAATAAGCTACCTGTTGCAAATTAGTTGGATCAACAACCTCTTCAATTGCGAGTTCATCGATCTTGCTCATAAGTACTTTATTAGCGTCTAATATTATAAAGAGGCAAGAGTTGATTGTTTATTTGTTTGAAATGAATCTTGAATACTTCTTGATTCATCCGAGGAGGCTTCCGTCGATTGGGACCGCTAGGTAAAGGGACCGCGGTCCCATTCGCCGGATTGATTTATTTTTTATCCTTTTAGCTGCGAAGAGCTGGAGGATCTCTTAGCTCTCTGCTAAGTACCTGCTGGTCCAGATGCAAGCTAATTTTTTATCAGCCTCTTTCCTAACAGAACGGGAGGCATTTCCTTGGCCTGCTCACATCAACAATAGTGCTAGTAAATAGTGTGATACAGAAGTCCCACTACGCCATAGAAAGTCTCTCCACAGCTGGTCGTCATGGCGAATCCGAAATCTTTGTTGCTAGTACTACGTGTAACTTACTGAGTACGAGCCCCGCCGCACCATAGAAAGCCGTTCCACAGCTGGTCGTCATGGCGGCTCCGACCACGTTGGTGCCCAGAAACGCGCTCAGACGAGCCACCATCATGCCGAGGCAGGCTATCATGCCTCTGCAATTAAAACATTTGATATATCAATATCCTTAGTAAGTATCTAGAAAAACCAAAATCAAAGAAAACTCTGCAATTCCAACGCGGTTAGCACATCCATTTCTTACCTATACGTAGTTGGATACAAATCCACAAAATACGACGAGACGACTCCAAATACCATAGCTGTGGTGAGGAATACGTAGAAGAGGATCAGCCCCGAGAGTGGTTCCCCAGTGTTGTCGATACCCAACGCTGCGGCCGCCGCTACCAGTAGGATGGTGATGGTCAGGATCTGGAAAGGTGTATAAACATTGCACACAGCAACATCTAGCCGCAAATTAAGCGAGGCTTGTTTATATTGTGTATATATTTTTTTACACACAATAAAAAGCTGTGATGTTATCGGCGAGCAAAGCGAGCCGTGAATATTCTGCGACTTTGTTCGATTGTAGTATTTTGCGTACCTACTGACTTTAACTGAAGTGCGGGATGAGAGGCCAGAGGCCAGAAAAAATATTGTGGCGAGGTGCAAAGCGAGTACAACAGCAGGCAGCGAGTAGCGCAAGCCACCCAACCTGGGCCTCGCAGCCCATGGCCCACATGGCCCTTGATAATGATAACACGTAAGCTACGGCTAATTCAGTGTTATCACTCTTCTCTATCTATCAAGAAGGCTACTTTTGTAACACAAGCTCTGCTAAATTATGGTTAGATGATGCTGTCTGCGTGCAAAGACGTGGGCATAAGTATGGGTTGTAAAAATAAAATAATCCTTTAATCGGGACACATATTTACCTATGTACCTTTCTCTTTCCAGCGCATTGAGAAATGAGCGCATTGAGCAGGAAGAACGATATTCCGTGAGCACATCCAGCCCAGATGGTGTTGTCGTTGATTGTGTTTTTGCATTCTGTTACCTGAAAGAAAACTTAGATAATTACAGAAACCGCGTCAAGGAACATTAAAACAATTATACCTAGAGCTAGCCGTATTTTTAGCCACAGCAGCTTATCTCCATGGAGGCTAGCCATGTGTAACTTATTAAAGTGCACAAGTGTGCGCGCAAACACAAGGTGCACTAAGAGGAAGGCATACTACCAGGACGAAGCGTCAGTAACCAAATTCAGGTTCTAACCGCATTGGTAGGTTTCAATTCAACGCTAGAGATAAAAAGCAATAGAAAATTATACAAACCTCTGCCACTACTGCTGTCTCATTGGTGCTCAGGAGGAGATCGCAGAAGCCTGCGCCGGCGCCGCTGGAAGCGTACGATGAGAAGAACAGGTTAAGGATTGTCGGGAGGATTATCGCGAAGCTGTTGTTACTGGAAATAAGAAAGAACAATATAAAACTAAGGTGGAAGAAAAATAATTGAGGACCCCTGTGGCGCGGTGGGTGAAGGTCCGCCTGCGACGCAGGAGGTTGCGGGTTCGATTCCCAGCTCGGGACAAATATTTGTACGATCTGCAGATATTTGTTCAGGGTGTTCTGGTCTGAGAGGTATTTGTTTATATGAACCTTAGAATAAGTTTTCTAAGATCTACATATAATTTTTCTTAAGATGCCTGAAATAAAATGATTTTTGTATATATTTTAAAAATCATATACTACGTACGAGATTGCTGATTACTACCTACTCTATTATGTATGTACAGACAGAAGCATTAATTGGTAACCCCCTCACAGAATATGTCATAGTTATCATTCAGTAGCATGTAGGTTCAAACCCGTGAAGATTTATATATTCATTTTAATTTACATTATTTTTTATTTTTGTTTTTTTATAAAGTTTGTTTAATTGTTTAAATAAAAAACAAATGTTTTTTTCAACACCTACATTTCTTTTATCAGGAGTAACGATACTGAAATTTCGAGCCTGTATCTCATGTAACTATGGTGTAGTGGTTAGTGTAACCGAGATTCTGTCACCGCACATCGTAATGATCGTCATCGAATCCTTGCAGTGGATGTTTTTGTTTTTTAACTACTACTTAATTTTAGTAATGTAATGACATTTATTTATGTGTAATAGTGAAGTTTTTGTCTATTAGTATGAATTTAAAGTAATTGATAAAATAAAACAATAATAATAATTTCAGGTAAAGAATTACGTTTATTTTTTTCAAAAATTTGCCTACACAAACAACAACACAAAAAAATTAATTAATGTTTTATTTTATTATTTAGCCTACTTACAAATAGCTTCCTATCCTGAAAAATAATATTCCATTTTCATGATTTAGTGCTCGAGAATACACATGTTTTCATTAGATTTTCGTTTACTTTGCTAATCTAATGAATTAAACAATTTGGATCTCGTGTAAATCATGGAATACTAAATAATCAGGTGTTTTGAAAATAAATGAGGTCAAATGGAGTTTTTCTGACAATGTTAAAAGGTAAAATTACATTAGGGTTTAGTAGGTAGTGATATTTATCGTCCTTTATATTTAGTGATACTTATCGCTTAATCCGTCTCAATTTAAAACCATTTGACCCCACATATTTTCTATCGGATTTAGGTCCGAACTTTTAGATGTCCAAGAAATAACAGTAATGCCTTGTAGAGATGAACAACCCTTGAGAAACCATCCGCGTACGATGCATTGCACAATTATCATGGACAAAATAAATTTGGGCTTCTGGATACGCGATCCGCGTAGTAACCTTCAACACTTTCAAGCTCGTCATTCATGCGCCCAGTTATTTTTACTATTTCTCCAGCCAGGACCCACAGAGGATATCCATCTCCAAAACCTAAAAAGAAAAAAAAGTCAACTGTTATAATGTTAATTTAGTTCGTGTAAATACTAACTTGTTAAAAATATCATTATTATGATGAAATAATCATAGATAAAGGTGTTCGATTTTGTTGAGAATTATCAGTATTATCACTTACCTATAGTTATTCATGCCCTACGATGGAGTTCAGCAGACAGTCCTATTTTTGCTGCTCGATAATTGTGTAAGTATATCAGCTGCATGCAAATGCCTTCTGTTGATGTTGATATCAAATATTGTTGAGCAGTAGAACGAGTGGATGCAAAAGGCGAACTAGTCTGAATGTCAACAATATTATTGTGGCGACTTCACTGATTTGTAATACACTCCTGTTGTTTATCTGCCATTGCTTCTTACATTCACATCCCCACATTACACTTAAGCGCACGGTTTTTATCTGTAAGACAACAAATCAATACTTAAATGAAGTTAAAGATAACAAGGTTTTACTAAAAAAATATGTATTTGTTTCGTAATGATTATGACACAAGAATAATAAGTTGATAACTTACCGTAATTCAAAGCTAACGAGCAATCTCCTGATTACTCATTTGCTGTTCGAATAGCACCGCGATCTTAGTTCCCACAAAATTCTTAATTTGCATAATTTCCTTCAATATTCTTCAATTCATTTATGATTCAAACCAGTAAGTCAAGACTAGAATTGAGTATGGCTAGTGACCTTTTCATTATTCACCAAGATTATATTTAAATCTACCCTCAAATACTTCTTTTTTTTCTTATCCAGTGTAAAGAGATCTCATTAATAAAAATCCGCTGTCGAACACTCATAACATAACATAAAATTTCGACGCTCTGATAACTGGTTCGTTGGTTTAGTTGGTTGGTGCGTGCATTACTTGTCATGTGAGCGATTGGATGTCTGGTTCGATTCCCACTGGGTGCTACGTTTTTGTTTCTTAGTATTTGAGTAAAAGATTTGTAAATCGTACAGTGATTTGCAATGTAAACTTTAGCTATTAGGGGGGTTACCAATTAATGCTTCTGTCTGTACCTACGAAACAAATACTATAGATAGATAGATCATACATAGATGTGTCCCGGTGGGAACCAAATACGATCCTCTAGAAGTCTAGATAGATAGAAAGATATAAGATACCTACGCGATGTAAATAACGAAGGTGAGGTAATACAGTAGCAAGGTACGTCCCAAAAGAGGCGGTTTGAAGAGCGGAGCGATCTGGTTCCACAGCGAGCGAAGCGAGAACACCGCTGCTTCCTCCTTACTGCCTTCTTCCAAGTAGATCTGTTTCACCTGGAGAGTACAGAACTTCTTATAAGTCTACGTGTGTATGACATGTAAACAAAACCTGTGGATTATATCAAATCAAAGCATTCAAACAAACACTAAAACATTGTAGAATATTAGGTATGTTTACTTTTAAGACCTAAGAAACAAAAGACGGTCAAGATCAACCGAATCAACCTTCATTTGGCATTTGTCTCACCGATGATTATTTTCTTACTCATCTGATCTTTAATTAAAACAATATCACTATTGTTATCATCTACTACCATCAATTCGATTTAAGGCCATTATAAACAAATTATCCTTAACTTATTGACTTTTGTTGTTAGTAGCTGAATTCCACGAGCCCGTGTCAATCATTTCAAATCGTATCAAATCATATCTTACCGGGAACGACTCATCATTTCCATTCCCACCATGAATCTTCCTCAGGACCTCGATAGCCTCCTCATTCCTGCCCACATTGACGAGAAACTTGGGGCTCTCGTGGTAGAAATGAAGCATGAAGGCCCCGACACCTAGAGGCAGAGCCATGATGAGGGTCAGCAGCCGCCAGGGATGGAGCACGATGCCCAGAAATGGAACAGCGAAGTCAAGCTTCATGATAAGGAAGCCAGCCACTGAAATGTTGGGAATCCGTCGTTAATCTTACAAAAGTACCAACGTCGCTTTCTTATAAAGTAGGTACTTTATTTATTGATTCTTATTGAAGCCTGTTGTGCTAGAATTATGTATTAGTTTTTACGCTTAGATATCTGTAACTATTTGTGGAATTTTTATTATCTGTAATTATCTGTAACTATTTGCCGGATAATCGTAGCAAAGGCTACGATTATCCGGCTATCAAGCCAGCGAATACAATAAAAAAAATCAAGGCAAAATCAACACTGATTTTTGATCGCGTTCAATTTTAACGGTGAATTTGGACCTTGGTAAGGTTGCCTTCTGCTTTCTCCTTTAACTAAACTCTTATTGTCGAATGAGCCGAATAAGGGAATCTACCAGAGATAAGGTCACCAATCACCTTTCAAGCGTCGTTATTATGGCGAAAACTCCGTAAATTATGACAACAAATACTAATGACGACTATCAAGACTTGGTTGAATATTTGTTAGTTGAACTTTTATTAGGTAGGCATTATGTCCCGTTGTGGGCGGATATAATATCATGATGAGGTAACTGGACTACTGGATTATCAGACACAAAAAAAACTATCTAAACATATCAGATTCAGATTCAAATTTACTTTATATCTTTAGGCTTAAAAAATAAGCACTTAGACAAGACATTCATAAAGATAATTCCGAAAATATCCGGGTCCTCACCGTAGTACAAAGTAGGAGTGAGCATCAGCGCACTGGTCACGAGCAGCATGTACCGAGCGCGAACCCTGCTGGTGCAGCACTCTCCCAGGAGGGCGTACGTCGCGCTTTCTGCTGCACTGGACCTGGGACACAGAAAATACGCTTTAGCAGGTTTTTTTGCCCTATCAAAATCTATGGGTTAAAAATGGGTTAAAATGTACTTGAATCTATTGTTTCTTTTGTGACCACAAATAAATTTGTAAGCTGTTGCATCTGGAATAAATAAAAAAAATACGATTTTTAGGTATGTGTAAATCTTGAATTGATCGACATAGCCTAAATAACGGTCACGCAACACACACGAAGCAAATAAAACATTAGATAGAGATTGATACTTGAGTTCAAGATAGATAGCAAGATGGTTTTGATAACTACTCTCCAGGTCTTCAACGCAAATATCATTCTAAAAAGTATTATAAAATTTGTTCAAAATGAATTTGGTAATGATCATGATGACGTTTCCTTTACAATGGTAAATGAATCTCGAGACCAAAGTTCATGAATTGTTGCATGTTCCCTAGCTATACTAATATGCAGAAGAAGAGCAAATAGAGCCTTACAGCCACTCACATAGCAGAGCTGATGAACCTGAGCGCCGCCAGCAGCTGCCAGGAGGGCGCCAGGCTACTGCAGGCCGCACTAAGGAAGGCACCCACCATGGCAGACATCAGTACCAGCTTCCGGCCGCGGGTGTCTGATAAGTAGCCCCATGGGTACGACATCACTATTATACCTGGAATCAAGAAAAATACCATAAATATAGTTTTTACGTCAAGTTTTAACTGCTATTGAAGTTAATGATTATGACAAATGGGCAAATTTTGATTATCATCTGCTATTCTCACCTGTCCTTTTTGTATCCTATCCAAGTAACAGTAACAATTAACTACATTTGAGGGCGTCAAATGCAGTTCATTGTTGCAACATGGACCAGCCGGATCTATACAGCCCAATTTTGGATACCTTGTCACACACTGTGTACACTTTAGGCCAGCCACTTATGGTAGTAACTATAAATCTCTGTGGTCTTTCTCTTAAGACTTCCCCTAAATACTTCATAAAAATCCCATACCTGCAAACGGCATGGACGAGAGCACTCCTATTTGGCTGAGCGTCATGTCGAGGTCGCAGGTAGCAGCGGTCACGATGATACCTAGGCCGAAGATATCTATCCCCATAGCCACGATTACCATGAAGCAGGCGAAGAGAAGTCCCTGGTTGTATTTACCATGACCTGGGAAAATGTATTTATAGCTGAGCGCACATCAATACTAACTGAATATATTTAGGGAAAACAAATATCTTCGGTTACCCGTCTTTCTGCGTCAAAAGAATCGTTAAATTGAAAGACATTTTTTTTTCAACTCGATTCTTTAGGCAATGCGTTCCGATTAAAACCAAGGCTAAAAAAAACTAAACTAAGGCTCCTTCTTTATCTCCGAAAACGTAAATTATTATTATAGCCAATTATTTTAAATCGTAAGTACAAAGTACCAAAACGTTTTGTTATTTCTTGTTTTGGCAGCAGCACATTAACAGATTTACAAACATTTCCTAACATCCTACTTTTTCTGTACACCACTTAATTTAAATGTTCAATAGTCGCCTTTACCAGCCAAATCCAGAGCTTCTTCATAGCTGTAGCAATCATTCTCTGCTCTTTTATCTTCTTGTATAGACTTCTTTCTGTCCTCTACATCGTCCAACTCTATATCTTCCAAATTATTTTCAAAACTAGCGTTGTCCAAAGCCATTTTTTATAACTTTTGTTAAGTTGTGTTTCTTTATTTAGAAAGTTGGACAATGCTATTCTAGTAAGCAGGTTAATAGTTATTGAGCTCGAGACTAGATGGAGCCGTGTGAAGTGTACCACATCATGAGCATTAGGTATTATCTTTTCAATGAACTGCTAAACTGATTTTTATCTCATTGACTACACAGGCTAGTTTCTTAAGACTTCATAGTCTTCCACATTTCTTCAGTCACTTCGACCTCATTATTAAAACACATTAAATGATAATCACGGAGTTTACGATAAATTTGTCAGCGACTTATCAATAATATTAAATTTTTGAGTTATATTTCGTCTAGTATCGATTTGTAAACCGGTCTGTTTACCAGCCACACGTGATAGAAACTGAACTTAGATTGGTATTTGAGGATGAGGTCACTTATCTCACGAGATAGGTCCAGTGCGAGCCAAAAGAGAATATATTATAGTAAGATCAATGATAATAAAATTCAACTAATAAAACCCTGTCAATAATGTATGTTTCATTGTAGATAATTACCTAAACATGTTTTGAATTTGGTATATGTAGTCAGTATATAAAAGCACCTATTGTCTTTTTGTTGTAAATAGTTATTTATTATATTAAGTGTAATCTATCTTAGACCAACTAGGCCTATTAAATGGTCTGTGTCAAACAAATCCTAAAGCTAGTAGAATCGAAACATATACTTTCTATTTTTGTCAATAAAATACCAACATGAGATTTTGTTGTCTGACATGAACCAAATTAAAACCAATCAATGCATTCGAGAAGCAAAGAAATACAATTAGTTGGTAAAATCAATTTACATCTCCCATTTTTTTAGGTGTTATTTTACAAATTGTAATGATAACATTGATTTATATAAGTTCTTAAATTTATGAAATCAAATAAAAATTAAACATTGAAGTCAATTGAATTGTATTTTGTTGTTGAATTTAAATTGAGTAAATACAATTAATTCACTGTTCTCTGTTCATATAATTAAAATTTTAAGAATTCATACAAGAATGTTAATTTATTGTAATCAGAAATTAACCGAAGTGAAAAAACAAACAGATTTCATTAAAGTTCCGAATATTAGTTTAGTGTTAATCATATCTATCTATGTCGCTCTGAACCAGAACTATACTATTTTATTTTTGCTCTTGGGCACACCCTGTTGTATGCTGCACCGAATCTAGTGTAGAGATCGAAGTGAAATCAAATACGAAGAATACTTTAAGTTAGTATATGACTGTTGTATGTAAGCGTGTATTTGTTGTGAATAAAATAACTTATAATTAATATTGACTCCCCTAGATTGACGACCTCTGTGGCGCGGTGGGCGAAGGTCCGCCTGCGATGCAGGAGGATGGGTTCGATTCCCGCCTCGAGACAAATATTTGTAAGATCTGCAGATATTTGTTCAGGTTAAACATAAGGTAAAACATTTTTTATGGGTAAGCTTTATTAACAAAACACATTAAATTACTATTTAAAACAATGTATTAAATAGTAATAACCAAATTAGAACTAGTTTTTACATTATTTACATTATATTATTTACGTATTAGTTGGAATTTTTCGTGATATATAATTTTCCTACAATATAGATTTTATCAAATTTTTAGCTATTTGCATGTCTTGTAAAGACTAGTTTAGATAAACTGGTACTATCCTAAAATGTTTCACTGCGTCGTCGTCGGCTCTCTCGGTGTGAATCAAAACGACGACGTCAATCTGTGATTGCTCTGCCTTTTAGAACAGGCGTTTGACATCGAAAATATCTACTTTGCTTTTTTGCAGATTTTAGTGTTGTCAATTACCGATGAAAATAGTCGATAATATTAACCCGGATGTATCTTTATGACCAATGGCACAAATCTTTACATTACCTTTACGATCAAGCTTCGGATCTTGTGTTTTCTCACAATACACAGGGATCCTAATATTTTTATACCATTATACATTATACATACTATTTTAATCAGTAAATTTTAGGTTAATTTTAGATTTAGAAAATACATAAGGACCTAATTTGAATCATAATCTTCAAAGGTAACTTGTGTCGAACAGAGTACCTACCAAGTTGTCTTTTGACGTAGGTAGGTACTCTGTAAAAGAGAACCTTCTTTTAATTTGGTAATTAGTATAGAGGAAGGTTAGACCTACCTACCAAATAAAAAATAATGTAATTGGTGATAGTGATAACAAATTCTTTATTGGAAACTTTTTCTTATAATAATAAAGCATATTAATATAGGTCAAACGATTCGTAAACTTGACCTTTTCATCGATAGAATATATACATATATATATACCGGTTACATCACTAGTCTTTTTACCAGTCCCAGAAAAACCCTCGTTACCATTTAACTGTTAAGTGTCTGTGAATGTAGTATTACACAGCTTTTAATTCTAACGTTTTAACGAAAAATCCTCAGTTTTATTTAAAATTGATCCTAAGTAATGGTTGAAAATGAAGAAAGTGACAAATCGGATAAACCTAGAGAAGTGCGCGAAGATAAGGGTACACCTCGACAGGCGAGAGTGTACAGCTACGATGAGGCAGTAGATGTGGCTGGTAATGCGACTCGAATCCATTTTTTATGTTTTCCTATATCTGCTGATATTAAATACTTATCAAGAGGTGGGAATTGAACCCGCAACCTACATCGCACCTACACCGCTGCGCTACTGAGGTGATGATCGTTCAAACTCATAAATAAATAATGTTGAACGATGATGATGATGATGATGATGATGATGATGATGATGATGATGAATTCGCACAACATTATCTAGTCCCCTATTATAATATTATTATTATAAAATGGTGTTCTTCACGCTTCTTTACGTTACCTTAAAAAGATTGAAGTGAACAATGAATCAAAGTGATCACTTTATTTCCCATGACTACTTCTTGTTTAACTTGTATTTTGTGACGTGTCCAAGAGTCCTGCATAGCCTAAAGGAAATAAAGCACTTTGATTTTGATTATCATTACCATGCGTCGCTGGAACTTCGTCCACTACACCACTGCGGTCGTGCACAGCCTTGCTTCGTGTTCCAGGTGTAGGCTGGTACACCCGCAGCCTGCTGGCGACGCTCAGCCTCAGCCTGCTCAGCATGGCGGTGGACATGTTCGGATTCTCCGTCGTCGTCACCGGCAGCGCTTGTGACTTCGACCTCGATCATCCGCAGAGGAGTGTGCTTATTTCTGTGCCTTTTATTGGTGAGAGACTGAAAAGGTTGGAAACATTTGTCTCTGCTTGGCTTTAAATTAATCCCTGTATCATCAACACTAAAGTTCCTCTACCGTTTGTGAGCTAAGATGCCATAGACGTACATTTCTTTTATCCTCCTTCGCTGATCACAATCTCGTCTGGTGGTCACGCGCGTCAAACTTACATTAACCCACTTTTTGACATACTGACTGTGATGTCACTGCGGTCTGCGAGTAATTTTGTATTTGCACATATTATGAGGGTATATCACCTCACTTTTTGTGTTACACAACAAACATTACACCGCTATTACACCGGTTTCATTGTCGAACTCTCTGCTTAAATTTCTACATTTAGGTATATATTTATCATGACCATATATAATTATTATGTATTAAAATATTTTTATCTTTCACTTCGATCTGGCCCGCGCGGTCCAAAATCTTTGGGTCAAAGTGAGACAAACCCGTAATTATGATTCTACCGCATTTTGTACGGTGACTGTCTTTTTCCAGGTCCAATAGTAATGTCTTACCTGTGGGGCTACCTGTCCGACACGTGGGGGCGGCGCCGCACGCTGCTGCTGGGGCTCTGGGGCGGCTGCCTCGCCTCCGCCGCCGCCGCCTTCTCCACGCACTGGCTCATGCTGGCCGCGCTCAAGATTATTAGCACCAGCTTGTAAGATCTTATGTATCTTTTTAAGTTTATTCTTAGCTCCATTGAATCGGTGGAATATGTCAAAATGTGGAGGGTGTCCTGTCTGATCTGAGAGTCTGTTGATAGAATATAGTTGATATAAAGATTTTATTTACTTCTGCAACACACAGTAGTACATTATATGGATAGTATGTATACAAACATTTGACAAACAATGAAACATGAATTATGTGTATGAAAGATGAATTAACCGCATGTGCTGTTCATAAATAAATAAGCACAATAAAAAGTAGGTACAACGAAATGTGTGCTGCAGTACAGCAAAAAGGCAACTCAGCAGTATAGTTTTGCTCAAAGAGCAAACACCGGCTTTCAGTATTACCCTCAAGAGGTTGGGAGACAACCGGCTCTCAGAATATTTTGGTTGTTTTTAACAAATTTCAGCAAATACGAATTTAAACTATATCCTAAAACACCAAGTGTTGAATCTCCTTCTCCCCAGTTCCAGCTCTGTCCAGTCTGTGACGTATTCGTTCGTGGGCGAGGCGTGTCCGCCGCGCGTGCGGGGCGCCTACACGCTCGTCATGACCAGCGTTCTGATGCTCTTCATGCTCTCTTATGATGGTAATTATCGCTTTTACTTCAACAGTTAGATCATCAGAGGATTCTGTATTTTTCCTTCTGCTATGCTTGATTAAGGGCCTGTTTCACAATGTCCTGATAAGTTCAGAACTTATAAGGACATTGTGAAACAGGCCCTTAGAATCCAAGATGAATTATGTCAATAATGACATTTTAAAAATGAAAACTGGTAATTATAACATGAATAAACACAGTTTATTCTGAACAAGTGTCAGCTCTGCAAATCTCTGATGCGACAGCTCAGCGGAGTATTTTTGGCGCCTCATTTTGATGATTTTTTGCTAAAAATACTTTAATAAAAAATTAAGCAATATCAACCATCAATGCATCTTATATAGATGTTGCAAAATGACAAGCCACATTATTTTTATAGTCTATTTATCTACATTTGCTTTCTATTTATCTATCCATGCAAACTTTCAAGAAGATTTTTGATATTTTATCAATTTGTAGTCTGTAAATTACTAATCACCTACAACCGAAAACACAAACTTCATCAACGCATAAGCCGAACGAGAAAGGTTAAAAAACGGACGAGTCGAATAAAAACAAAATACACCAATAATTTTAGGTGTAAAATGTGAATGCGACTTGGGAATCAATTAAGGGAAATCAATTGACATCAATCATTAAAGATCTAATTCGCGCATTCAGTCAACCAGAAAAGGTCAAGTTAGATGCGAAGGTCGATAGGGATTGTAAAAGTACGAGAAGAGTTGAACGTAAGGAATTGATTCTGTAACCTACCAAATCATTTAGTTGGATTGAAAGGGGTAATATTATGACGGGGATTGCTTTAACCTTGAAAGCAGCTTTAAACATTTGTAGTCAAATCAAACCCTAATACAGGTCGCTGCGACTCCGCAAAAGGCTGGTGCAGATGGACCCTTGCAAAATTTGCGACCACACTGCAGTATTTTTTTTATAGAGACTTCTTGTAACATATGCTGAGTCGGACGCAGAATCAGTAAAATTGTATACCTCTTGTAGCTACAAATAAAGTTTTCTTTATGTTTATCTTTATCCTTGTATTTACACATGAAATAGTTCAGCTGACTGCGAATGTTGCAAAGAATCTAGTGGAAGCATAAGTGATCCATATCAAATGTATTACGCATCTCATGCGTAAACGAGCACCGCAGTTTCATGCATCATGTTCATCATCGAAGACCATGATCAGCTCGAATAATGTTATACCAAGCCGTCTCAATAATATAAATCAATCTCAATAAAGATTTCTCAATATGCAAACCTTGTCATCTGCTTGTTTATTTTCAGTTCCCGGCTACTTCATCCTCAATCTGGATTTCCGATATAACTGGGGTTTGATCTCTTTTACCCCCTGGCGTCTCCTGACCCTCATCATTGCAGTGCCTCTAGGCATCAGTGCTCTGTTACTGCATTACTTCTGCGAGAGTCCAAAGTTTCTCCTCAACGCTGGGAGGGAAAGAGAAGCTTTGGTATCCCTGGCAACAATTTGGAAGGGAAACAGAAATAAAGGACCGTACCCAGTTACCAAAGTGGTGTTGAATGAAGGAGCAAGGATTAGGGGGAAGGATGAATCTCTATTGGATGCGATGTGGGAGCAAATCGTGCCTCTATTCCAGCCTCCACTGGTTTGGAGGACGCTGCAGTTGTTTTATTTAACAACTGTTATCTATGCTATGTAAGCAAGCATTGCTTCAAAATTAATATGAATGTACTTAATTAATTGTAGTGACAAAGCAATTTTAATAAATTTAATGTGAGTTACATATTAAAATGATAATTGAACAGGTATTCATCGAGTACCTTTTGTGATAATCTCCCCTATGTTTCAATTGATCAATGACGTTTTTGCTCTATAAACTTACAAAAAGTAGTAGTCAAAGTTTAAACTTTAGAAATACTACAGTGTAAACTTTTCACTTTAAGTTTTCTCAACCTGATACAATTTTAACTATGGTATAGAATCACAAAAGCTTAGAGAGTCTTGTACCCGGTAATATCCATATTGTTGGATTGCAGCAACAACAGCCTGGTGATGTGGATGCCGTCCATCGTGGAGGCCTTCGCCGCAGGCCTTGGAACAGGCCAGAGCCCTGGCGGCGGCCTCTGCGACATCATAGCGCACTCACGGAACAAAACTGGTGTTGGGGACACGGTTAGTATACCTATGTTATGCAGCCAGCAATAAAAATGTATGAGTATTGAAGGAACAATAAGAGGTGTAACAATATAGTGTGACTGACCTGCATAACTGGTGTCACTCTACAACTACAATAATGAATTTTGCAATTGAGTGACTTTGTACCTATACGAATAAGATCTATCCTGTGGTTAAATCATAAAAATATAATTATTTCAAAAGAAAACCTGTCCTTTTAGCCTGGAACCACTCTAGCTTACTTTTGATTCAGTCATCCTTCTATTTGTTTTTTGCACACCCACCGTTTAATCATCGTCAGGCGTCTTGCAATTGGACGACCAGATTTTTTGAAATTGTTTAAACCTGAATCTTGAAAAGCAGCAAGTTTTTCCTTTATGCCTGACTCTGCGTTTTGTTATTCTATAAGCGTTGCTTTTTGCTTTAAGTAGGCGTTATTTATAAAATATTGAAAACTTGTATTATTATTATGAATAAAAAGGAGATGTTCTAGACACACAACTTGATCAATGCAAAATTTCAACACCAGTAGTTTCGGCGGCGTGATCTTCGCAAAAACATTTCATAACGGTACAAACTTTCGCCTGTATAATATAAGTAGGATAAGGATTCTCGTTCCCCACCATCACATTTACATCCTTCTGGATCGTTCTGTTCTAGTTGTCTTGCATCTCCACCATCGACAAGAGGACTCTTTTCTCCAGCGTCATCCACGGAGTGATGTTTTCCACCATCACCCTGGGCATCGCCAACTTTGCCCATCGGAAGAAAGTTATCATGATGACGTTCTTCCTTGTGCCACTGCTCTCTACCCTGGGTGCCATCTTCAATGAGAATGATGTCGCTAGTCTGGTGTTGTTCGTTGGCATGATGATGACCAACATGTGTATGGGGGTGCTCTTCGCTTACTATGTCGACTTGTACCCTACATCTTACAGGTAACTTTGTAATAGCTTTAAAGTGAAAACACATTATAACCAAACCAAAAGTACTTGAGCTGTTACTAACTTTACTTGACTTGCCCGTGGCTTCACAGCCTATAATGGCATTCTAGGTCCAGAGTGACATCTATGCAAAATTTCAGCCTGCTCAATTTAATATCTTGGCATTATTGTGATGTTTCCATCACAATAATGCCTTTGCTTTTTGTATGGATATCAAAAAAATTATAAGGTCGTGAATCTCGCACGGAGCGATATAATGTACGTGCATCCCTATTTATTCACTGGTAAAGAAACTGCTTCTATCAATATTGTAAACTTTTGAGTTTTGATATTGACTTTATTAATGGCAAAGTAAGTAAATGCATTATTAGCTAAATACGCGCACACACATCAGCTTTCCCCCGTGCACTACAAATATCGATGGACGACAACGTGTAAATCGCTCAGCAATCCGCCATACGCGTTGCGCTACGCCGTCACTCAGGACGCACGCTTAGAAGAAGCATTATGATGACTGAAGGCGACTTCCTTCTGAGAGGACTTGGTTATAGAAGTTGCATTATACATATGATATCTCAGGGGCATGGCTGCTTGCTTGGGGGTCATGGTGTCCCGTCTAAGCGGCCTCGCGGGGGTCCACTTTGTGGGGGCCCTTGTGCTGACCCACTGTGGGGCCACCTTCTACGCCTTCGTCGTGTATTTACTCAGTAAGTTTTTATTTCGTAATGAACTGAGGCCATAATTAACGCGGATAAACCAAATTCACAGTAACTTGTTGTTAAGTTCCTATTTCGTTAATTTAGAACAAAGATAGTTAAACAATCTGTCAACTGATAACAACCACTTTATAATTTCTCTTTGGGCGCGGCGACAATTTAATACTAGGTATGATACACATTATCAGTTATTATCTAGTACCGACGACACAAGCTCTCCCTCATTTGGGGCAAAAATATGCAGAATTATTTATTTTATACTAGTTTATGCTCGCAACTTTCGACGCGCTGTTTTTGTGAAAACGTTTAAAGTTGTATACCATGGTGTATGGAAAAAAGTGTTTTATTTTAGGTCTAGAATTGGAAAAAAACACTTTCCATGCAAAACTTCAGCCCAATCTGTTTAGTGCTGAAATAATAAACATCCATTTTATATAAAGTCTGAATGTGCGTATTCACTAATTAAAAAGTAGGTTAAAATAAATAACACATTTAGAAAAAAATAATAATGAAGAATTTATGTGAAGTAGTAACACTTAGAAATTGTTTTTCTTATTTAAAATATATCTCTTTTGCAGGTGGAATCTTTGTTTCCTACTTTCTTCCACCAGACCAGTTCAAGCATTGACTAAAGGACGCATAGAACTGAATCTGCGCGAGATCGATATGGACCTTTTACCTGTGATCGTAATCACTGCGCAATTGAGGCTAGAATAGTGATCATAAAATTGGGTGGTTTTTTATTAATTAATTTTAATATTTTAGGTTTAACGCAAACAAATATCATGTACGTACGTACATTAGTTTAACATTATTAATCTTTACTAATCGAGGCAAGTACTATAATAATTTAAAGAGCAATGATTTGATTGTACGCTTATTTGTTTGAATCAAATAGTCTTTGAAACTGCTGGACCATTAGAAATAATCTTTTAGAATCCTCCATTGTCCCTGATGAATGTAGGCTATAGAATATTTTCAAAAGACTGGTACAGTCAACCAGCGCTGTTTTGTGCCCCGGTGCCAAACAGCTTACATGGTATGTCCATACAAGTAGGTAGGTACCTAGCTAGATTTGTAATTAAGTTGACTGTCCGTGCATTACATGTAATGCATTTTTGGTCTGGCTGTGACGTTCGTGCATTACATGTAATGCATTTGCCAAAGACAATTGAATCGCGTTTTCTGGGCTGGACGTGTGAGTTAGAACTTTGATTTTCTAGGGGCGTATGAACAATGAATTGGCAAAAATAAAACTAAAATGTCCCATCGAATTTTTTTATTTTCTTATTTTTTATGGACGTCAGAAATCACAAAAAAGTTGCTTCATTGAAACAGTTTATGCAAAATGCTTTTTTACAAAGAAGACACTCCGTAATTACTTGTGTGGCCTCTTTTCTTGCATCACTAGTTGTGGAGCCAATTTCTTTCAGTTTTTTGTAGCAACTTGCGCACCGTTTCTGGCAAATCTTCCCATTGGGTTTTCTGGCTATGCGCGTCATTTTGTGGCAGACTTCTGGGTGTAGCTCATTATATATCAAGATAGCATTGACTACATTTATGGCTAGCAGGTCCGCGGCGATCTTTTTATACCTAACTAGCGGCCCGCCCCGGCTTCGCACGGGTATTAAACAAAAATTTCAGAAATTACACACACTAAAACGATGGGTTTTACAGTTTTCATACGGATCTTTACTTTTTTTTACAGCATTGGGGTTTTCGACATTGACTCGACATTCTAAAACTGACACTGGCCGTAGAGAAAAAGCAAGCACCGTGCGCTATACAACCTCTTTTTCTATTCTGACGCGCCATAATAGAAAAAGAGGTTGAATATACAGCCCACGGTTCAATTATTGAATTTTTCATGCGGATCCCTAACTTTTTTGAAAATATTATATAGCCTATGTTCATCACGGAAAATTAAGGATTCTAATGGTGAAAGAATTTTTTAACTCGGTTCAGTAGTTTCGGAGCCTATTCAATTCAAACAAACAAACAAACATACAAACAATCAAATCTTTCCTCTTTATAATATTAGTATAGACTAAGGTTTTCCGTCACAAAAATTTACTTGAGACGTCCATGCATTACATTTAATTCACACTGAAATTCAGGCCTGCTATATAATTACGCAGTGATCAACATATCAGGCCTTTTTTTGATCATAAAATAAAGTAGTTTATACAAAAAATACAAATGGACGTACCAGAAAATTTCGCAAAATAGACGGGACAGTCAACGTGTTAAAATTAACTTACTCTTTTGTTCAAATTATTGTTTCTATTTTATTTTATTATTTCTAGAATAAGTGAACTGTTGTAATATTCTACTCACTAACGATACCTATCTAATTTACTGTCTAAGTTTACTTTATTTTCTATTTTTTTTGGTATACTGTCTATGTTTGTGAACCAAATAAAATAATTATCTATACTTATATCTAAACCTAAATGTACCTACGATATTCATGTCTCTAAGTGCCGGTTAGATACAGAGTAACCTACTATTTATAATATTAGACTATAATTGTACCTGATTTATAAATAAATAAACGATTCTGATTCCCTCGTTCTAAATACTTTTTATTAAGGTATCAACAATAAATTGTTGACTGTGTTCTGTTCAAATTGTTGAAAAAATAAGGCTTTTTCTAGGTAGGTACTAGGTACAAGCAATTCATTATTTTGCTAATGTGATACACATTCAGTATTCATTTGTTATCGATGCAAATGTCTTGGAAACTTGGCACATGCTCGACAATGGTGGTAATTACCAAAGACCAGGTACTCGTCAGCGACAGCAGAGCAGGCATCTACTCATAAAAATACGTAAATTTAAAACAACAAGTATCCGAAAGGAAAATCTTTAAATAATAAATACACATACCGGTTTATGTTAAAGTACACGGGGTTAATAAATCATTGTTAATATATAATTTTCCTTATAATAGTTAAATTTGATAGATATGATACTCCCATATTTATTATACATAATATGATATCAGCGGTCTATATAAATACAAAGTCTAGGTAGAATTGTGCGTATTATGTTACCAATGATTTCTAAAGTTTTTTTTTTCTGCATATGGATTAATAAATTGAAGGAGTTTTACATCTATGCACTGTGATTCAATTATCACCTACACGGAGCATCGCAAATATTGTGACAAACGTAAGACGTTTGAGGCAATTGCAATATTATAAACATTAACTTAATGCATTCAGTAGCGTTGACTCCGTTAGGATATTAGTGTTCTGTGGCGTTGACATACACGAACAAATTCTATTAACAGGATTACGTTTTTCTATTCTGGTCTGGAACCCTAAAAGACATGTTACATAATGTTTAACTAATTACAAGGTATAGTACGACAAATAGTCACTGTTGCTTAAAGTTACAAACTAAGAAACTCGTGTTTTATGATTTTTCAAAACACACAAACACAGTTTGTGCGAGACCTTTCTATTAATTTTCTGTTTTGAATTTTAAAACGGTAACATACAAATATAAAAAACACACGCTTACAGACAGCAAATTCACTAATTATTTCTAATATAATAATAGTAATGGGTATTACGTGGTAATAATAAAGAGCTATTAACAAAATAGGTCTTTAAGAAACCCTAGACCGACCCCGGACAAAGTGAAAGATGTATAAAGAAAAGAACATAGTGTATGGTTTTGGAAAAAAGGATTACGACGAAAGTGGTGATGATGATGATGACAAGGACCCTCACGGGAACTACACGGTATGGGTCATCAGCAAGGAGGAAAATGTGGTGACTCCGTACACGTATGATGAAGCTATTGGGCTTGCTGGTGAGTTTCTATAATTTATCAGTTATATTTGATAGTCACTATATAAATAAACAAGGTGAGTAGATGATGCGTGGCCTGAAGACCGAACTTAAATAATAAATTTATTTCAAGTCAAAAACACTTCATCAATCAAATATATAAATAATAAAATATTTCGGTCCGTAGTGAAACAAATTTCCTTGTATGAAATATGTTATGTAGGTTACATGTAAAACGCGAAAAGACTTTAGCATTAATACCATTATGTCGTTTACAAGCCATGTTTAATCATGTAACGATATACTTATCTACCCGGTATCAGAGAATACAAATATAAAAATAAATAGCAAAACGCAAACAATTTACAAATTGTAAACGCAAAAACTATGATGATAGCGAAACTCCAGCGTCATTCCAGGTCATGTCTTCCAGTGGACTAAAATAAATAAATAATACTGGACAATCCACACAGCATCACCTAGCCCCAAGCTAAGCAGAGCTTGTGTTATGGGTATTAGATTACTGTTATACATTTATTGAAGTATAGAAAACGACCAAAACACCCTGAACAAATATCTGCAGATCGTACAAATATTTGTCCCGACGCGGCAATCGAACCCGCAACCTGCTGCGTCGCAGGCGGACCTTCGCCCATCACGCCACAGAGGTCGTCAAGTTAACTAATGTTGGTGATGATGATGACTCCAGGTCATGGGTGCTACACAGTCGGGTTGTTCATGGTCTGCAGTGCCTGCCTGCTGGCGACGTCAATAGACTTCCTGTTGTTCCCCACAGTCCTGGCGCTCGCCTCCTGTGACCTTCAGCTCACGAGTCACCAGTATAACGTGCTGCTCATCGTGCCATATGCAGGTGAGGATCTTATGTCTCATAATAAATAGCTAAACTAGTAGAAATAAAAATTCTAATCTTGATAAGGAAATAAAACAGTATGCGTTTTTGAGTTTATGCACGTTGGTATACATAATTAGGAGAAGTACATATGTAGTAAGTAAGACGATCATTCGCTTGGGGCCACCAAGCGAATGATCGTCATTAATCAAACCGTATTTTGTAAGATCGTTGTGTATAATCTTGAAAAACTGTTTATAACTCGCCTGTTAAATAACTGGATGCGTTCCAGGAAAATATTTCTTTAAATGTCTGTTTTGAATAGATTTTGAACGTATTTTCCTTTGTGGATATACTTACGTAAGAAATACGTGCTGCGACACGGTACAAAAATAAGTCAGGGTAAACATAAACATTTTAAAAGGAAGATACTATAATATCTGAGACATCCTTTGAGGTTTTCCTTACAAATCCAGAATTTTGACATCAAGTAGGTTCTACTATAAATAAATAATTAAATAATGCTGGACAATACATACATTATCTATCCTTATGAGCAGAAGAACTTGTGTTATGGCCAGCCGGCTATACTAAGTGTATCCAACCCATGTGTACCATGTGTCTTACATGAACGATACCCTTCCCGCGGGTTTCATAAAGCGACATAGAAATGAAATGAAATAATATTTATTTGTATATAATTAACAATGATGGTCTAAGAATAACTAAGTATCACTTGCACGATGTTTATGAATTCATATAGAAAATTATCGGAAAAATTTATTTGTTTGTTTGAATTGAATAGGCTCTGAAACGAGAGGTACTGGACCGATTTGAAAAATTCTTTTACCATTAGAATCTTAAATTTTCCGTGATGAACATAGGTTATAATTATAATAAATGAAGTTTAGGCAGTAATATCGCGTACATCACGCGCGAATCGAGACCCCAACCTCCGATTTTCGCCCGTTGCGCCAGACGTCACCAATAGATATATAGATAAGATAAGATAAGATAATAATAACATTATTGCACCTTTTCTAATAGTATAAAAACAAACATTAACTACTACTAAAACTAATGTGGCACAATCAACAGCCTTATCGCTAAAAGCGATCTCTTCCAGGCAACCTTTGGATGGACAGGATCGGGTAGTATCATGGTAGTATAAAATGAACGGTGGCGTAGTTAAAAGTAAATATTAAGTGTATAAAAATCTAAAACAACTAAAAAAAATTGTTAAAAAGAAAAACAAAAAGCAGTTATAAAAATTAAGCAAATATTTTAGGACGATATAGTAAGAGTGAACGATAGTGCTGATGAACCAAGTCTTTGAAGATAAATAAGAAATCATATATTTCAGGCAACAAAAGAATAGTAATGGATGGTAAAAAAAAACTTATTCTATATAGCCTATTCCCCCGTGTTTCAGGAGCCATGTCAACAGCGTATATCTGGGGCTTCGTGTCCGACACATGCGGACGCCGCCTGTGCTTGCTGGTCTGTCTGTGGGGCGGCTTCCTCACCAGCTCGCTGTCTGCCTTCTCATCCAAATGGGTGGTCCTAGCTTTGCTCAAGTTCATCGGCGTTGGCTTGTAAGTTCATAAAATACACATAAAACTTTCGTTGAGTATATTGTATATTGCATGCGACGATATCAGACATTGACGATGTTGAAAATAAGACTGGTAGGCTGAACTAGGATTAGGCATACAGTCTCAAGCAAGCAGCGTCAAGTTGCATCCATAAAATTACTGTTAATTATGCTTACTCATATATCTTTCCGCGATACACGTTTTGCCTAGTGGAGGATCACTCCATGATTATATCTAAGTACCTATCTAAATAATTTTACACAAGTAAATATTTTTTCAAATATCAAGCTTATGACTGCAAGATGTAGAAAGGAATAGGAAAGAGTTCAGCCCAGCAATGAAACATTGCATTGCATGCGGTGCCATAAAACCATGGAACATCTAGAACTATCTAGTACCTACTTTACAAATACTGAAGTTTATAACAATAGCACTGCGTTGTTGTCAGTTCCAGTGGAGTGCAGGGCATCTCGTACACACTGGTCGGCGAGAGCTGCCCCGTGCCTGTCAAGAGAACTTACCTATTCCTACTGAGCTGCGCTCTGCATCTCGCTATGCCTATTTATACAGGTAATATCGGTCCACCCTGGCGCGCGGCGCTTCGCACTGCCATTTAACAAAACTTATATAAGAATGTATACGCTGTCGGCGTTCCATGCTGTATAAATAAATATATAAATAAATAACTTCTTTTCAGCTCTAGGATACGTATTCCAAGATATGACCTTCCACTACTGCCTGGGACCGATCTCCCTCACCCCCTGGCGGCTGCTTGTCCTCAGCCTGGCAACACCACTGGGGGCGTGTGCAGCTTGTCTACACAGATTCTATGAGAGCCCCAAGTTCCTTGCCAATTCAGAAGGGAAAGTCTCTTCGGGTTTGATAGTTCTGAGCAAGATTTGGAGCAGAAACCGGTGCCTGGGGAGGAAATACTCTGTGAGTAGTCTTTACAATACACATAAGGGTATACGTACCTCTGCCAAGGAATATTGCTAGCAAGCACTTTTGTGTTAATACTTTATTCTATAGATTATTACCTAATGAGAGTTGGATTGGAAAATGAAAGATGTTGTTCACTGTAACTGAGTCTATGCTATTCAATAAGAAACACGAGTTTCTTTTTCACTTCTTCCACTAGTGGACAAAAAATTTAAGTGAAGAGAAATCAATAACATATTTATTTCTTTTTTATAATAATTAACTGTATAAAATTTGACTTGTCTAAGGGCTTATTTTGTAAGCCTAAAGAAATAAAGTTATTGAATCTGCATCTGAATCTGAGTACATAAATTACAATTATGATATTCTATAATTCCAATTAAGGATGCGGCGAAGGGTTGATTTTATTATTGACTGGTTGGACTCTGATTTACGAATGAATTTGCTTTATGTGTAATATCACTACGTAGTAATCATTTTACTACGTATATCAGTCATTTAGGACCCGTAACACAAGCTCTGCTTAACTTGGGACTAGATGATGCTGTGTGGATCATCCAGCATCATTTTTAAATTTATTACAACGCATACCAAGCTGCTGGTAGTCACTCGGGAGAAAATTAAAATTAGTCTTACATACGTGATGTTTCAATTTACAGGTAGAGAAGTTGTTCCTCGGCGAGGCAGGGAACCTGACGACTCGAAGCACCTCGCTCCTGCAGTCCATGTGGGAGCAAACGGTGCCTCTGTTCAGACCACCGCTGCTACCCAAGACTGTGCAGCTTTACTTTCTGACCATGGTCGGATATTTCGCGTATGTATTCTATATCTATACTAATATTTTAGAGAGGAAAGATTTGATTGTTTATTTCTTTGAATTGAATAGGCTCCGAAACAAATTTACCGATTTAAAAATTTTTTGCGCCACTCGAATTCTAAATTTTCCTGATGAACATAGGCTATAGAATATTTTCAAAAAAGTTACGAATCCGCAAGAAAATTTTTTTTTTGTGAATACCCGTGCGAATCCGGAGATTGGTGATTTACTATCCTCCTATCACCGAAGTTCGAAACCCTCGATGCGCAAGTTAAACTCGCAGGTGATGGATCTTGTTTATTTTCAGAACCAACATCCTCCTTTCCTGGTTTCCATCCCTATCAAACGCCATCATACCAGAGATGACTTCTCACGACCCTGAAGGCGTGTGCAGGATCATCGATCAGGCGCAGAACGTGACCGGTTCTGTCGACAGCGTAAGTATCGTTAGGTCTTCAAATACTGAACCCAGGTTCGAGGTTCGTAATGACAAAAAATTAATCTGTTATTTTTAAGCGCAATGAAACAATTTATGACAAACAAAACAAAAAGTAATAAGTAAATGAAAACGAATAAGAACTATTAATTACATTTCAAATAGAAGCCAACTCTAGACTGACAAAATAGATGTAGCTCAAATAATTTATATCAAAACCTACCGGAATCGTTTTCAGGACTCTGTCTGCATTGTTCCGCTGTATGGCAATGCAGATGCGCTGCGTCAGATACAGTTCTCAGGTCCTGCGTCGTTTCGACCTGATGCTCTGATTTTTTTGAAAATCCGGTGGGAGCAAAACATTGAAATTATTAAAGTTTCGCCTACATATTAGTAGGCGAAACTTTAATAATTTCAATGTTTTGTGTATTTATGGCCTGGTTTCTTACAGCTACCCTGCACCACCAAAACAGACAGAGTAGTCATCTGGGCAAGCATTTTCCAAGCTCTCGCTTCTATCATCATCAACATTGGCATCTTGTGGATCCCCAATCGCAAGGCCCTCGTCATCAGCCTGCTGTCAATCATGCTACTGTCATCAGTTAGCTGTACTGTCACCCCCTACGTCACCCCCTGGTTGTCACTGATTTGTTTCATCCCTCTCGTCGTGGGGGTTGTCTTTAATGGTGTTATGGCTTCGTACTTTGTGGATTTGTTCCCTACTTCGTATCGGTAAGTCGTACTTATACAATAACATTTTCTTAAATTTTACAAAAATATTTCAAACTTAAAGTTGTTTCTTCGTAGTTAAACCATTTGTTTATGTACAACTAGTTGGTTTCGCCCTAGAAATCAGTTTCTATACATGTCACATGTCTACCTCTATACATTGAAAATGTTCCATACAACCCAAGATGTAATCCTGTTATAGAACAGGGTGATATCTTGGTTCGACACATGACTATTCTTTGTCCAGAGGCATGGCTGCAAGTCTCTCCATCCTGGTGGCCCGAGGCGGTGGTGTGGCGGGCTCCAGTGTCACTGGATTCTTCATCACAACCAGCTGTACCTACGCCTTCTACGCTATCGCTGTCAATATCTTGTGTAAGTCCTATTAGGCCATATTGCATTTTTCCTTACTCGTATGTGAAATAATACTGGTTTTATACAGTATCACCTGACCCTACATACTCTTACAAGTTGACAATAGAAAAATATCTGCAGATCAAACAAATTTTTGACCCGCGGCGGGAATCGAATCCGAAGGCGGATCTTCGCCCACTACGTCACTTGAATATAAGTCAATACGAGTCACTCAGTCTCCGAGTGACTCATATTTATGTAGTTTCTGCCCTCGACTTCGCACTCGTGGTTTCTATTAAAGGCAACGTTTAAAAGTTATTTATTTCCCATGGGAACTGATTTATGGGATAAAAATAATGTCCTAAATTTTAGCTCGACCCGTTAGTAGTTTGGTTTTGGTTTGTAACAGACAGTTCTTATTATTTATAATAAATAATTGTATGAAATGTGGCCTGTTTAAGTGTTTATTATGTAAGCCTTAAGAAATGAAGTTATTAAAATCTGAAATCATACATCCTTTTATAAGAAGGGTAAGTCAGGTTCAATAAAATCTCGAAGGATTGAAAATACGAGTACTAATAGTTTTTTTATTTCAGGCGGTGTAATGGTAGCTTGTTTTCTACCATCAGAAAATGTCAAAATGATTTCATAGCTATATAGACCACCAACATCGGACATCAGTATTAAATTTTACCCCCTTCAGACGGAGGAGGATTACTATTACTAAATAAAATACAAATTGCGTATAAAATCTAATTTATTACCCTACCTTTCTATGTATAATTAATTAAAAAACTACATTAAAAGGAACATTAAACTTAGGTAAATGCCCACCTTTAAGAGAACACATTTCTCTAACGACACCTTGAAAACTGAATTTCTAATGTATTGACACGTGATTTAAACTATTAAAGCATTTAGTGCACATTCGTCAAACATCACATTTCAAGCACCACTTATTTGACTAGTAGGTCTGGTTGCAAGGGGTCAACCTTTATAAATAAAGGAAATTATAAGTAAATAACCAAATTAGAACAAGTATTTACATTTGAAACAATTTGAACTTAATGCAGACTGTTGCAAAAAACTACAGACAACTCAACGGATCTATATTAATACCAGTCGGAAGTTTCCCCAAGATACTGGCTTGCAGGTCAATGCTGATGCTCTGCGCCAGTTACTGACCAGCTCTCGGTTCACACGTCGCTTCGAGCAGACGATATTTTATTTAAGAACCGGAGAGCCTCCTCCTCACAAATCGAGGTTTCGACTCCAATAAACTGGTTGCAATATTGTCATTTTCCAATAAGTGGAGTTTGAGCTTTTAAGCAGCTATTACTCGTAATTTCAAGCTGAACTATTTTGACAGTCTTGTTCAAGTATAGTGCGTATATCAACCTCATGGAGTAAAGCAGGAACAGGCTGCCAGCAGATATAAGAGTGATCTGCACAGCTAGGAACACCTTGGGCATAGTGATGTACATCAGTCTTAATGCTCTGACTGCAATATGCGGGAGTCTTGGCTGTTTCTGGAAGTTAAAATGAACAGATTTCAATCATAAGCAAACATCAAATATACATAATAATAAAGTCTACAGGTGATCGAAATCATCTCGTACCCAAAACAACTTACATAAACGTTTATTTTAATATACAGGGTGGAATTTTGTAATGCCACCTGGAGGGAAAGTACTCTTAATACTGTAGATAGAAAATTGTACTCAAAGAAAACATTCCTTTAATTTTGAAAAGAAAGAAAACTGCATTCAAAGATTTTCGAAAATTCGCTTGCCACACCCGGGAATCGAACCGACTAAAATCTGTAAAAATTACACCCTGTACTTTTATTGCATAGATCGTTAGGGTCAATAATAAGGATGAAATCTCTCTAACAA
Organism: Eupithecia pulchellata; assembly: GCA_963931895.1. Classification (NCBI taxonomy): domain Eukaryota; kingdom Metazoa; phylum Arthropoda; class Insecta; order Lepidoptera; family Geometridae; genus Eupithecia; species Eupithecia pulchellata. Next base: position 819,370 of record OZ007523.1, read on the forward strand.
ACTTAATAAATTAAATGAAAGGAAAACCATGAAATCTTAAATTATACATAAATTGAATGGGTCAAGTTAAGCACTTTAACTTAAAGATCCATCTGTTTACTTGTGTCAGTAATTAATAATTATCATTGACGTCATTTATCCATTAAAAATGACGAATTAATATTTAGATAAGACGATTGAAATTTGCACGTCTTTGTACCTAATGCAGACTCCTTTTTTAGATGCAACATAACTGCACTAACTGAGATAACTGACATCACCAGATCTCACCCCTTTAGATTTTTTTTGTGGGGATATGTAAAAAATCTAATTTACATGAAATCTTATGCGAATGTAAACGAGTTGAGAGTTGAAGTTCAGAATACGATTTATAATATTCACCACAACACGTTATTAAAAGTTACTAGAAATGAATTCCTTAGAAGAATAAATTTGTGTATCCAAGAAAATGGAGCGCATTTCGAGCAACTAATTAGTTAGTTGACTTTTTATTGTAAATAATTTAAGATTTCATGGTTATTCCTTTCATTTAATTTTGTAAGTTTTTTTGAAAGATTTCATCCTTATTATTGACCCTAACGATCTATGCAATAAAAGTACAGGGTGTAATTTTTACAGATTTTAGTCGGTTCGATTCCCGGGTGTGGCAAGCGAATTTTCGAAAATCTTTGAATGCAGTTTTCTTTCTTTTCAAAATTAAAGGAATGTTTTCTTTGAGTAGAATTTTCTAACTACAGTATTAAGAGTACTTTCCCTCCAGGTGGCATTACAAAATTCCACCCTGTATATGTAGCGTTGGCGGAATTGAGTCTAGACATGGTGACAGCATGTTAGCAGCCTAGACATGGTGATAGTATGTTAGCAGCCTAGACATGGTGATAGTATGTTAGCAGCCTAGACATGGTGATAGTATGTTAGCAGCCTAGACATGGTGATAGTATGTTAGCAGCCTAGACATGGTGATAGTATGTTAGCAGCCTAGACATGGTGATAGTATGTTAGCAGCCTTGACATGGTGATAATATGTTAGCAGCCTAGACATGGTGATAGTATGTTAGCAGCCTAGACATGGTGATAGTATCTTAGCAGCCTTGACATGGTGATAGTATGTTAGCAGCCTAGACATGGTGATAGTATGTTAGCAGCCTTGACATGGTGATAGTATGTTAGCAGCCTAGACATGGTGATAGCATGTTAGCATGCTATGGATGTACTAAAATGACTTACAATCTGGAAATGTGCGATGGGCAGCACCATGTCGGAGAAACTCTTCGACTCGGCATCGTAGCTCAGGTCTCCCAGCACTATGTTCACTTGTAAGGAGAGGTGTGTCTCTAAGGTAAGGCCGATTTTCTGCAAGGACAGGAAGATTTAGTAACAAAAACTAAGCCTGAAAACATTCAAAAACCCTATTTTGTATTACATCTGCAATTCTGATGAATATATAAACAATAAATAGTATAATTGATGCAAATAAGTATAAAATCAATCAAAGTTATAGATTAAAATCAATTAAAGCCATTAAAAATTTTGTGTAAAATGACCTTTCATAACACAAAAAAACGCTTTACCAATTTGCTTCTACACTCTCGATGCCACAGACGAACACACAGACGTCAAACGTGGTATACAACAAGCACCTACCGGCTCTATTGTCAAATGACTCTCGTGGATACTCCTGTCAGGCATCAGGCCCTCGATCCGGTCAAGCAGCTTTGGATCCGCGTCCAGGAAATGTCCTTTTGACATTCCTAGAGGAAGACCTGGAAAGCATAGATAATGATACTAATTTGTAATTTTCTGAAATTGCGTTTGTTTTACATATGATAGTGCGCGTTGAAATCTTTTGTTTTACTACTGTGCACCGTAGCATCGATATAGATGTTACTATAAAATTTGTTAAGCAACTTGACAGGGCAAATCTAAGTGTGATATTTATGAACGGAAAGAGGGAAAACTGCTATACAAAAATCACCAACTCTGTACAACGACGTAGAGATAAAGTCGTTCTAGAGATATTATAAGCTTTTCGCTAAAAGTCTCTTCAATATCGGTAGCTTATTGAATTATTATGATAATGGGATTTGCATGGTGTATAGTCTGAATTATTCCTTATGCTCTCAAGAGAAGATACTATCAAGAGTAATTAAATTACTAATATTAACTTACCAAGAAAACAAGGACCCATATCCATCAGTCCATCAGGGCAGAACCCTTTACTGTTGCACAGGGTTCGTTCCGTGAAGAGCTCGTCCTTCAGCCGGTAGACCAGGGCCTGGGGGCCGTACTCTGACGTGGTGGTGCCGCAGACAGTCATGCCGAAACTCTTGCATATGCCCACACGGTAGATGTTGATGGGAGTCTCTGGGCCCAGCAGTGGGGGGTAGGCTATGCCCTCAAATGTGTCTGTGAAGTTGGCTGTGCTGGAATAAAGATTAAATAGGCAATTTGTTATTACTATTTACAGAAATACAGATATACTTTATTGATAAAATTAATTTAATTGTAATTTTTCATATGAATAGGTAGTTAAAATTATTATACAAATTGTATTTTATCTTTACATAATTTAAAATTTAAACATAGGTAAATAAAAACAAAAACAAAATTATTATTATTTAATTGTATTACCTGTGTTGTTATTGTAATTGTTTTCTCCTTTTTATGTTATATGTGAAAGATGTTACCTGTTTTGGTCAAATAAATTCATGTTTGTTTCTTTCTTTCTATTTACTAACTTTGCTATTTAAATGGAACGTACCTTTCAAAAACTGTCTGTTGAGCACCATTTTGTATTATTCTGGATTGCTTAACATTTTTCACACTAAACTTATCAGCATCAGTTGCTCCGAGCTCTAGGCGGTACTGTGTGTTTTTGTCATAAAGCTGAAATACAAAAAAATGCATTTATTTTGAATTTGATACACTTACATAAAGAAATAAAAATTTCTCGAATACTTGAGCTTAGAGATCAGAGCAAATAATTCATACCATAAAGAGGATAAAATATTTCTATATTAGATCTACAAAGGATTAATTGACAAGAACTGTCAACTGTGTATTGTATTTAATTAGTTTGTTATTAAATAAAAAAATTCAATCAAAGAACAACATATTATTGCAGAGCGTAAAGTAAATAAAAAAGAAAAAGAAAGAGAGAGAAGCATAAAAATCTGGCGCACCTACCCGATCCATGATCCCAGTAGTTTTGAAATGAATTAGCCCCGGCGCCAGGTTATTGGCGAGGCTCAGTATTGGGTCCTCGTATCCCCAGATGTAGTCGTGTGCAGTCCTGGACACGATGGCCTTGGACTTCAGCTGGGACGCGATGATGCTGAGCAGGCTTCGTAGGTACGATGGGTATGTACTCAACAGAGTGAACGCACTCTGCGAATAATTCGCAGATCATAATATATAAATAAATCATAATAATAATATATAATCATAATATAATATATAATCATCATGGCACTTAATAATAAGCTGAAGACAGGGCGCTATGGCGCTCATTAGGGAAGGCCTATGTCCAGCAGTGGACTAATATGGGCTGATGATGATGATGAAATAAATAAATCATTTATTTCAGGCAACATAAGAACAGTTAAAGTTGGTAAAAAAAACTTATTCTAGGGCTTATACCAACAAATACCTTACAGACTAACATACATACAAAAATAATAATTTTAAATAACTTAATGGTACACAGTAGGTATGGCTACTTTTTTTATTGATTATTACGTACTTAACTAGCTTGTTTTAAGTTCAATTGGCCGGTCAATATCCCTTTATACTCCGGCTAATACTTTACGTTTGGGCACTCAGCTGTAGGTCATGTAATTAACGTTAATAATGTTATTAAATGACGTATGTATACCTACAAAATCACAAACTAAAAACCGAGTTCAAATTCCTATAAATTGACATTTTGTTCTCAGTTTTGCGGGCAAAAGAGTATCTAATCCTCGAGAGTAAATTTCATTTTTACGCAAAACCAAAAATATCATCAAAATCGGCCCATAATTGACGGCAATTGGTTAACATTTACATTTGATATTTTGTTCTCAGTACATTAGTGTAACATCGGAAAAACCTTTCATCCACTGGTTAAGAAAAAAATATCATTTCTAAAATATAATATCTGCGAAGACTAAAAGGCTTCTTACCAACATTGGGATGTTAGGCATGGTGATATTGATATCGTGAGGGTTGCCGACGGACTCTTCCGGTACAAACACGGACCGCAGTCGCGGAGTGTACCTCATCACTCCATCCTTCAACACGAGGTCTTCATTCAGTCGGTATTCTCTGGAATCGTTAAATTATATTTAACATATTCTTACTCCCCTATTTCAATATCATACAATAAAAATTACTACTCTACATTAAGTAGATTTGTAAAATAATGGCAACCACGAGCTTGTAATTACGAATAGAAAGTTCTTCTTTGTACAAAAATGTCATCAAATCATGCAAGCGTACAAGCTTTTATGGAATGGCTATAAACCTAACCCGTGCGAGAAATTACCGCTAGTTCAAAAGAAATTACTGCTAGTTATAAGTCTTTCGGCGCGAAAATGAGCATCGTTGAGTTTGTTTTATCATCAATAGTTTGAAAACTGCTGCAAATGCCACTATTCCAAAATAGTGAAGAGAGAGTTCTCATTCTCACCGGCGGCAGTGTCAACAGCCAGAAGTCAATTATTAACATAATGGTGTCTTTTTTATTGACATTGACTCTATATCTGTTGTTTCTTGAGCGAGAAACGAGTTCATAGCGAATCGCTTGCTCATAAGCAGTAACACAAGCTAGAGGGAATTTCATAAAGTAAAAGTACTAAATTAACTCTCTATAAAGTTTTTCGCAGGAGCTCAATTTACACGCACTACTTATTTGAAATCAATAATGATCGTGTATCAACAAATTGTAAAAGCTGACGCGGACAATCGACTTAAAAGCAGATCATCACCATTAGGGCGGACGCCAGTCAGGGCGCGGAAGTTTTATTGTGTTCCCGTGGTTCGGCCAAAAATGTCGACAAAGAGGGTCACCGGAGAGGTTTTAGTGGGCATTACGTCTTCTCAAGGCGTTGAGTTCCACATAATTCTGGTCCCCCCCAGATCGTTTATTAGTAAATGAATTTCCTGGCCAGAAAAGAAAAAAAAAGATCATCACCGTTTCAACTGGAGAAGGAGATTGTGTATAATTACAGGTAAGTGAAAGGTCCTATCTCCTGCAGCTTCAAGCGCCGGTCCTCACCGGCCGCGAACCGCTGCGCGTTGGTGATGTTGAACAGGTACACCTGGAACCTGCCGCATTCCAGCTCCTCGCTCAATACTTCATGTAGGATGGTGCCGTTCTCCAAACGAAAGTTCTGCAATGTCATATTATGTGAATATTTAAGAGGGGACCAACGGGAAGTTTACTTTCCGTTCGGCCCCAGTTAAATAAATTTGGATACGAACGGGAAGTAAAGTTCACGTTGGTCCCCACTGGGGACGAAGCGTGGGGACGAGCGGGAATAACCCATTTTATAATGTCATTCTATCATAGTATAGTAGGATCTTAGTCATTTTTGGTGAAGTAAAACACTTAATGTACGATACCCTGACTGAAACTGATGGTAATGACAACAGAAAACAACAAGGTAATGACACTAAAAACAAATACAAAAACATTGAACAGGAAATACTTAATTTGTTTTAGTTTGTGCGGCGGAAATTCAAGCTCAATAACAGAAAAAAATTCCAAAACGTTTATTTGGTTTTTAGAACTATTATTTGCAAAAGAAATATTTAGGGTTCATCTTAAATGTTTTTGTTTTTTTGGTAAAACAAAATCCACAGCCCTTCATAATATTAAATTAGGTACTCATAATGAAATTCAACACAAAACTTACGGCCAATGAAACCAACAGAAGTTTCTATAACGGTTTTGAATTAGGTATACAAACTTTTCATTTAATGATGCATTTGACCGTGACCTACAAAGCTTTTTTAAAATTTTGACATCACAATTTGTACTGGAAATTGTCATTTGCATATTTTTTGTATTATTATTTTATATTTCAAGTTAATAGCTGCGATTGCTTAGATATTAAATATTGATAAGAGGAAAGAAAGAGCGAGACCATAAGGGTTTCGAAACCCTTCAAAGGGCCTTTCCGGGCTTGTACGATAGTACAGACTCTCAGAAGTCTTTCTATTCCTTCCAGACATCTTAATTTTGAAAATATTGTTTGATGAATCTTGTTTTATTTTAAAGTACCTATTTAATTGCAAAAATCGGCCGCAGAGCTATATTCATGGTCAAACTTACAAAAACATACGTAAGTGCTTGCATATCAATTTAAAAGTATAAAATATTATATCTCAGGTACCTAATCTTCATCTAGATTTTAAGGTACTTATGCAAATTTGTAAGGTCAGTAGGTATTTATTAAAATACCAAAAACAGATGAAAAAACGCAAAGAAACATCGAACTTTGGTCAATAACCTAATAAAGGATGTTTTAAGTGTAATCCTCAGTGTTTAGTAAACAAATTATTATAATTAAGGGCACTAAAGTGTATCATTAATAATAAATAAAAATTAATTAACTCCGATCACTCATCCGCTTGCGAAGCGTCATGATAAAGTGTCGTTAGAGGGAATTGTGGTCAGCAGTGCATGCATGTAAGGAAGCTTTTTAATAGTAGCAGACCTCAAAGACTGCCCTGAGTGACATCGTTTTGAATACTTACGTATTTGCCAATGATGTACATAGGGGACATTTTAAATTTAATAATAGCAGGCCTAACAGACTGCCCTGTGCGACATCGTTTAGAATACTTACGTATTTGCCAATGATGAACATAGGGTCAATGGCTATCAGAACCAGAGGCATCAGTATGAAGAACAAACCAGCTACTGTGCTTGCAATCAGTTTTCCTGCAATCATTGACATCTTTGTTGTTTAAGTTATTGAATAGCACTGGATAACTTCATATATGACTTATATAATGCTACTCTACATATTAATATTGTAAAAATACGCGTTAAGATGTAAGTAGGTAATATACCTACATTTTGTATGGCACGAGATGCTACAATAGAGTCGCACGAGTTATATCTTCTCACAAAAAAACTACTCATAGTATACAAAAATATACACTACTAATAGATATAAAGCCGCACTATGTATACTAACTCAGTAAAACAGGTGACGTGAGAACAAAGCAAGTACATAAATAATACTTATTGTACATGTACACGGAACATTGAGGTATGCTTTGAACAAACATCTCAAATTAAGCATAGCTTGTTTTATGGGTACTAAATAACGGATATATAGGTACATAGAACATTGTATAGATCTATTTGTTTTATACATCGAAAATACTCAGACCCGGATCAAATAAGTTTATGAACAAATATCTGACCCAAAGTATGCTGAGCTTGCTTGCTTTGATAAAATGTTAAGAAAAATATTTCCTCATCAACACGATTTTGAAAACATTTGAAAACGACAGGGTTTTGCAATACTTATGTAGGTATAGTAAAAAAATATCTATCTACGTTATACATTGCATTAAGTATATCAGTTTTATGCATCAGTGACTCCCTTTAAACATACTTAGTAAATCTTAACAGATTAGGTACTCTAATTTTGTTGTTTGCCAGTAATAAGTTAGTGGTTACGATAGCACTGACATACTTTTCAAGTAAAAGTCCTCAAAAATAAATAAGATTGATATACTTTTTTTTAATCTTATTTATTTTTAATTTCTTATTTAGCTGTTATAGGATCACTGATTTACTTATTTTTAGTCATCCTATAACACAATTTCTAGTTAGCTTGGGGCTCTGTTCTCGCCCATATAGTGAGCCGCTATTTTGGAGGGCATGCGTGCGGCTAGACAACAGCACAATGGCCGTTATTCTGCATTGATATATTACTTGGGAGTTCATGAGAATTAACCTGAAGGCTAGGGCTATACAATACATAGCGGGCACCTTGGTTGCACAATATTTCATCATACTCATCACCAGCCTATAATAGTCCACTGCTGGACATAGGCCTCCCCTAATGAGCGCTATAGATTACATTATCATTTGAGATTAGGGGGTTAGTGCCCATAATCCCCACGCTGGGCATGCGGGTTGGGGATCGCAGTTCGGTGGAGTTGTTCTGCAGAGGGCGCTGCTGCCCGCCCCCCGGTGTGTTTCCCTTAGTCGCCTCTTACGACACCCACGGGAAGAGATGGGGTGGTGAAATTCTATGCCGGCACCACACGGCCATATTTCATAGACGGTGTTAAATATTGTGCAACAAAGTATGAGTGACTGTTCTAAAAAAAATTAAGGAATAAAAAACATTATTCATCTTCATCATCACGGCCACCAATCAACAGGCGGATCTATGATCTCATTGGCGGTGCTAAAGAAATATTACTGGACCTTCTACACATTATCATATAGCCCCAAAGTTAGAAGTGCTTGTGTTAAGGGTAATTTTAACTACATCAACATCACCAGCCTAAAATAGTCCACTGCTGGACATAGGCATTTTAACTACAGTATTGATATTATATTATAAACCCCAAAAACCCGGCAAATCTGCCGATCGTAGCGCCGCGCCGAAGATATAGGCGTTCCGAGGCGGGAAATCAACCTCCTGTTACACCGCCACTTAGGTCGTAAACTTTTTAGGACCTAATGCTATGAAATGAATGCGAAATTTTGGATGGTTGTATGTATGTTTGAAACTTTTTCGCACTAGATAGATAGCATAGATTTCAGTCCAGACTTGGTACCTATAACAAAAGCTACCTTTATCCCATAAATCAGTTCTTGATCTCTTCCCATGGGATAGACCGACCCTGTAAACATTTCCATAGAAACAACGCTTGCCAAGCGATCGGCAAAAACTAGTTTAAAATATAATTTAAAGATGATGTATTCATATAAATACATATATTATGTAAAGCTAAACATTTTAAAACTAGGTTTAAACAATTGATAGTTGAGCTAACTTCAGATTGATGGAAACAATCTAGAGATAGCCGTCAATAATAATAAATAGATAAATAAAATAAAATACTATAGCTATTTAGCTTACTTTTGATCAATCCAATCCCATCCTTTTTCAACACCATTGTATTTCCAATATTACGACCTGAAATAATAAACAATTTATTAAATAAGTAGGTTAGGTATTAAATACTTATAAGAATATAATATTATATAATATTATGCGTTTAATATAAGAATATATTTTTTAAATATTAGGTCCTTACATATGAAATTGGCGTTTTTCGTACTGGCCACTTTAATCACAAATTTCTCCTCTTTGGAAGCGGATCCATCGCAAACCACGTCCGAGTTAGCTGCAGGCTGCGGTGTTAGTGATAAAACTGTTTTAATTCACTTGAAGCAAATTGGGAAGATTAAAAAGCTTGAAAGGTACCTCACGAATTGACTGAAGCAAACCGGCAAACGCGCGTCGACTGCTGCGTTACATTACTAAACCGGCACAATAATGAAGGTATTTTAAACCGAATCATTACCTGTGATGAAAAATGGGTTCTTTACGATAATCGGAAGCGCTCAGCGCAATGGTTGGATCCTGGCCAGCCAGCCAAATCCTGCCCCAAGCGAAAATTAACCCCAAAAAAGTTACTTGTAAGCGTTTGGTGGACTAGTGCCGGTATTGTTCATTACAGTTTTCTCAAATCTGGCCAGACTATTACGGCTGATGTCTATTGTCAGCAATTGCAAACCATGATGGAAAAGCTAGCGGCTAAACAACCTAGGCTGGTCAATCGCTCCACGCCACTGCTGCTTCATGACAACGCTAGACCACACACTGCGCAACAGACGGCTACTAAATTAGAAGAGCTTCAATTGGAAAGTCTAAGACATCCTCCGTACTCCCCGGACCTTGCTCCAACAGATTACCATTTTTTTCGAAATTTGGATAACTTCTTGCAAGGGAAAAAATTCAACTCCGATGGGGCAGTCCAAATCGCCTTCAAAGATTTTATTGATTCCCGTCCGACTGGTTTTTTTAGTAAAGGGATCAATGAACTACCTATAAGATGGCAAAAGTGCATAGAAAATAATGGTTCATACTTTGATTAATTAAATATATTATATTAAAAAATATTCGACTTTTTGTTCCTCCCATACAAAACGCCAATTTCATATGTAAGGACCTAATATTATTTTTATTACAATCATACAATATTATTATTTTAAACTTTTATAAATTGTAATATTTTTTTGTTAATATTGTTTTGCGCCCAATTTATCTTAACTTCATAATAATATTAATTTCTTACTCACAATAATTTGTATAGAACAAACCTAATTAGTTCGAATGATCCTTTCGTTCATTCAGAAAATAATGCTGGAATAATAACGGACTTAACAATGTTTATGTAGATTGCGTAATGCGTAATGGTAAGTATTAATTTAATTAATCTAATATCAATATGAATTCGAAATGTGACTTTCGACCGTAAAAAACTTGTTAAACGCTATCGGCCACGACACGACTAACTTTGTAGATTTCCTGACTAGAATAACGGTAAATATCTGAACTTGCCTAGATCACTTAACTTACCGTCATCGTCGGCCGCCCGTATTAGAACATAAGTTATACCTAGTCATCATCAACATCAGCCTATAATAGTCCACTGCTAGACATAGGCCTAATGAGCGCCATAGATGGCATTATCCATTATTTGGGGGTTACTGTCCATAATCTCCACGCTGGGCATGGGGATCGCAGTTCGGTGGAGTTGTTCTGCAGAGGGCGCTGCTGTCCGCCCCCCGTGTGTTTCCCTTAGTGGCCTCTTACGACACCCACGGGAAAGGTAGGGATGGTGAAATTCTATACCAGCACCAAACGGCCCTAGTCACCCACCTGAATGATCAATCACATAACGGTCCCCGGTGAGTTTTTGTGGACTAATAGCTCACGAAACCTTGTACTTAGCTCATCTGTGACATGCCTAGGACGACTCGACATATTAACTTCAGTTGGAAATTTAGAACAGCTTACGGGCTAGCAACGACTTCAATAAACATACGAGCTGCATAGGTAAGTTGGATATCTTCTTGACTATGAAGCGAATACAATAAAAAACCTGGCGCGTTATGGTTAATCCCTGACATCATGAATATGAAATCCCGTATGACATGTTAAGGTTTAATAATTCTAGTTATGATGACTCGTTATTTATTTCGAATACAACATCATCAACATCACCAGCCTATAATAGTCCACTGCTGGACATAGGCCTCCCCTAATGAGCGCCATAGATGGCATCATTATGTGGGGGTTATTGCCCATAATCCCCACGCTGGGCATGCGGGTTGGGGATTATTTCGAATAAACCTGACCAAATAACTGAACCATTACTCATCTAAACATACTGTAATAATCATTCCAAGGCCATGTGGAAGATAATAAAGAAAGAAAGGGAGAGAATTTCATTGGAATTGATTTAAATAATAGGTAATAATCAGTCTTTATTTCAGATAGATACCACAAATGATCCATATTTTAAGTTAGATTATAAATTAAAATTACAATAGTCCATATAATATTATAATAAGACAGTAAATCTAGGTTTACGTGGCATCTAAATGTTTCTGTTTCAAAAAGTCTCTCTGCCAGACTCTCGTGGAACTATCGCACGAGCCAACTCTGGCCTTGAAAGACGCAATTTTCTTCGTCTCAAGGTCACTGGTACAGTCGGCTCGGAAGTTGGATAGCCATAGATCAAGCTTGTCGCCATAGCCACCAAATGCCAAGCAAACCTCTAAACTATTGCAACTTTAAAGATAGGCAATGGTGATCGCTATTATGCGCAAAATTTGTTGATAAAAATAGTTTATGATGATTTTGATATAAGTATATTTTTCCAATTTAATAATAATTTAAAAACTTGTTTTAATAATATGATGAAAACGTTGGCTTGGCGAGCAGAATTTTTATTCTATGATAAATAAATATTATATTCCTATTCATTATTTTATTTCAAATTTATTTGATTTTTTTATGTTATTATAGTGTTTTTTTTATTAATAAAATTTTGTTTTGCTGTCGAAAATTTTACTCGTAAATTGATTTTATGATTATTTCTTGATATTTCGGCATTATTATTCAGAAAGTTAATTTCTAAATAGAACAAAATTTAAAAAAAATGTTTCTTCAATTTTGCCATCATTCTGGGCACTCTACCATCTGGTGAAGGCATAAACTCAGGAAATTTATATTTAGTATATATAATAGTTATAAGTACCTATTTGTAAAAACTAATTACGTAAATATCATCATAGTCACATGCAATGTTACCTTTAACGTACCTTTTGCAAATTACTGAGGAACTCACAAACAAAACTAAATTATTTTCTAACTTCTCAAAATATTAATGAAAAATTAATAATATAAATTAGCAGGCACGTCAGAACACGGTATTTATGATTTTCAAATGAGACGCTCAAAGGGACGCTCCGCTTTAACTTTTCGCGATGCCCTTAAAAATCATTTATACTGAAGGAAAACCTGTTCTATTGTAAACTGATAAGAATCCGTAGCGATCCTAATCAGTGAAAAATTTGTTAGCAAGTATGAGACTTCACAAAAATGCTATTCAAGATTTTTAATAATATTGTAAGAAAACCATTAATTAAAATGAAAATTACAATTACATAACCGAATAGATCTAGTGTTTACAATTGAGCTAACTGAAGATGGAGAAGCGTACATTGCCCTATAAAAGGTACATTAATCTAATGTAGCCTAGAAGTGGGCACAGCCAGTTTATTCTAATTTCTAGTCTTTAAATCATGTGAATGTATCAATATGAATGTATATCGCTATTTTTAGGGAACCGATTGATATTTTAATGACTGTACAATAAAGTTTCATTAACATGTTACTGTAATTTTTTTTCTTTGAATTTATCGCTTAATATTTCTCTCGGACCCATACCACTGATTGCACGAACAGCCCTCTTCTGCAGCACAAAGATGGTGTTAATATCTGCAGCGTGCCACAGCAGTATGCCATAAGACATAATGGCATGGCATATGGAAGAAGTTGGAATAAACTAGTCTAGAAGTATCAACGTCTGTAAAATGAAGGATTATTTTGACTGCATACGCTGCAGAACTTAGTCTCTTCGATAGCTTATCTATGTGTGAGCCCCATTGAAGTTTACTATCTAAGGTTATTCCTAAGAATACAGTACTTTCTACTATTTCTAACGATTCCTCTTTTACCTTTACATCGGCCTTAACTTGTTTTACATTAGGTAGAGTAAATCTAATACATTTCGTTTTGGTTTCGTTAAGCAGGAGATTATTGACACTAAACCAATTGACTACTTTCGTGATTGCATTATTCACATCGTCAAAATTACTTTTTTGTCGTTTCATTTTAAAAATTAATGAAGTATCATCAGCAAACAATACAATCTCGTGATTATTCTTAACGAGATGAGGGAGGTCGTTAATATAAACTAAAAATAGGAAAGGACCGAGGATAGACCCCTGCGGTACACCCATTGTTACTACAGACCCCGAAGACCGTTCCCCATTAATATCACTCTTTGTATCCTGTCACACAAGTATGAAGTAAGAAGATCCAAAGAGTTGTCTTTTATTCCATAATGATGCAGTTTCCTGATTAATGTTTCATGGTGTACACAATAAAATGCTTTTGACATGTCGCAAAAAACGCCTAAAGCATCTTGCGACTTCTCCCAAGCATCAAAAATATGCGATACCAACTCTACACCAGCATCAGTAGTAGACCTGCCGCGAGTAAACCCGAATTGCTTACAATGAAGCAGGTCATTGCCATCGAAATGCCTGAGCAATTGATGTAAAATAAGTTTTTGAAAAACAAATTTGCTGAATGTTGGCAATACTGATATTGGTCTAAAGTTAGTGGGTTCAGACCTACTACCCGATTTAAACAAAGGAATTATTTTACTTTGCTTCATTAGATCAGGAAATATGCCACAGTCAATGGATTCATTGAATATAAAAGCTAGATCTGGTGCAAGTGTATCAATCAATGGTTTAATAAGTCTAACGGAAATGCCCCAGAGATCTGCAGTTTTTTTTACATTTAATAGATTAAAAGCTTTTTTAATATCGGTTTCATTGACAGGATTGAAATTAAATTTATTTTTGCATTTGGGTACATTTTTTTATAAGCAATGACTCAGCGATAACGTTAGATGAGTTTAAGCACTTTGTAGTAGAAATTGGAATGTCAGTAAAAAAGTTTTCAAATGCTTGGGCTACGTCAACATCATTTTTGACTGAGCAATCATTAATCTTCGATTACCACAGTGATAAATTTATTATTTTGAAAAATTTATCTGTAGCTAGGACATAGACTAAAAACTTAAGGAATTAGTTACTTTTAAATGAAAAATAAGTAACTTAGTTACTTTTTTCTCAAAATTCGGCGAATTTTTGTACTTCGTTACTTTAAGAACTAAACTGAATGAAGTTAGGGACTTTAGGCAATGAGAAAAACACAGAGAAACTAGGGTAAGATCCATCGATAGAGGAAAAAAAGTAGAATATTTTGAATTGTCAATGTAAAAATGTCAAAAATTGGACTTAGTGACTTTAAGAACTATCCTTGGTAATATTTGTACTAACCTTTCAGATTTCAGTTTTTAGGTTTCAATGGTTTATTTTTACAAGCTTGTAAATTAAGCACTTAACAAGTCGAATATTTTGTACAACACATCAAGTTATCTTTAGGTACGAGTATCGTTTTCCAGTATTATTATTTCTAGAGCCTAATGATTCTAAATAGTAGTCTTACGAACAAAATATCATTTTTGTTTAGGCGTTTCAGCTCATACACACGTTAACGCACAAGGCGAGGAGGTAGGGGTTGAATGCCAGGTGGGTCGACTCACTAGTTGTGGCCCAGATAACATAAACTAGTGAGTCGACCCATACGACATTACACTCAGCTAAAGCCTTTTAGTTCGGACCCTCATCCAGGTCGCGTGGGCAATAATTTTTCATAATCTATACATATAATAAAAATCTAACGGAACCCTGTCTGTACATGGAAGATATTTTAGAAAAAATAGTATAGGGACCTCTATTAACGCTAATAGGACCCAAAACAATGATTTTTAGAATTTTTGTCTGTTTGTCTGTTTGTCTGTTTATCTGTTTGTCTGTTTATCTGTTTGTCTGTGCGTTTGTGCGCGCTAATCTCAGAAACGGCTTATCCGATTTAGATGGGGTTTTCAAAAATATGTTATGGTAAGCTTCAATTAACATTTAGTGTTTGTTTCAAGTAAATCGGTTCATAAATAAAAAAGTTATCTATATCTATACTTATAATAAAACCGTAACAGGACCAATTCTGTACATTTTGTACATTGAAGATATTTTGAAAATTTTTATTGGAGAGCAGTCTATTATCGATACTGAAGACAAAACTGTATTTTTTTTTCATTCATGTCTGCCTGTCTGTCTGTCTGTCTGTTTCTTAAACGCGCATCACGCCGAAACTGCTTGATGTATTCAAATGAAACTTGGTGCGATTTGAGTTCATACCACGAGGAAGAACATAGGATACATTTTATCCTGAAATTCAGTAAGGTTCCCCTGGGAGAGGGGATGAAAGCAAAATTCTTTAACCTAGCATCATGCCGAAACTACTGAATGCATTCGATTGAAACTTGCCACAATCTGAGTCCATACTATGGGGGAGGACATTATAATGTATTTTATCCTGGAACTCAGTAAGGTTCCCGTGGGAGAGCAAAAGTAAACTTCCTTGACCGCGCATCACACCGAAACCGCTTAGGTACGTATTCGAATGAAGCTTGACACGATTTGAGTTCATGCTACGAGTACGGACATACATTTAGTCATACATATTATTGTGTTTCACGTTTTATATAGGTTTTATTTTTACCGAGGGTCCGGTTAGACTAAATCCTGACCTTCTCACTTGCGCTTCGGCTAGGAGTCCAAAGAGTAGTAATAGACAGGAATTTTTTCACGATGGCGTGACATTTTGCCTTTTTCTCCACGACAACGAGTCAAAGTGACTATCTATTTTCTGTTTTTTGATCAATGAAGACATAAAAACTGGCAGAAATCCTTCTGTTATATAATTATAAATTGTAAAATGTTCTCCCAAGAACGTTACGGAAGGGCATAATGGTTGAATATGTGTTGGTGCATATTATCCTACAGGTAAGTACCGCTCTATGATGTATTTATTTTCTTTAATTTTGCACCCTACTTCGCCTGAATAGGTACCTAATAGTTAGAACTTATTACTTAGGTACTTCCTATTAACTTTTCAGGCGAAGTAAAATTTATTTATTTATTTATTTATTTATTTATTAAGAAAACAGTATAACATCATTACAGGTTTTTTTTTAATGTAAGTATGATCCATTCAATCTTCATAAACATGTTCAAATGTTACTTAAAATCATTAGATCAAAGAAACTACAGTTGCACTGAGAGATATAAATGCAAGGTGTAAGTACCAACAATTTTAAGCATAAGTCGTCGAACATTTAGCACATAACTCCTTACTTTTCGATAACTCTCACGGTTCCACGGGGTTCCACGCTTCTCCCTTAGTAGATCAAAAAACTCAGCTTTATATTATGATGGTTTAAAATTAGACACTTGACGCGAGTCCCTGGTCATTTGTAGTTTCTTTCATCGAAGGAAACCTCATTCTTTCCTGTCTCTATTTGAACGGAACCACGAAAAAGAAACTAAACTAATCATGTTTTTATTTTTTGCAGTAAAATATGTATGGACACTGACACTGGGTGATGTGTCCAAAAGTCCTGTAAGGTCTAAAGGAAATATTGATTTAGATTTTTGGGTGTTCTACAAGTAAGTTCTTAATCTATGATCTATTTTCAAGTAGAACCTTTAGATCAAAAATACTTATGATATTGCGTGCGCTGCTCTCACCGCACCGACTTTTGAGACGCAGCTCTCCATCTTTATCTATTTTTTATACATTTCCGCTGCTGGAAGAATACTCAAACGTATCGTGTGATTATGTGACGATACCAGAGGCATAATGATGTGATGAGTTCAGTAGAAAAGGGGCCCCAGTCGAACGTCTCGAAACCAAAACCGTAAATAAGAGCAAGTAAATATTTTTTCCATAACGCATTTACTGCCCTGCTTCATTAACTAAAGAAAGCTTAGAGCAGACTATCTATAAACAAGTACGACAAGTGCGAGTGTAACTCGCGCGCCGAGGGTTTTGAAATTTTGTCGTTTAGGTAGGTACATACGTATATTGACAACCTGTTAGGCGCGGTGGGCTAACAACGCAGGAGGTTGCGGTTTGATTCCCGCCTCGGGACTAATATTTGTAAGATCTTCAGATTATTTGTTGGAGTGTTCAAGTCCTTTTCTATGTACACAAAAATAAATCATCTAATGTGATACTTATACTTTATTAAGTATAACAGCTATCGTAGTAGTACCAATTACACAAGCTTTGCTTAGCTTGTGGCTAAATAAGTGCTTATTTTGTAAGCCTAAAGAAATAAAGTTATTGAATCTGAATCTGAATCTGAAATGATGCTGTGTGGATTATCCAGGATATATTACTCTTCCCATATTTTTTTGGAGCACGGTGGAATTAATTAATTCAATAATCTTCGTATCTAAAATTTAGATAATTATTCTTCGAGCGCAGTGGAATACATAGACTTTCAAATTTGGAGAACAACGGTTTTGTGGCGCTATGGAACTACTATTGAATGGTCAATTTTTCGACCTTTTTCAAAATATTTCGAAAAGTGTAAAACCTATCGAAATTTTAAAAACTGCATTGGAATGTACAAACCTATACCTTTCATTTGATACCCAACTCGGTGGGGTAGTCACCCCTTTAGAAATTTTTCCCGCCCTTTTTGGACCATATTTCAAAAAGTATTATTTTTACAGATTTCTCTATATTTTTCCTGTAAAATATAGATCAATACCTACAAACACTTGCTACATATCAAATCGATCGCTCTGCAATCTTCGGAGATAAGGGGGGGGGGGGGGGGAGTTGGAGGGGGGAACGGTCATTTTTTTAACCTTTTTCAAAATATTTTAAAAAGTATAAAATCTAGCAAAATTTCAAAAACTATTTTGAAATCTACAAACGAGTACCTTTCATTTGATACCACTTTCGACTTTGTACGTCCCATTTCAAATTTCGATTTCAAAATTTGTATGGAAAATCTTCATTTTGATTTTTCATTCTAAAAATCACGAGTACTATGGTAGGTATGTTTTTTCAATAAGTTATATTTTCAAATTATAACAGCATTTAAAAACATTTAATTGTTTTTTACATTTCTTCCATTATAAGTCGTGTACAGAATGTTGATGAAGATAACTGCGGCACAGTATAGGTACTGTCCCACGTAGATCAATATTTGATTTTATTCCTATCCTATCCATACAGTTCTTTTATAAAATTTTGCTTTTTACCTAAATATATTTATGTAAATACATTAAAAGTGTAACAAGACAAATATGTACAGCACATTGAAGTTTTGTTTTTATTTAATAGTAGAAAAACTGAAACTGAAACAAATGTATGGCAATCGCGGACGAAGTCGCGGGTACAGCTAGTTATTTTATATTTTCTCAATAACTAATCTATCTACCTAGTATCTACATATTAAACAGTACCTAGTGGTCGTTTTTTAGTCTACATAATATTGAAATGTCACAAAAGATTTTGCTATAAAAATTATCGTAGGGATACGAATTCATAAATAACGGATGAAAGCCGGCTAGCTATGAACCTTTAGTGTCGGTAGAACCAAGGGCGTCACCAGCCCACGGCCCAGGGGGAGGCAAATTAATATCATGGAGGATGAGAAGTACATAATAAATAACTAATTATTAGTAACGGCGCGCGGAGCGAATCGCGAAATTATTTGAGATTTACGGATTATTTGTACAAAACTATGTAAGAGTGTGACAATAGATATGCCATCGAGCCCCGAATATTGCAAAGACTGCGGTGATTATTTTGGAGTTCGATGTGTAATGCCAGCAACAAAGTCAAAAAAAAAATCATTAATTAATTGCCCCCCTTGGCGACGCCCTTGGGTAGAACACTAAAGTTGTATCTCTTTACGATGGAGTTCAGGGTGAGAGCGGTTCCTCAGCGGAGACCATCAATTGACTATCTGGTGTTTTTCTAACCCCTGTTCATACGTCCTGCATCCGTAAAGAGTGAAAAAGATTTACTACTAAACTTAACATCATGTTTTTATTTTTCAGGAATAAATTAAACGGTTTAACCACTAAGGCCAATTAACCAATTAGTATTCGTTTATACCGGAATGCCTCAACATAATACAAAGTAGTAGTAAAGGTAACTTTTTACTAAACATAAAATCTAAACCTCACCCAGTAAAAACGGTTGTAGTCACTTTGCTAGCTACTGACGTGACTAATTTCGATCCAGTCATGGGGTATTAAAGGTATATAAAGTTTCCGAAACGGTTAATAGCTTTCAGACAGAAATTTAAGGTGTGTATTTGGATAACATTAAAAACGCCTTGCTTGATAACATCACACTTATGATATGCAAGCTATTTCAAAGTTAAACAAGGGCGCAGGGAGCGCTTATTGCACTGGCTTTGAATTTGCTCGAAAATTGCCAAAGTTATAACATAAGGCTCTAATAGTTTTTAGAAAATTATGAATACATTTGCTAGGGCAAGGACATGGACTAAATAGGTTAAGGTTAGTAAACTACACAAAATCAGAATTCAGTGCATGATATGAAATCAAACGTTTCGTGATTTCTGAATGAATTTTTAATGTTTATGTTATTATTTTGTTTTGTTTAAAAGCTTTCTCAATACTGTTTTAAGGAATTTCGAATAGTACCTTTACAATAAAGGAAAATTTAAATTTATTTAATTTTTTTAAATTTATTTAATTTTATAGGTGGCAGTTACTGGTAGATGTGTTAGTTTGTAAGAAAGGGTCCAATTTCCATAATTTGGATTTTAAGATTTGCTTTGGTGCAATTTTTATTATTTAAATAAATCTGCTGCGAACCGGATACGAATTAAACGCAACGTGAAATACGAATTTAACGCAATGTTAAACATTTTAGGGATAAGAAGTATGTAGGATTATTTTATTGTCTAGGAATAATGTGCAAAAGGTATGACAGTGTATGATGTAGTGTGGTTGATGGCGAGATCGTGATGGGAGTGTTAGGTTTGTCACAATGAAGACATTATATTTGTTAAGTTGTCATTATTAAGGTTATTAATACGGTTGTATATTTTCTTTAGGACTTTTTGTAAATGTTAATAAATTTTAGTTGTAGGTATACAAGGTGTAACAAAATATGTGTACTAAGCCGAAGGGGGAGGTTTCAGACCCCAATGGTGATCAGTGGTAGAAAATTAAAAATTCCTATTTTAATTATACTATATTCTTTATTTTTTTTCCCTCTTTTATTTCCTTATCTGGGTAGCCTATACATACCTACTAACACTGCAGTTAGGTAGGTATTTATCTTCGTAGAGTTCAGCTATGGCTGGGCGGGAGACTACCTAATATATCTATCTACCTATCTATTACTCTACATCTATGCCCATACTGACGTCGTTGTCACAGGTACAAGAAACCGCTGCCTTTAGGGTTGTCACTTCGTAAAAAATCAGCTGTCCATGTTGAAACTTTGATGCAGTTTTTTCCAAAATACCGATCGAAATCCGAAAAGTCGTGGAACAAAAGTTGGTCCCCTGGGGGGTGGAAATTCACCCCCTTTCGCTTAGTACACATATTTTGTTACACCGTGTATAGTTTTTCTGGGGTAATGGAGTTTCGCATGCTTTTTTTTTCAGAATAAATATATTTTATATTATCCACGTCTAAAACCTCTAAATTGCACCCGAATTCGTTCATCAATTTTGTCGTAATAATGCTGGACAATCCACACAGCATCACGTAGCCCCAAGTTAAGCAGAGCTTGTGTTATAGGTAGGTACGAAATGACTGATATACTTAGGTAATACAATCATCATCATCAGCCCATATCAGTCCAATGCTGGACATAGGCCTCCCCTAATGAGCACCATAGCGCCCTGTCTATCTATTAGGTAATACATATAACATAGATATTATCTATATATTATTATACATATATATATAAAACGATCAGAATACAGATCACAGTGTAAGCTACTTTTGGATATATAAATATTCATGTTTTATTGATAATTAATCAATATCCTAAATCAAAGATTATGAACTCTCTGTGGCCGCGTAGTTTTCTTCTACGCGGAACTGATTATTTACATGATTTGTAGTTCCAGTAGGTACCAATCAAGTAAACAATAATCAGTATGTATAACAAAGATAATTTTTTAACTTTAGCGATTTGTTGACATCATGACGCTCGTTACATCGCGATGGAAAAGTACGAGAAAATAAAACAAGGAACGCGATAAATACGCCATGAATCTATACCTACTAATATTATAAAGACGAAATATTTGATGTTTTAAATGAACACAGGAATTTTTTTTATGACAATAGGCTTTAGAATATTTTCGAAAAAGTTAGGGATCGCCATGAAAAATTTAAGTTTTGTAAGTAGGTAATAAAGTAGCCTTTAATAAACTGTAGGTAGACTTTATTCACAACTACATATCAGATTATACAATTTCACATGGAACCCTAAAATAAACGATATAGGTATACATTTCAAAAAATATCCAAATATTTAAGTACGATATCTATCTTTACCATTATCATCCAAATCTCAAGTACGAGGTACGAGGGTGCCTATCAGTAAGCCCATCAATCATAGCAATAGTTTGTTCGGATGTCTGTAGGGCCTACATTACCAAAACGCCAAATTATAGATTAAAATTTTATCAAACTTCGAAAAAAACAGGAATATGTATAGTGCGCGTCACATATAAGTACCCCCCCCCCCCCCCTATCTCAATGTATGTGGGACACAAAAGTGTTACTTTTGAGAATTTCAGACTTTGAGTATTATGGTAAGTATTACGCCGTTCGATCCTGCGGCCTGATAAATTGCATGTGAAAAATTGTGACAAGTTACAAGGGAATTAGGAGTAGTCGAAAATAATTTGTATACAAGGGGGGTACTTAATTCTGACGCGCACTGTACGTCTGTATATTTACCTCATAAGTAGTCCCATTCAAATTGTATTCCCGAGGTAAAGTGGGACACTTTATACCCTACAAAACTTAAAACCAGTGTAAACTTATTGCTCTAAGTTCTTATAAAGCAATCAATCATTACATTATAGTCTGCAACAGTTAACTTTACATTTTGTTAGCATATCTAAGTAAAGTCTACAATATGCAGAAGTGTTCTAAGCGAATAATTTACCTTAAAAGTCCCGATAACGTTTCGACTGGATTGCTCACGTTCTTACGACTGTTATTGAAATTATTGCCGAAAGACGAAAACCATCTGTGTAACAAACAATCTACCAGCAGCGTTGAAAATGCATCGGTAACGTTTGAAGAAATCTTTTATCAAGGTTGCGAACTTATCTCAAATCTATAAATGTATAAAAGAATAAAAAATCGGTAATGTTTGAAGAATTTTTTTATCCCACCGTTATCTAACTCTAAACTTATCTCAAAAATATGACCTATAAAAGAATAAAGAAAGTCGTGTTAGGACAGTTATAATATAACTCAACAATGCAACGGCTTAACTGATTTTGCTGAAAATTGGTGGGGAGGTAGGCTAGAACCAGAAGACGGACATAGGACACTCTTTATCCTAGTTTCATGTTCCCGCGGGATAGCATAGGGACATCGCGGACGACGTCGCGAGCAAAAGCTAGTAACATATAAAAATACAACGTGGCTTTAATCTCTATAATATATTTGTAAAAGTAACTAAAATAAGAACTAGAATTTTGTTGATATAACTCATCTAGTACCCATAACGATAACACAAGCTCTGCTTGAGAGTTTCGTTTACGTACTAAGGTCCTAACTCTAAAGGAAGCAAGGCTCTGTCGAGACCTGCATATTTGCGCTCCTTAATAAATCCTCGGCCAATAATGTCGCCGCGCCAGCCCTCACGAATCTCTTCGGAAAATAGGAAGGCGCAGGCGCAAGTAGCGTCTCACACAATGGGCCTATGATAACATAATAGTATAATAACATAATAATTTCTCTACATTATCATACAACAAAGTCACGTCTATCTGACTGTCAGTGTGTCTCGACGCAACTTATAAATTCTCACAGGGTTTTCGCTTAGACGGAGGAACTCATGGGAACTGACTTTGAAGTGTCTGAAAAATGTTGATTATTGTAAAAATGTTGATTGTGGATTTCCTGAATAAATTAACGTCACGTATACTTGGGTAGTTCTTATATGTACATATTCTGGTATACTAATGAAAAACGAAACGTTGGTGTTCTTCCGACACAATCTAGATTCTAAATTTAAAAATCCAAATGAGAACTACTATTTACAATTGCTAACATCAGGCTGTTGCAAGCAAACTGATCAACTGATCCATATCAATACCAGTCGAAAGTGTCCCCAAGATGCTAGATTGCCTCGCAAAAGTGCATTTTGTCCGCTAGCCAGAAAATAATGTTTCTATACCGCAAGTCCACTGAAATTGCAATAAATACTTATTTCCTGTCAATGTGCAAACCAAAAGCATGGACTGAATGCAAAAAAAATAACTATCAATATTACATACATACCAATTGCAGTAATTTTAATTTGTAAAATGAACTAATTTTAAGTAATAAGCTGTTTTTTGCACATAGCATTTTGATATTTATTTCGCTTGTTCAGGTTTCAGTACAAGGAGGCACGAAAAACCAACTTTGCAGCCTTGCATAAACAAACAACAATTTTTTTATTCCTCCTTTAAAACTACTGCGACATGTGCTTATTAAAATGATACGTTCGTGATTCCTATTAGCTGAATACATAGGACAATAAGATACCATTTAGCTTGTTCCGCCTCCAGGCAGTATAAAAAGTACTGCCTTGTTATGGTAGAGTCATGCTCAAGATCCATAATTACTCTTTCATGACATAGTGCTTCGTGTGTGCTGGTGAGGAAAGGGTGTACCAGGTGATCTATAAACTATTTAGTGCTGGTGAAAAGCTTGATTAGGAGCTCAGTATCAAGGATTTTCACAAACACTAAACTCACTCATTTTAATAATTGTGTCACCTTTATAAGATTATTTCAATTCAGTTTATGCAGATTTTATGTTATGTAAGTGAACACTCTTGAACTTAAATAAACAACTTCCAAATATTCTCAAAACTTGGTAATTCAGAATGTTGTCCTGGATTGCGGGCCCTCATTCCTTTCCCATAAAAGCGAAGAGTTCAACCAGTTTTGAAAAAAAAAGCTTTAAAAAACAGATACGGGTTTGGCGAGAGTTTAATGATTTTCCTTGTAAGCTTTTTCCTCCTGTCACAATACGGCACCAGCGCGCAATTCGAAATGTTTTCAAAATACCAAAACATTTTGGTGTAAAGGTTGATGTACTGAGTGAGTTCTTAACGCCTTTTATAGGTTGCCTGGAAGAACCACTGCAATAACAAAAGAGCTGATCATAGCTCTTTTGTTATGCAGTGGTTAGGTTATATGTAGAGCTGTCATTTCAGATTCAGTAACACACACACATACACAGTTAATAAACCTTATTTAGCGGGATTTTTTCGCGTACCATTTGTTTTATTTTACCCTACGTTTTCATCGAGTTGCACCGATCGTGGTCAGGGGGTGACATCCATTCAACCCTTGACAAGGATCGTTGCAACGCTACTTTGAGTTATAGCCAAGAATATAATATCCTAAGTACGTGTGATTGTAGGATTATAATAAACTGCACTTCTGCAAAATTTTAGCCTGATCATTCCGTAATTTTTGGTGTAAAGAAGTAACAAAGATCCACAAACATATACACACATCCTAACTTTCGCATTTATAATTTAACTTTTTTCTGCGACGTTATAATATTAAAAAATAAAAGGTATTATAAGGTACTAAAAAGGTACTAAATATTTACAAAGAAATATTTAAGTAATGTTGTCCCTAACTATGTGAAATAAATCTGGTCCAGACAACCTGACGTCAGAATGTCTGACCACTTTATTTTCTAGTTTTTTCACTGTTCATTGAGGTACCAAATTTTTTAACTGAGGTATCAAATAGTAGCAAAAAGGTACTGTAGTTTCATAGTTTCCAATCATAAAATATCGCACTTGGTCCAGGGGTTCTGACGCTTACAATATTTCAATTGTAAAAACATGTTTAAAGGATATTAAATTATAATTTTCAACAATTGCACTTATTATTTACACTTGTAACTGTTAACATAAAATCTGAGCCGTCCCCAGAAGGCAGAGCGCCCAGAATGCTGGCAGCATTGCCACGTTGGATGCCAGCATTTCTTTCACATACGGACTCTCTGAGTAGCTTTGAGGTCTCTAAATATGGCGAGTGCCCCACGACCCTAAGGACCTAGGGTTTGAGATACCTTCTACGTTTTAATTAAGTCAGTATTTACTTACATTAAACAAGTACGACAAGTGTGAGTGTAACTCGCGCGCCGAGGGTTTTGAACTTTTGTCGTTTAGGTAGGTACGTATATTGACGACCTGTTGGCGCGGTGGGCTTACAACGCAGGAGGTTGCGGTTTGATTCCCGCCTCGGGACTAAGATTTGTACGATCTGCAGATTATTTTTTCAGGTGTTCTAGTCCTTTTCTACGTGCACAAAAATAAATAATCTAATGTGATATTTATAATTTATTAAGTATAACAGCTATCGTAGTAGTACCAATTACACAAGCTTTGCTTAGCTTGTGGCTAAATGATGCTGTGTGGATTGTCCAGGATAGGTACATACTCTTATATTTTTTTGGAGCACGGTGGAATTCATTAATTCAATAATCTTATTACCTAAATATTCTTCGAGTGCAGTGGAATACATTGGGTATGGACTTTGAAATTTTGAGAACAACGGTTTTGGGGCGCTGTGGGAACTACTATTACAGTTACTACAGAGATTAGTGGGTAGGTAAGTGGGTGGTAACTACAATTCTTTTTCAACGTATTTCACTAAGTATGAAACTTAGACGATTTTCAAAACCTGTTTTGAATTGTCGAAATCCATACCTTTGATTTGATATTGCTCTCAATGAAATAGCCCCCATTGTATGAAAATTAGTTTTTTGACCATATTTCAAAAAGTATTCTATTTACAGACTTCTCTATATTTTTCCTGTAAAATATAGATCTATATCTATACAAACGCATAGTACATTTTCTATCGATCACTTTGCAATCTTCGGAGATGGGGGAGGGGGGAATGGTAAATTTTTCGACCATTTTCAAAATATATCGAAAATTATAAAACCTATCGAAATTTAAAAAACTGTATTGGAATGTACAAACCAATACCTTTCATTTGATACCCAACTCGGTGGGGTAGTCACCCCTTTTGAATTTTTTCCCGCCCTTTTTGACCATATTTCAAAAAGTGTTATTTTTACAGACTCTTCTATATTTTTCCTGTAAAATATAGATCCA
This sequence comes from Eupithecia pulchellata, assembly GCA_963931895.1. NCBI lineage: Eukaryota > Metazoa > Arthropoda > Insecta > Lepidoptera > Geometridae > Eupithecia > Eupithecia pulchellata. Next base: position 846,003 of record OZ007523.1, read on the forward strand.
TATCTACAAACACTTGGTACAAATCACATCGATCGCTCTGCAATCTTCGGAGATGGGGGGAATGGTAATTTTTTCGACCTTTTTCTAAATATTTCAAAAAGTATAAAATTTATCAAAATTTTAAAAACTGTTTTGAGATGTACAAATTTGATAACCCACTCAGTGGGGTAGTTCACCCTTTAGAAAATTATCCCCTCCCTTTTTGACAATATTTCAAAAAGTATTATTATAACAGACTTCTCTATATTTTTCGTTCAAAATATAGATCCAAATCTACAAACACTTGGTACATTTCACATCGATCACTCTGCAATCTTTGGAGATAGGGGGGGGGGGATGGTAATTTTTTTGACCTTTTTCAAAATATTTTAAAGAGTATAAAATCTACCAAAATTCCAAAAACTATTTTGGAATCTACAAACCAATACCTTTCATTCGATACCACTTTCTCTTCTCTGTAGGTCCCATTTAAAATTTCGATTTCAAAATTTGTATCTTCATTTTGATTTTTCATTTATCTTTAAATCTGTGCGGGCGCACAAAATGTATTATCATTTCAAATTTCAAGTCAATAGCTGCAGTAGTTTCTGAGATATTTAGGATTCAAAACACAAAACAGAATCAAAGTGATCCCATAAGGGTTTTGAAACCGATGTCAAAACCCTAAAAACGTGCAAAACACTGGTGAATCGGGTTGAACACTCAATAATAAAAGTGGTATTCCGGTGACGACAACGATGATCTACATAATATTAAATATTTTATGTTTGAATAACACGTGCTGTACATAGGTGATAGTAGATTATGCACCGAGCGTGTAAGTCAAGCATTGTCTTACGCCATGCCACGGGCGCCATTGAGTTTGAATTGATAATACATATCGTGCACCCTGTAGAGACTTCAAAGAAAAAATTAATAAAATGAAGTTGAAGATTTTTGTCTTTTGTTTCACACTTTGTAAAAAGTGGGTAAATAATTTTTTTGAGTGAGATCTCAAATCAAAGGCTTGAATAGGACATTTCAAAACAGTTATTAAAAATTGTATAAATTTTATACTTTTTACAACGTATTGAAATGAAGTCGAAAAACATTATCAGTACTCCCTAATCTCCGTAGTAACAGGTACTATAGGTACAATACAAAAGTTACACTCGCCTTTTACGGATCTTGTTTTTAGTAGACATTGAAAGCATCCGAACCACAGTTCCGAACGCCGTGCATATTAAGCAGAACGTAGGTGCAACAATTATTTGTCCCGAGGTGGGAATTGAACCTTTGAACTTGAAATCAATACCGATGCGATGCCCCCTTGCTACTTATTGCTTCAACTGTACTAAAGTAACCATAAATTGCCTTTATAAAAAACTTGGGCCGAACGAGGAGTAAAAAAGTAGGACGAACGAAGATTTATTGAAATAAAATAAAATGAGGGCCGAATATGGCATACAAAGTGAGACGAAGGAAGATTTTTTGAAGTGGGCCGAACTTACTAGGGACGAATACGGCATAAATCCTACGAAACAACATTCTACTCAAAAAATATTTTTATTGTTACCGAATCGCCTCTGCGCTGTAATAGTAACTATAAAAAGAGATTTCAATCATTCATGTCACATAATTTTCAGAATAATATGTACAAGCAGGTTGTTATTGCAAAAGTAGGAACATAGGTACCTAAATTAATTTGAAATTAAACTACTTTAAATTATCAAGTCATTTTATAAAAAAAAAATAGGTCGTTCATAATGTTGATAGCTTTGTCAACAATATTATGTAATAATGCCGAGTTAGAAACCAGGTTTTTCTTTAAATGTTTTTGCTCATTATATATCGACAGAAAATTTAAGTACCCAAGTAATTAATTGCCATAGAAAATATGTTATCATTTTATTTCAAGTATGGTTATAATTACTTGTTAAAAAGTTATTATACCTTTTTACGGTTTATATTTTAGATTAGCCCTGCGCAAAACAAAGATCTTGAAGGAAACGGGTTCCTTCTTTATCTAGGTCAATAATATTGTCCTTCATAAAGAAAAATAGAATAAAACAAGGTAGTACTTATGTAGTACTCTTACTTATTCAAGAAGATAATAATGGTGTACAATAAATGAGCATGTAGGCGACGACGTTAATATTTCTACCAGCTATAAATAATATTGTTGTGTGATATTTTGAAATAAATCTATTTATGACGCAATATTTTAACTAATACATTTTTTTTGAAGCAACTCCGATTTGTAGGATTATTCTAATGTATCTCAGGTACTTGTCGGCTTGCCAGATAAATAACCAACATGTTAAAAACAATTGAACAGTGGCTTTAAAAAAGGTTTCTATTTCTATTTTTCCACTTCTTAAAACATTATATTCACGTGTCCCGAGTTAGTATAGACTTATCGAAAATACCCAACAGGAAAACGTACCAAAAACCTTCTTGGGGAAAAATTATTTTTCAAAAAACAGCAAAAAAAGTAAAATGGTATACTCAAGTGTCAACAGGAAAAACTTAAGTAGAATCCCACCAAACTAGTGCAGCTGCAATGCAGCCATTATCTTGGGGACACTTTCGACTGATATTGATTCATTTCCGAAAAATCCTACCTGTATGAGCCTCGGGTGAGAACATTACAGTGCTATACTGGCTACTGGGTAGCCCGCCAATTCTGCAGATGCCTGTCCGGGGTGTCTTCCAGGGGGGACCCTACTCCTTCCAGTAGGGGTCTTCCAGTGAAACTACTTCTTGCTTGCTTCCAGCTTTATTCTTCCAAATTACTCGCGAGTGAGTGATCGACGCAGCACCCTTGCGTTTTTACTATCCTACTAGGGAGGCTATACCGAGCAGACGACGGTTTATTTTGAGCTAACTTTTCTATAAATTTTTACTATGCCGTCTGCGGTTTTCTTACCATATCTCTGGTGTTTATTACTCTATTTACATGGTTCTTACGTTACTAGATAGGTATTTTTAACAGCTATAAAATGGTACTAATTCCTAAATCCTAGAGTTTCTACAAGTCTAGTTATTTAACATTTAGTTACAAATTTCCTTACAAACTAGCTTAACCCTACCTATATCTGCTTATTTCGTCTATATTTACAACTTTAATGATCAATACTCTATACCTATCTAATCATACATTATAACTAACATCTACTCGTCGAATCGTGCGTTGTCAACAATCTCCCCCCGAGTGCCTGCTGCTCCAGGTACTCCATACTTGGAAGACAACGCCGTCACGATGAGTTTGGATACGGGACGCCTGATGATGCCGCCTCTGATCCTCTCGTCAACGATCCTTATTCTGCCATCTGGTCCTGGGTAGACTTTCTCGATCACTCCGCGCGGCCATGTGTTGCGCGGGAAGGTGGCATCAGCGATGATGACCACGTCGCCTTGCCGTAGTCCTGCAGCCTCTTGTCTCGTTCGCATGGCCCTCGGCATGAGGATGGGTAGATACTCCCTCAGCCAGCGCGCCCAGAAGTAGTCAGCCAGGCGTTGAGCGGTCTTCCAATTAGGCGTTAGAGCGTCTTGTCAGTAAAAGTGTGTGAATCTCCCAGCACTGTAGCCCCACAAGATCTGCCAATTAGAAAATGATTAGGAGTGAGACTTTCTTCCTCGCTCGGGTCGGCGCTAAGATGGGTTAGCGGCCGAGAGTTAATCGTGTGCTCCACTTCTGTCATGTAGATGTGCAGGACTTCTTCCGGCGGGCTTCTCTCTCCCAGGACGGTGATGAGCGCGGTTTTCACAGACCTTACCAGGCGCTCCCAAGCTCCCTCCATGTGGGGTGCTCCAGGAGGTATAAACTTCCAAGTGAAGCCTTCCTTTTCTGCCGCTTCGATGTACTCGTTCGGGCTGATCCTCTTCAACTCGTCCCTCAGTTCCCTGTTGGCTCCGACAAAGTTGGTCCCGTTGTCGCTGAAGAGAACGCGTGGACTGCCGCGGCGTGCGGCCATTCTCCTCAGCGCCATAATCATCGAGCTGGTGCTCAGCGAGTTGCCTAGCTCCAGGTGTACTGCCCGCGTCGTTAAACAGGTGAACAGCGCTCCCCAGCGCTTTTCACGACGGCGGCCGGCGGCCACCTGCATGGGACCGAAGTAGTCGACCCCGGTGCAGGTGAACGGCGGCTGGTGGTGCGCTAGTCGTTCTGCCGGCAGGTTCCCTTGCGGCAGGATCCCCGGCTTGGCTCGCTTCACGAGGCACCACTGGCATTGGCGCACAACTTTTCTTACTGCATCTCTGAGGGACACGATCCAAACCTCTCCCGTAGCTCGTTGATCACCGTAGCGCTGTTTCCGTGGTGGAGCTTCCGATGGTAGTGTTCTATGAGAAGTATGGATAATCTGCTCTTACCATCAAGGATCGGCGGCTTCGGTTCTTCTGTGATCAGCTTCGTGGTTCTTGCATTCAGGCGAAGAATGTCATCTTGGTCGAGCTCTACATCGATCTTCCTCAGGCAGCTGGAATTTTCAATTGGCTTCTTTTTCTTCATACGTTCTATTTCGCTCGCGAAGGCCTGTCATTGACTCTGCCGGACGAGCGCTCGCTGAGCTCTCCGCAGATGTCCTTCGTCGATGGGTAGCTGTGCTGCTGGCTCTTTCTTCGCGCATTCTCTTGAGAGTTTGCGTCGGCATAAATCTATAAACATAAACACTCTTGCAGTGGCGCGAAGTAATCTTGTGCAGCTACTGAACTTACATGGATCTGGCAAGCTCGGCGGCGGGATTATTCTCGTAGAGCAGCACGCTTCTTTCTTCATTTCGTCGCAGGGCTCTTCGCTGTTCTTAGTCGCGGCGTCAAACACGAGTCGCATCTTCTTTTTCACGGGGTGTACTACAGCGAAGTGTGACAGGTAAAACGTTATATTCGGAGTGGAGGTGACTGGAGCTTCTTCTGCGTAGCCGCTGTCCAGCAAATTCTTGATCTGCTTCCTGTATTCTGTCTTGAGCGTTGCATACTTACTTAGTTTCTTCTCGATGCCCACCAGTCTGTTGTAGGCCTGTTTATAATTGAACGGCAACGACTCACCTTCAAACTGCAACAAATCACTCAAAATCATTCGAAAACTTCCATTGAGTTCAATGGATGGTCAGACTTCGCAAAGTAGTTCCTCTCGATTTTGTTAACATTTATTTTAAGGTTTATGTTTGTAACTATGTTTTATTGTGTATGCCAAATAAACTATTTCCTTTCTTTCTAACATTCTATTTAGCAGGAGCGATTCAAGGCGCTTAATGTATAGGAAGGACTCGAAAACGAAGGAAATAGTCGAAAGGAGTTGCGAACAACTCGACTATGCACTCAGGTAGTTCAAGTAAACTACATCAATACCAGTCGGAAACGTCAGGTCCCCAAGATGCTGGCTGCATTGCCTTTCAGTATGAAATGATATTGCTGATGCGCTGCGCTGTGTCGCATACTATCCAGGTCTCGGATCACGCGTTCCCGTTTTAGGTCATTAATAACGAAATCTGTAACCGGTAATGATATTATTAAGAAGAAAGATTTGATTGTTTGTTTGAATTGAATAGGCTCCGAAACTATTGGAACGATTTGAAAAATTATTTCATCATTAGTATGATACATTGTACTACTACATTGACGTAACTCTAGTTTTACATCCTACATTCTTCCTGATGAACATAGACAATCATTACTTATTATATTTTCAAAAATTAGGGTTCTGTATGAAATGTTCAATAATGTAACCCGGCGTGTAAACTGTTATATACCCGTGCGAAGCTGTACCGCTAGTAGTAAATATTTGTATAGCTGACACACATTCGAAACCCTCGGCGATCGGCGATGGATCTGATTTGCTAACGGGACTTTTTTAATCTGGAAATTTCATTTTTTTAGTGGCCTTAAATCATTTTCCGATAGTTACACCATGTAGAAGAATCATTAATTTCAATTAAAATGTTCTGAATTCATAAACAAAACGAGTACCTGACATGCTTGAGTTCCTAAAGATCTCGTAAAAATACCTAACTCAATGTAAACTGACCTATTTTGTCGGTGCGCCTCGCATCGTAATGTTTTTCATGGCAAGCCAATGTGTGTATGTACCTAGTACCTACATGACATGACCGATCACTGTAAGGTGCGTTCACACCGTATTACTTTGTTTTACTTATAAAGCAACAAAAATTGTTCTATGTTGTGCCTAAGAACTGATTTTTTAAATAACAACAATTTGATTGGTTGATTTCAGCTTAATCAGGTACCTACATACTTATCTCTTCTAATAATCGGGAGGGGTTATTTTTCCATCAAAAGTCAAAACTTAAAATAAAGTGGAAATTCAAAAACGTATTTCCAAAGTTTTTTGTTTTTTTAAACCAATAGAAAATTTGAAAAACAACTATTTATTTAATACTAATCTATTACCCAAAATACAAGCTACAAGTTGATGAAGTTGAGCTACTATTTGAGCATGTGTAACGTCCCGTATCCTTGATTTAAGGTTCCATTGATTCAGAACAATCCAAAGTGACACTAAACCAATTTTCAGCCACAAATAATCGTCGTGTGTAATCTTACCTTACGGTGCTCCAGTATTAGACTATAACTACAAGACGATGACACATTAGTTCAGCACGCGCCGCCGCCGCGCCGGGCGCGACCGTTCAGTGCTCCGCAGACTGTACCCGCGGCTGCTTGTATCAAAACAATAGTGACACATCCAACATAACCCCGACCTTAACTCAAAACAATACATAAGTACATCGTGAAATAACAGGCCAAATCGCAGCATTTCTTACAGCCAGTTTAACAAATAATGCGTATGTTTTAATTGTTGTCGAAGTGTTACATTTTGTTTGTGATAATTGAGTTTGAAAACCTGAAATTCAGGGCACCTTATCATCGGAAGAATAAGGTAGTAAAATTAGAATATTAAGCGTTTAATACAAAATGAAACCTGAATTGTCCTATTGATATCAAAGTTAGAAAGCAAAAAAACATAGACGAAGGGCTCGAAAAAAACTAAGTTTAAGTACCTACTTAGGTGCTTTATTGGAAAAACTTTAGTCAAAACTCTAGAAAAATAATTAGAAAATAAATTTTCTAATATTTTGACTCAAAAATAATATACAAGATTGAATCAAAGTATTTTATTTCCAAGTGGTATAAATATTTGCCGTTTCCATGTGTTATGTTATGAGTATACATTGTATTAAAAACAAGGAACCTACCAATCTAGACATATTGTTTTGATTTATTCGATTGAAATAGTCTCTGCAATGAATTACGGCCAAATCGCCGACCTCTGTCCCCCACGACGCAGAAGGAACCCCATGAATGATTCAGTATTAGGTACATAATGCGCAGGATGAGGGCGCGTTCAGCGCTGCTGCATAGTTTCCCTCATTTCACAAATGAGATGTTTTTTGAACTTCGAATTTTATTAAGCTAATTTATTCAATTACAGTTTATTTAGACCTTAATGTGATGTGCATATTACTTTTTACGAAAAATAAAGTTTTTACCATATTTATTCTGAGAACAAACTTTTATGGACAATAAACAGTTTTTCACGATTTATATAAAAAACTTAAATATTAACTTATTACCGTTTAAGAGTCCTCGCAGAAGCTAAGAAAACTGCTTGCGAAGGAGAAATGGAGAAACATTTCTTTATACTTAATTAGGTGTAACGAAGTACCTAAACTAAGAGTGACTAAACTTAACTAAAGTCACATTCAATTATTTAAATGCTAATGAGCCGTGGGAATCGCAACATATCCTAACTTAGCTTCATTTCAGGTCAGATTTCGGTCTTATAACTGTTTATGTTTAACTCTAATTTAGTTATGTGTTTATTATATTTTGTTCGATTTTAGTTGAGCGCCTTTATGAGTCTGTGCACGAAGAAATGGTGTAAAGTAGATCTATGTTCATCTATGTTGAGCATTCCTTTGATTATATTTCTAACCTTGTACCTCTGACACGGATAATGCTCAAACCGAGGAACGCACATGTCGATGATGCGGTACTTTCTTCTAGGTACCTACTAATAACAAAGAAGAAATAGAGTAAGCGCTCGTATTGATTTCCACGTTGGCTCAAAGCCAGAATCTCAAAACGCAGACAGTCTTCGCAACAGATTGAAACATTGTCCCAAAAATTGCATCATTTTTGCAATAATTTGATAGGTTCTTCTAAAACGAGCGAACTCAAATTGTCTTTCAATATTTGACGAGATAAATAGAAATCTTCTGAGAATAAAAATACCTATTAGAGACCTCCTCAAGATTTTTATATATTCTTTATATTAAAATATTAACCGTTTTTACTTAATAAGAATCATCAAAATCGGATATCCAGGTGAAGATATCTAAAAACAAACGTAGCTACCGCTCAGCGGCGAATTACAAATCTTCTCCTTTTTCAAAGTCGATCTAAAACGCAAATCTAAAAGTATAATTCCTACCTTCCTCAAATCTGCTACGGAATGAATAAATGCATTTACTCAATTTCTAAGTAAACATTTAACCCGAGAGGGCAATAACCTCGGTTTAGCGTTGGTTTAGGGAAGAATTATATATGACCAGTCCCGGCCGAGGCCAGGACGGTAGTCAACGTACGCGCCCGGCCCGGACGGGGCACGGACCATGTACTGTTTCATACTAAATGTATATAACGTTTAAAGTCCGTGCCCGTCTCAATAGAAATAAATAAATAAATAATGCCTGACAATCCACTCAGCATCATCTAGCCCCAAGCTAAGCAGAGCTTGTTATGGGACTGATATACGTAATACAATATTATTACATAGACATTTTTTATTATACATAGAAAACGACCCAAAACACCCTGAACGAATATCTGCAGATCTAACAAATATTTTTCCCGAGGCGGGAATCAAACCCGCAACCTCCCGGACCTTCGCCCACCGCGCTACAGAGGTCGTCGACATTATATAAAATATATTTTTTATAGGCCGTAGTTTTTAATTGTTTTACATCTTGTTCTAGATTAATGTTGCCTGAATTATCTATCAATCTTCCGTATCTTGCCCCGTCCATCCGGGCCACGTAAACGGTACGTCCCGGGCACGGCCTGGGCCTTTATTCTCTATGAAAAAGGAGATTCCTTGCCCAAACCGTGTGACGTCACAATGTATTCTAAATAGGATTTTGTTCGATTCCACGCCGCTGTCTTGTCATATCAGTGAAACGCATTGGGATTGGCGATAGTGAATAAAGGCTCTGGTCTAATATAAATGTTCCCCAAGTCCTAAGACTTATATAGATAGATTCAAAGTCTAGTCTGCCAGTGTTAACACCACAGAAATGTTAATTATTTCGATTTTTGTGGTTAACACACTATGCATTTGCAATTATTAATACCTACTATGACAAAGTTTCGAAGAGATATTTGCCCAGCTGTAGGAAAAGTTAATATCACCCTAGCTTAGTAATAAAATATAAAATATTCATTCATTTGTCTTTCTACAGGGTTTCTTTTAAATCAGTCATTGCAGGTTTCATAAACTTAACTTTCGGAATAATAATAACCAAAAATAACTAAAAATAAATAAATAAAAGAATTTTTGTTCATTTATTGTTTTTTAATTGTTGGTTTATAGATTTTCATAGTACTCTGCCCTTACCTTTTTAACAAATCAAATTTAAAAATTATGTGTCCCAAAAATACAATCGATATCTCATTTACTATTATTAATATATTACATGATACTTCCGGATTGCTTGATCACTTCGGATCTTTTTAGGGTTTTGCCATCGGTTGCAAAACCCTTATGAAATCGCTTTGGGTCTGTTTTGTGTTTTGAATCCTTAATATCTCAGAAACTACTGCAGCTATTGACTTGAAATTTGAAATAATAATACATTTTGTGCGCCCGCACATATTTATAGAAAAATAAATAAAAATAAATGAAAAATCAAAATAAAGATTTTCCATACAAATTTTGAAATCAAAATTTTAAATGGGCCGTACAAAGTCAAAATTGGTAACAAATGAAAGGTACTCGTTTGTAGATTTCAAAATAGTTTTTGAAATTTTGGTAGATTTTATACTTTTTAAAATATTTTGAAAAAGGTCAAAAAAATGACCATTATATCTCCGAAGATTGCAGAGTGATCGACATGATAATGTAGCAAGTGTTTGTAGATATGGATCTATATTTTACAGGAAAAATATAGAGAAGTCTGTAAAAATAATACTTTTTGAAATATGGTCAAAAAAGGGCGGGAAAAATTTCTGAAGGGGTTACTACCCCACCGAGTTGGGTATCAAATGAAAGGTATTGGTTTGTACATTCCAATACAGTTTTTGAAATTTCGATAAAGATAAAGAATTTATTGTTGTGAACTAGGTGTAACATTACATTAATATTGGTCTTATGTCAAATATATTATAGTATCTCTAGTTTGCCAGCTAGGCTTACAACATCAATACAAAAATTAAGTACAATAATAAAAAAAAACTAAATATTATGAGTGAATGAATAGGTATAATGTCAATATGTATTAGAATTTATCATTTAAGAATTCGTCAATGGTATAATAAGCCTTTTCTTCAAGTAATTTATTTAATTTGGTTTTAAATGCACCAATACTATTTTCGCAGCGTATTGATAGAGGGATCTTATTATAAATTTTAGGGGCCATGCAAAAGACACTCTTCCTCAGTAAGGCGGTTTTACCTGGATGGTGGTGTAGTGTTCCCCCGCGGCGAGTGCCAGCTGGGTAGGGGTCAAATCTTTCCATATTAGTCCTAACGAAATTAGCCACTTCATATATATATAACGAGGGAAGAGTAAGTATTTTCCATTGCTTGAAAACATTCTTGCACGTGTCGGTCTAAGATACTTATAATAGATACTTTTTGAAATATGGTCAAAAAACTAATTTTCATACAATGGGGGCTATTTCATTAAGAGTAATATCAAATCAAAGGTATGGATTTCGACAATTCAAAACAGGTTTTGAAAATCGTCTAAGTTTCATACTTAGTGAAATAGGTTGAAAAAAGTCGAAAAAAAATTGAAGGTACCAACCCACTTACCTACCCACTAATCTCTGTAGTAACTGTTATAGTAGTTCCACAGCGCACCAAAACCGTTGTTCTCAAAATTTTTGAGAAGAGATATGTATCCTAGATAATCCACACAGTATCATTTACCCACAAGCTAAGCAGAGCTTGTGTTATTAGTATTACTACGATAGCTTTTATACTTAATAAAGTATAAGTATCACATTAGATGATTTATTTTTGTGTACAGAAAAGGACAAGAACACCCGAACAAATAATCTGAATATCCTACAAATATTAGTCCCGAGGCAGAAATCAAACCGCAACCTCCTGCGTTGTAAGCCCACCGCGCCAACAGGTCGTCATATACGTACTTACCTACCTAAACGACACAAGTTCAAAACCCTCGGCGCGCGAGTTACACTCGCACTTGTCGTACTTGTTTTAAACTTACGCGATCTGAACACATTTTAACGGGTATTTACCGCGTTTTTTTACGCGATAAATACCCGTTACTTTGCGATAAATACCCGTTAAAATAGTACTAATAATTACACTTTCGGATCAAAGGTATCTTAGGGAAAATTTTAGGCGGTAGACGATCTCGGCGAAGGATAGGTCCTTCATATGGCTACTTTTTATCCATGAAATGCGCATGCAAAATCGCGGACAGAGAGGGGTTTAACATAATTTTGTTTTTTGTTTCAGATAAATCTTAACATGTTTTGGTTAACGAGCCGAGACCTTAGCAAACACCAGAAACTCATCAGAAGTAAGTCTTTACGCATTTTTAACCGATTTCAAAAAAGGAGTATAGGGTGTTTCTCAATTTGGTGCGATATTAATCAATCTTTAGATATTTGCCTTTAGACATTAAAAGCAAACAAGAGAATGTTGAAGAACCATCCTGATGTTGAGGAAGTTATCATAATAACTGCCTTAGAGAACAGGGGCCTTACCCTCTATGACGTCATAGTAGAGTCATTGCCCAAACCGTGTGCGTCACAAAGAGATCTAAATACGGCTTTGTCCGATTCCACGCCGCTGTCTCTGTGTGACGTCACTACGAATTCTAAATGCAGTTTTGCCCGATACCACGCCACTCTGTGTAACGCGTTTGGATTGGGAATTGTGAATAAGGACCTAGAACGTATCCACACAAATTGACGCGAAAATCCATTGTTTGATCCATTCGCATTTCACCCGAAGCTATGGCAGTTTAAAACTACCCTCAAATTATAGTAGTATCCAAAACTATTTAATTCTAGGTCAAATTCCTCGCACAATAGCTAGTCTCTTCGTATAGGTACGTAAATATTATGCAACCGGCTACTTAGGGAGGAAGTAAATCTTAATACCTACTATTTAAAACTTGTTTTTTAGGTTAAAGTCGTTCGATTTACATTCGCGAAAAGAGTGAAAATGTTATCAGACGCAAAAAAGTGCATCGCATATATTAACAATGTGAATTCGCTCACCGATTGTTTGACTACCACTGTGGCGCGGTGGGCGAAGGTCCGCGAGGTTGCGGGTTCGATTCCCGCCTCGGAACAAATATTTGTACGATCTGCAGATATTTGTTCAGGGGTTCTGGTCGTTTCCTATGTATAATAAAAAAATATCTATCTATTTAATAATATTGTATTACGTATATCAGTCATCTAGTACCCATAACACAAGCTCTGCTTAGCTTGGGGCTAGATGATGCTGTGTTGATTGTCCGGCATTATTTGTTTATTATTTATTATAATTATTATTAAAGCAGGAGCAGTGATTAACTCTCATGCTCATTATAATAATGTATGCATGTGTATTTGCGCACACACTTGCGCCGTGCACTGTCATATATCCCACGCACACAGATGAGACCAGAATGGCTAAAAATTCGAGTAGCAGAAGAAGAAGAAGATTATTTATTTATAACTAATGGTCCACCGTGGCTTCGCACGGGTATTCAACAACGATTTCAAAATTCTAAATTTTTACGCATACTTACATTGGGTTGCTTTTTTAAAGTTCACCAGATATCTTAATATATAAAGGAACGAGCGATTTTCTGGCGACAACGCCCAGCCTAAACCGCTGAAGCTAGAAAGCTGAAATTTGGAAGGTAGGTTCCTTTTACAACACAACCACCCGCTAAGAAGGGATTTTTGAAAATTCCACCCCTAAGGGGGTTAAAAGGGGGATGGAAGTTTTTTTGGTCCTTTTTCTAACTCTGTAACCGGTGGCCCAATTTTCTTGAAATTTACAGGAAATACTAAACATACAAAAATATTGAACAAGTGTTTCAGGATTTTTCAAAATATTCCTGAAAATAGGGTGAAATGGGTTATTCAAGTTTGAGATTCGTAGTTTGGCTCCATATTCAAATGTCTATAACTTTTTGATATAGCATACTAATGACTTGAAACTTTCAGTATGTATTGAAAAAACTATAAATCAAACCACGTGTTTCAGGATTTTTCAAAAATGTTACTATATAAGTATAAAAAGAAAGTCGAATTATTGAGGTTATTGTGGTGAAATTTATCAAACATTGACGCTATTGGCTTGGAATTTACAGAGAAAACTAAACATACAAAAATATTGAACACGTTTTTCAGGATTTTTCAAAATATTTCTGAAAATAGGGTGAAATGGGTTATTCAAGTTTTTAGTGATTCGTATTTTGGCTCCGTATTGAAATGTTTATAACTTTTTAATACCTATATCATACTAATGACTTGAAAATTTCAGTATGTACTGAAAAAAGTATAAATTGAAACATGTGTTTCAGGATTTTTCCAAAATGTGACTGTATAAGTATGAAAACGAAATTGAATTATTGAGGTTATTGTGGTGAAATTTATCAACCATTGACGCTATTGCCTTGAAATTTACAGAGAAAACTAAACAAACAAAAATATTGAACACGTATTTTAGGATTTTTAAAAATTATCCTGAAAATGTGATAATAATTTGAGATTCGTTGTTCGGCCCCGTATTTAAAATGTCTATAACTTTTTATGCCGTGTGGTGCCGGCATAGAATTTCACCACCCCAACTCTTCCCGTGGGTGTCGTAAGAGGTGACTAAGGGAAACACAGCGGGGGGCGGGCAGCAGCGCCTTCTGCAGAACAACTACACCGAACTGCGATCCCCTACCCGCATGCCCAGCGTGGGGATTATGGGCAATAACCCCCAAATAATGATGCCATCTATGGCGCTCATTAGGGGAGGCCTATGTCCAGCAGTGGACTATTATAGCCTGGTGATGTTGTTGATGTTGATAACTTTTTAACAAAGCGTACTTATGACTTGAAACTCTCTGTATGTCCTGAAAAGAACAATAAATTAAATATGTATTTCAGGATTTTCCATAATATTCCTCAAAAATTGGTTGAGACGGTTATTAAACTTTGAGTGATTCGTAGTTTGGCTCCGTATTAAAATCTTTGTAACTTTTTATTGAAGGATGGTAACGACATAAAACAGGAAAAACAATAAATAAATATAGGTGTATCAGAGTTTTTCATAAAAGTTAGAATATAAGTATTAAATGAAAGTCGAATTGCTTAAGATACTTTTTGGAATTTTTTAACCATCGTCATTTGCTGGACCATTATTTGCATGAAACTTACAGAGAATACCAAACAAACAAAAATATAAGATACTTATTTCAGGATTATCAAAATATGTCTGTATATGGGGTGAAACGGTTTATTCAAGTTTTAGATTTGTAAAAGTACAAAATACTCCGCTCTGAATTGAAATATCTTTAACTTTATAATATGGCGTATTAATTACTTAGAAGCATCCAGTGTGTACTACTAAAAAACAATAAATAAAAACACGTGTTTAAGAGTTTTTCATAAAAGTTACCTCTACTTTATAAGTATAAAACATAAGTAGAATTATTTATGATGTTTTTGTTGCAATTTTTTAAGTCTGCTTGAAATTTACAGAGCAAACAAATAAAATATTAATAATAGAATATTGAATACGTTTTGCAAAATATCCCTGAAAATGGGGTTAAACGGGTTATTCAAGTTTGGAATTTGTAGTTTGGCTTCGTATTGTAATGTAATTTAGATTAACTTTTTAATTTAGATTATTAAAGACTTTAATATTTAAGTGCGTACTGAAAAAAACATTAAATAAAAACAACAACCGTTCCAACCCATTTTCAGGAATATTTTGGACAATATTCCTGAAAATTTGTTGGAACGGGTTATTAAAGTTTGAGTGATTCGTAGTTTACTCTTTTTAATTAAAGATGGTACCGACTTAACTTTTCAAAAATATACAGAAAACCTATAAATAAAAACACGTGGTTCACAGTTTTTTTTTTATAAAAGTCTTTATATAACGATAATAATAAAGACGAAGTTTTTTAAAGACTTTTTTAACTTATGTGACATTTTATCCAGTTTCCTTATTGCCTTGAAAGTTGTTGATATTACTTAAAAGATCAATTTAATGAACATGTGTTAAATGAGATTTCAACATAAAATAGGTTTGAAAGTTATTCAGGTTTTTTGTAAGTTTTATTTACTTGAAACGTACAGAGTAAACTAAAATACTGAGTTTATACACACATTTTTATGGATTTTCTTTAATATTTCTGAAAATGGTGTAAGTGGCTTTATGACAGCGTAGGATTCAAAAATGCTACGAGCTCACCGAAGAAAATAAAATAGTTTGGCTCCGTATCGGCTTTAACTTATTAATTCTGTTTTATTGACCTGAAATGTTCTGTAGGTATACAGGGATACAGGGTGGTCCCTATATAGAAGGCAATGGATGACCAAATCTGAAACCATGAGTTAAAAATACGTCTTGATAGGATTCATACCCTCGATTTATGAGAAAACCATACCTGCCAGATTTTTAATTTCGTTGAGTGGAACACTAAAAAATACACCCTATATTTTTATAACAACAGATTTGGTTACTAATAAGGAGAATTGTTTGAAAAGAAATGCATAATTGTGATAAGTGATAATCAAAAGACCATTATTAAAAATTTTGTTCGAATACTCTACTGAAATTCATGTAATATATTATTATATAGAGTAATTTTTACAATCTTTTTCAACAACTGGTATACTTTCCACTAGCCAGCCTTTAATTCAATGGCGTTTTTTTCCTCGATAAAATATCAATTCGTAATTATTTTGAAATTAGTCCGCGACTTCTTTCACGACTTTTCTGTTTTTCGCATGGTTTCTGATTTTGCCATCCAATCCCAACTCAAAAAACCAATCTGTAGATATATTTAAATAAAATATGATTAGGAAATTTACAAATAAAATGGGCTAAAGTAGAATGTTTGAAGTCCATCGTGTCATTATTACATTCACTATGAAAAAAATACAATGAATGGTTATTTTTTAAAGAAAACCCATATAACATGCTTATACATGATATTATTTAAAGCGGGTTTCAGGAACTTCAGACTCTTCAAATAGGGTATCAGCTGATTTCGTCAAGATTTTTTACCCTAAAGTCAACGCAAATGAAATTGCGAGCGGGTCAGCTAGTGCTCAATATGACCATAGTTTTCCTTATCACAAAAGGTATCAATATCAATGAATAATTATAGATTGTTCCTATTTGCAATTATTATTGTTACTTGGATAGTTAAGTAGGTATTCTATTAAATGTATAGTAGAAGAAACCAATTAAACATGCGCTATCGAACTCCCCAGACGGTTCTTATATTTAAATATCTACCTACACCATTGTTATTTTCAATACAATTTGTGTTCTTCTAAAGCCTAGCACACGTGTCATAATGTTTATTTGTTTTACGTAGATACTTTATTCTGAAAAACAAGATATAAATAAATAAAAATAAAATAATTCATACGTCTTCGATGTGAATTTATTTTTGTAAGGTTATAAAACTGCCACATTTTTTTTCACTCCTATCTTTGGCTTGGGAAATGATTCACTCACATTTTTTTACGTAGATATAACTATAAGTAGGTACTGTTATATTGAAGCGATTAAACATTAAAACAATTTTGCATCTCTCTTTGCGTTCTATTCTATTTCTAAGTACTTAGCTATTATGTGAGGATAAGTTAGCTAGTAATATTGTTGATGCTTAAATAAGTTGATATTCAAATATGATATTCAAAAATACAAAATCGTTTATTTTGCACAAGTACATAGGTATAATAAGGTTACATGTTGAACGAAGAGACGACAAAGTTAAAACTGCGGCATAGTCTCTTCGCCCGTCTCCTAACGCAACTTTATAATATTTTTTTTTATCGTTTCAGGGGGCATCATCACTAAAACATCAGTTGCTGTGGTGCTGCTCATCATTCCTCTGCTCTCCATCATCCTGGATCCCCTCAGACTGGCCATCAGATATGTAAGTTCATACTCAATCATAATACTTACTTCTGTGTCATAAAGACCCAAAGAAGAATTTGGTGTCCGTCACTTATTTTTATAGTGCAGTCTTTCGTTTGACCACAATTCAAAGACATAGGTAAATTACCACTTGTGCGAGTGTAAGGAATATGAACTGTATTGTAATGCGCTGTAGGTCTGCTTGTCTTGCATTGGAAGGGAGATGATGGGATCACTTGATGAAGCTCCTGTGAGCATTCTTCGATATGTCTCTAAATGATCAACAAGCAACCCTACGGCGGTGTTTGAGATTTAGGATATTAGTCCAAAATCTGCAGCCGATACTAAGGGTGACTGGTTAGTCCTGCCCTCTATAATTTCAATGGTGTCGTCGTGTAGAAACATGATAATGAACAATAAACCTACTCGTTAACAATGTGTTACCTACTCATTATATACCCACTTACTAAAAGTTACTCTTAATGATCAACTTTTTTCGTGATGTCTGAATCTGAACTGATATATCATCAGCATCATATCCACATCCTCCACCTGAAAACCAGCGTAGCATCAGGCGTAGCCGAATGCTACAAATGCTGAGGTGGGGACCCTTTTTTACCCTACTTTAACTATTACCTATTTGATTTTTCTTACTTCCGTTTTTGTGTTTTATGTTAGTCTTATTTAGTTTCTATAGACTGTGTTATTTTATTGTTTTTAATATGGGTAAAAATAAATGTATTTTCTTTCTTTCTATCTTTCTTCAATGGCAATGGACTATTGATGCTGATGATATTCAAAACGAAGACAACTTTTACGCAATTGTACACAATCATTATACATTACATAATATAATTGTATAATAATAATGTATTCTTGCAAATAAATGATTAATTGATTGAATAACAAAGAACCAACTTAAAACTATGAGTTTACCGAGTTCGTTTGCGAAAATAACATCTTCAAATAGATTATTCGCCAAAGACAAAGTCCATTCCAAGGCTAAGCCGACGAATATCAATCATAATTATAAGGTATGGAAACGTTTCTATATATCTCATCCGGTTTTGCTAACTTATAGTTAGGATAAAAAATGCTTAGCAACATATTTGCTGTAACCACTAGGGCCTGCACACTACTTCGTTTGACAATTTTTTTTATTATTATTAATTTATGTTTGTTACACTTTCACGCAAAACTACTGAACAGATTTTGATGAAACTTGGTACAGAGATAGGTTATGAACCTGGATTAAGATATGGACTTTTCATCCCGAAAATCCTACGGGATCGGGAGTTATGCGAGAGAAACAGCGGGCACCCAGCTAGTATATAAAAATCACTCTTCTATTATACTATTATTTTTGTTATATCGTACCTAATACCTACCTATTTCGTAATACCTACCTATTTCGTAATACCTATAATATTTTTTGTATCAATTAATGCCTACAAAAATGTTTATTTGGTTTACTGTAATGTTGAAGACCTTGAGATGGAGCGACAACAATGATTCAGAAATATAGGTAGGTACCCGTTTAGGTTCTTGTGTGAAGGTTCATTGTACTGTAGGTACCGTGTTGGCACAGGAATTATTTTTTTGTGATTTCTATTATTTTTGCGTTTAACGAGGACTCAAACTAACGGAAAAGTGATTTCCCGCAAATCGCAAACCTTTTCTATGAAACTATGATTATACCAACTTCGATCCATAAAATGGAATAATTTGACTTTAAGCCCAACATCACTTAAATGCACCAAAAATACCAGTGGAATAGAAGTGTTTTTAATAAGTTGATACAAAATGGATTATGATGGCGGAAAATTGCTAATTTAATCTACATGTACAAGGAGTAGAACTCATAAAAATTTAAAAACCACAGAAAAGTTGCTTTTGCGCGGCAACACGAAACAAACAACCTTAACATGAGATACTGTCAGTAAAGGTTATGGCACATTTATACAGAGTTAAGTTGAACGTCAACTTATTATCTAACCGAAAAAATATAAAACTGAATTGAGTAGGTACCTCTAAAAATTATAATAAAGAAAAAATCAATAACACCTTATTTCTTATTTTGATATAATTGACTGTATGAAAATTGACTTCCCCAAGTGCTTATTTTGTAAGCCTCAAGAAATAAAGTTATTGAAATCTGAAAACCTCCTTTTTTGAAGTTGGTTAAAAAAGACGCGCGTATTCGTGGATGGACGTTCATGTACCAATTTGGGTTCAATGGAATGCCCACAACGATGAATGATTGCACCCTGCAACTAACGGTTACTTTATTGTGCTACGGTATCTAAAAAGATTCCTTAGCCACGTTTAATGTAGCAGGTTCCGTACCCATTTAGCGCAGAAATTAGCGTAACAGTTCTGATAAAAGGAGCGTATCTCTTAACGTAGCGGACCGTAGCGTTTATCATAGTAGTTGTCGTAACCAGGAACAAAGAACTTAACGTAGCAGTTTTCGTAGCAAGTAGCGTAGCCCGTACCAGATTCTGTATACAAAAACGTAGCAGATTTCGTAGCAAGTAGCGTAGCCCGTACCAGATTCTGTATACAAAAGCGTAGCAGATTTCGTAGCAAGTAGCGTAGCCCGTACCAGATTCTGTATACAAAAACGTAGCAGATTTCGTAGCAAGTAGCGTAGCCCGTACCAGATTCTGTATACAAAAGCGTAGCAGATTTCGTAGCAAGTAGCGTAGCCCGTACCAGATTCTGTATACAAAAGCGTAGCAGATTTCGTAGCAAGTAGCGTAGCCCGTACCACATTCTGTATACAAAAGCGTAGATTCCGTAGCTTGTAGTGCCTTAGCAAATTCTGTAGCGCTACAAGCTACAGAATTTGCTAAGGCACTTACTATAAAAAATGCACTAATAACTGTTATTAGTGCATTTTTAGGGTTTTGCCATCGGTTGCAAAACCCTTATGAAATCGCTTTGGGTCTGTTTTGTGTTTTGAATCCTTAATATCTCAGAAACTACTGCAGCTATTGACTTGAAATTTGAAATAATAATACATTTTGTGCGCCCGCACATATGTATAGAAAAATAAATGAAAATAAATGAAAAATCAAAATGAAGATTTTCCATACAAATTTTGAAATCGAAATTTTAAATGGAACGTACAAAGTCGAAAGTGGTATCAAATGAAAGGTACTCGTTTGTAGATTTCAAAATAGTTTTTGAAATTTCGGTAGATTTCATACTTTTTAAAATATTTTGAAAATTGTCAAAAAAATTACCGTTCCCCCCCCCCTATCTCCGAAGATTGCAGAGCGATCGACGTAATATGTAGCAAGTGTTTGTAGGTATTGATCTATATTTTATAGGAAAAATATAGAGAAGTCTGTAAAAATAATACCTTTTGAAATATGGTCAAAAAAGGGCGGGAAAAATTTCTAAAGGGGTGACTACCCCACCGAGTTGGGTATCAAATGAAAGGTATTAGTTTGTACATTTTAATGCAGTTTTTGAAATTTCGATAGATTTTATACTTTTTGATATATTTTGAAAAAGGTCGAAAAACTGACCGGTACCCCCCCTCTATCTCCGAAGATTGCAGAACGATCGATTTGATATGTACCAAGTTTTTGTAGGTATTGATCTATATTTTACAGGAAAAATATAGAAAAATCTGTAAAAATAATACTTTTTGAAATATGGTCAAAAAAGGGCGGGAAAAATTTCTAAAGGGGTGACTACCCCACCGAGTTGGGTATCAAATAAAAGGTATCAGTTTATACATTTTAATGCAGTTTTTGAAATTTCGATAGGTTTTATACTTTTCGAAATATTTTGAAAAAGGTCGAAAATTTGACCGTTCCCCCCCCCTCTATCTCCGAAGATAGCAGAGTGATCTATATAAAATGTACTAAGCGTTTGTAGATATAGGTCTATATTTTACAGGAAAAATATAGAGAAGTCTGTAAAAATAATACTTTTCGAACTATGGTCAAAAAACGAATTTTCATACAATGGGGCTATTTCATTGAGAGCCATATCAAATCAAAGGTATGGATTTCGACAATTCAAAACAGGTTTTAAAAATCGTCTAAGTTTCATACTTAGTGAAATACGTAGAAAAAAGTCGAAAAAATAATTGTAGGTACCAACCCACTTACCTACCCACTAATCTCTGTAGTAACTGTAATAGTAGGTAGTTCCACAGCGCCACAAAACCGTTGTTCTCAAAATTTTAAAGTCCATACTCAATGTATTCCACTGCGGTCGAAGAATATTTAGATAATAAGATTATTGAATTCATGAATTCCACCGTGCTCCAAAAAAATATGAGAAGAGTAATGTGTCCTGGACAATCCACACAACATCATTTAGCGACAAGCTAAGTAAGCTTGTGTAATTGGTACTACTACGATAGCTGTTATACTTAATAAAGTACATATAAGTATCACATTAGATGATTTATTTTTGTGTACGTAGAAAAGGACTAGAACACTCGAACAAATAATCTGCAGATCTTACAAATATTAGTCCCGAGGCGGGAATCAAACCGCAACCTCCTGCGTTGTAAGCCCACCGCGCTAACAGGTCGTCAATATACGTACCTACCTAAGCGACAAAAGTTCAAAACCCTCGGCGCGCGAGTTACACTCGCACTTGTCGTACTTGTTTATCTTCACAATGATAATGTTTATGATACTTTGTACTGAGCGTTTTTTTTTCAACAGTCGACGACGTAAAAAGCGGAGGTAGTTTGCTGTACGTTTGTTTCTCGATGTTTCCTTTATTTGATTTTGAGAATTCTGAACTGTATAGAATAATTGTCCCAAGGTAGTTCGGTTTAAGTTTTATTGTTGAGAAATGGCTACAGTCAACTTGGGTGATATTGAGCGTTTTATTTACTCGTTGAATTGTTGTTAAATCTATATCTATACTAATATTATAAAGAGGAAAGATTTGTTTGTTTGAATTGAATAGGCTCCGAAACTACTGGACCGATTTGAAAAATTCTTTCACCATTAGAATCCTAAATTTTCCGTGATGAACATAGGTTATATAATATTTTCAAAAAAGTTAGGGATCCGCATGAAAAATTAAATAATTGAACCGTGCTCTGTATATTCAACCTCTTTTTCTATTATGGCGCGTCAGAATAGAAAAAGAGGTTGAATATACAGAGCACGGTGTTTGCTTTTTCTCTACGGCCAGTGTCAGTATGGAGTGTCGAGTCAATGTCAAAAACCCCAATGCTGTTAAAAAAAGTAAGGGATCCGTATGAAAACTGTGAAACCCATCATGTTAGTGTGCATAATTTCTGTTTTTTTTTAATACCCATGCGAAGCCGGGGCGGACCGCTAGTGTTTAATAAGTTAGCTTATAATATGTAATAATAATAATTTAGTTAAATGTAATTTTTTATTTGTCCATGAGTGCTTATTATACCCTATTCTAAGCAAATATAACTTAAGACATTTATATTACTTTTAATATATATCGAGCTAATAAGTAATAACATTTCTAATTAATTTCTCAGAGATACTTATTCTAGGTGTTATTAATTAATGTAATCAACACAGCTACTTTAAAAGTATAAAAATAAGCAGGGCAACATTAAACTAGGTATAGTAAAAGGTACAAAGAAAATTAAATTCTTCTACAACAATACCCGCACGCGAGATTAAGGCGTGAAAACTATACTAAAGCTTATAATAATGTTGCTCAAGTAAAATATGTAATAATTGCGTTGTCAATAGTTTTATTGACAACGCAATTATTTTAATTAGTTTTTGAGTATTCAGTTTGATTGATTTACGTTCGTAAAAACCAAATAAAATAAGGTCAATCATACACAATACAGCCCAATGCAGCATTGGAAAATGTGTCTTAATTGGTTTTTTTTGGACGCTGGTAAAACGTTGAACTCCAGTCAACCTACAGTTTACGTGACTGATTTATATCATTAAATAATTTGATAATTTACCTGTCCATTTCCCGCGTTTAATGGCTGAGGCGAGATTTTATAGAACAACGATCTTAACCATCAAACCAGTTCGTATTCATAAGGAAAATCAAAGTTACCTAAATGGTCTACTATGGAAATCGTGAGTCGTTTTTATAGTAAACATGATTCATCTTATTTTATCTAGTAACCAAAGTAATTTAGGAGGAGTACGCACGTATCACATATCTTGTACAGCTCGTAAGTCGTATTTTTCAAGATATTCTAACAATTCGTCATTGTTATGACACCATTGCTAAATGGAAAACTAACAAGTATCATACTAAGGTTCTCATATGAGTTGGACAATATTGCTCGACTAATGGGAAAACATTAGTTATTGACTAATAAAATGAAAATGAGTAAAAGGTTTTACCTGGTATTGTTTTGCGTCAGCATTGCTAGTTAAGCCAAGAACTATGAGATATTAGGTTTTATGTTTGACAGGGCAAACAGTTTCCACGTTCACAAATTAATCAAAGTTAATTATAGAATGGGCAACACAGAAAATAATTATTGTACTCGGTTTTGACAAATTTTGAGAGGTTTTAGGATTATTACGAGGTAAGGAACTAGTTTATGAGATAATTCTTGGACTTTGATCCGTTTATAATTTATGCCCTAAAAAGGAACAAACGTATTACTTATTATTATTGTTGTATTAATTAGGTAATATTGTTACGGTTTATTCCATTTTTTTCCCTTGATAAAGGGAAAATTGTACTGGTAATTTTAAAATTCTAGAATTCGCACTTCCCATCTTCTACTCCAGTTTTCCCCCTTGAGAGTTCAAGAGAGAAAACTAGAATCTTAGTTTTAACAGACTAAAAATCCCTTCCATCGTTTACTTTTTACAGTTTTCCCCCTTTACATATAAGAACCACTTAGTAAGGATTTTAGGGGGTCAAACTGGAATTAACCCACCCGCCCATGCAATTTTTTTGTATTCTATCGTTATTACGTGAAACACTACTTGCGTCTATCCATCATTCCCAACTTTCGCATTTAGAAAATTTTGATGGAATTTTCGTGATATACGTTTTTTGAAATCATACCATCACAATGCAAGCGGTTTCCATTTTACAAAATAATTCATGTCATCATCATGACGGCTAGATAGCCTTTGTTAAATAGGATTATTCCCGCTCGTCCCACGCTTCTTCCCCTGTGGGGACCAACGAAAAGTTTAATTCCCGTTCGTCCCCACTTTCATTTACATGGGGTCGAAAGGGATGTAAACGTCTCGTTGGTCCTCACTTAAAAATGTTTACGTTTATTTTCAGGGTACAACGGTTAAGAACGGATCATTCCTCTTCAACATCTTCCAGACGGAGATAGAAGGAGCTCGCCTCTCTCTCTACGTCTTCAACATCACCAATTCAGAGAGGTTCCTGTCCGGAAAAGACCACAAGCTAAAGATGCAAGATGTCGGGCCGTTTTCTTATCGGTGAGTTTAAATAAATAATGTTTGATTCGCACATTATTTACATATTTATATCATCGGCCCAGCTAACACAGCTTCGTAAAACTAAAAGCCTCTCCACACTCGCACAAAATCGCGGCGCGGATCTTGGTCCGCCAAAATTACCAACGCTTTGCGTATCGTTCCTGTTTGTCCGTGTTTTGACAAACCAAAATTATTCGTTATTTGAGCACTTTTTCACCATGATCTGCTATGATTTGAATTAAAATAGTATTTATCTAAGTTCCTAGGCTACCAAAAATCTTTTTTCATGAAACTAAATTTAATCCAAATCGCATTTTTACATCAAAGAAGGCATATTTTCTTGACCCGGTAGACTTAATTCACATGAAGTAAATCACCTTGGGTGCATTTAGTATTGGCACGTTTTGGTATACTTAGATAAGTATTTTCAAAAAAACCTGTGGCAGGAACCTGAGTAATTACTATTCTAATATTATGCTATTATTTGAATAGCAAACCATGACGAAACCATTCTCGTATTACAAATAATTTAGGTAGTACTACGTTTGTATGGTAAATACATCCGCCTTAATGATTTCGTGTTGACTGCATCTACTGAGAACACTATAGAGAGTTAGTACTTATCATACCTTATCAACTAGCTTCAGCACGGTTCCGGACATGCTTATCAAATATCTATGTTGATCCCCAGAATATTGTTTACGTTGGTACCTCTCTAATAAATTTCTTTAGGGTGATAGATCGCTTCGTGTGAGCGCAATTGAATTTTCGAGGATTTCGTAAAAGCGATGCAGGCGATCCGTCTGCGACGCGGAAGTATCGGTTCCATTCCCGTCTCGGGACAAATGTTTGAACGGTATACAGATATAGGTTCAAGGCGTTCATTTCGTTTTCTATGTATAATAAAAAATATCTAAGTAATATTATTGTATTAAGTATCTACTCATAACACATCTCTGCTTAACTTAGGGTTCGACGATGCTGCGTGGATAGTGCAGCAATATTTATGTATAGTTTACAAGTTATCAGGTCATTATGATCGCCAATCAAAACAGGACAATTAATAATCAACTAGTCCATTATTTCCTACCAGCATATTTAGGATAAAGGTCAGTAGGTAAGTACAAGTAGGTACCGCGTAGATGTCAACCATGACAACATTTGGTCATCTTAGGTAATTAAACCAGATACGGGCAATCAATAAACAATATATGGGCTGTGTCTGATATAACTATCAATATACCTAATATATGATGTTTATCAGTGACTGATCTGTTCTTAAGTGGGACACCGCCAGTTTGATAAGGGCAGGATGCAGTGATAGTGTTCATGATAGATAAAAGATGTAGAAGAAGATAATAGGTATGGATCTGGACAATAAATAATGAAGAACAATAAACATAGAATCATTTATCCCTAAGTAAAGCAGAGCTTGTGTAAAGCTATTCTGTTTTTATTTTAATTTATAGAAAACATCCAAATACCCGGAACAAATAACAGCAATTCGCACAAACATTTTCCCCGAGGTGGGAAACGCACTCGCAACTCCTGCTTCGCAAGTCAAACTTCGCACGCTGCCAATAAGTCTAAATACTTAATTATTTTTGAGACCTTGGGCTTTATAGACGAGTGAGGCGATCGGGATCGATCAGCTTATTTTAATATTTTATTTTATTCATGCTAGTCTAGTAAACCATAAAACACCGTTCCGATTGATAATTTTGCTAACCTCGAAACCCGATCTCACTTTGACTGCCTTTTTTTCAATCTTTAATAGATCAGTAGCTATTGTAGTAATTAAAAACATTTAAATCATATATTTTGTGCACCTGTACAAATAAGAGGACAAAAACAATGAAAATGTAAATTTTAAAGTAATGTACAAATTATGACGTCAATACTTTAAAACTACAAGATAAAATCTGGTTTCAAATTAATGTAAAGGTATCCGTTACGTTTCAAAATGTATTCTTTTTGAAATATTTTGAGATTATTTGAATAACGGAAAAAGTTCAAAATGAGTGGGATATTATTCAAACGGCCATACACTACCCCAGCGAGTGGCTTATGAAATGACAGGTATCGGGTTTTAACATTGTCTAGGTGGTGTGTTTTTTCTTCGCGGACTATATTTTGTTACATCTTATCAAGGAAGGTTTCGCGTTTCGGAATTGTCACCAAATATTTTCATCCTTATTATTTGCAATGGATTTCCGCAAACGCCTAAATCTATTATTAATCGACAATGATTACGTATTATTAACGTCATACAAGTCAACATAAAAACTTGAGAACAATAGCGGATTAAAGAAATACCAACGAGAAGCCACTTTGCCACGAAATTTGTTTCCTGTGCGTCACTCAGAGTAATCTCGAAGACAAAGTTTGAAAAACAACTAGACGAGATTCAATTCAATTCAATTCAATTCAATTCAATTTATTTAATACCATGGGCTCACAAGGAGCACTTAGTCAAGTCAAATACTTAGATTTAATACATATCAATATCAAGTAACATTAAATCATGGAAAAGTGGTAGCTGCAATAGCATTGTCAAAAATGTAAAGATATAATTGTAATTAAAAATTAATATACCTAATAAATTTATATAATAATGTCAGAATTAAATGTCAATTTTCAACTGCGAAAATATTTTTGTCAGCAAAAGCTTCCTCTAGAGTATAAAAACTCTTATTAATTAATCGTCTTTTAATAAATGATTTATAATTTAGATCTGACATTATTTTTACACTGTTTGGTAACAAATTGTACAACTTTACAGAATTACAAACAAAACTTTTGGAGATTTTAGTTAGTCTTGTTTTTGGGACCAATAAGTCATTTTTATGTCTTGTATCGTAATCATGTCCTTCTTTAACATACTTGAAATTATTTAGGTATTGTTTTGCATAAACCAGATTTTGATAAATATATTCTCCAACCATTGTCAAAACGCCTATATCCCTAAACTTGTCCCTGCAGGATTCCAAAAACCGTAAGCCTAGTACATAACGTATAGCGCGCTTCTGTAACACAAAAACTCTGTTTGCTTCGGCTGCTCGCTGAGATGACTTTTGATAAATAAAATCCGCATGATTCACCTTATATTTGATAAAATAATACGTACACTTTTCTTATAGTAATAAAATTATATTTATTTTATTACAGATTCGAATTCTGGCACCTTATAGGCTATATTAAAACAATCTTTACCAAAGATATACAACCTCTACCTCATACAATACGATTAAGGAACTACGTTCATTTAATTCGTAGCCGAAAAGTTCCATTACATAATGTTGAGCAATATCCTAGAACCCAATGGTTGTTCTAGAATATGGCATCAATAAGTACCTCGGTATAACTTGTTTTAAGTTTTATGATAAAAGACGCTGTAAGTAATTATTTTCAATTTTAAATTGTGGCATAAATCTTAATCTTAATATCTAAAGGAACGAGCGACTTTCTTGCGACAACGCCCAGCCTAAACCGCTGAAGCTAGAAAGCTGAAATTTGGAAGATAGGTTCCTTTTACAACACAAGCACCCGCTAAGAAGGGATTTTTGGGGTGGATGTTTTCTTGGTCCTTTTTCTAAGTCTGTAACCGGTGGCCCGATTTTCTTGAAATTTACAGGAAATACTAAACATACCAAAATATTGAACACGTGTTTTAGGATTTGTCAAAATATTCCTGAAAATAGGGTAATATGGGTTATTCAAGTTTGAGATTCGTAGTTTGGCTCCGTATTTAAATATCTATAACTTTTTAATATAGCGCACTAATGACTTGAAACTTTCAGTATGTACTGAAAAAACTATAAATTAAAACACGTGTTTCAGGATTTTTCAAAAATGTCACTATATAAGTATGAAAAGGAAGTCGAACTATTGCGGTTATTGTGGTGAAATGTATCAACCATTGACGCTATTGGCTTAAAATTTACAGAGAAAACTACACAAACAAAAATATTGAATACGTATTTTAGGATTTTTCAAAATAATCCTGAAAATGGGATAAAAACGGTTATTCAAGTTTGAGATGGGCTAGAGTAGAATGTTTGAAGTCAATCGTGTCAAAAATACAGTAAATGGTTATTTTTTAAAGAAAACTCTTACAACGGGATTACGGGATACATGATATTTAAAGCGTGTGTCAGGAATTTCCGACTCTTTAAATAGGGTATTAGCTGATTTCGTCAAGATTTTATACCTCAAAGTCCACGCAAATGAAATTGCGAGGGGGTCAGCTAGTTAAGTATAATTACAAAATAATAAAAGCGATAGCTTTTGCCGTATGAAGATGCTTTTAGGCGATAACAACGTTAAAAGGACGAATGGATTGAGGTGAGATTTAAGCGAGTTGACGAATAAGTCGAAGATGTGGACCTGGAATGTCATAGTTACCTACTTATAGACTACTGTTATGAAAAATAACGCAAGCTGCGAGCAGAAGTTAAAGTAGTCATATAAAAGTAAGGGACCCCAAAAATTAATCAGCATGCAAAGAGTTACCGACGTAATGCTAGGATGTAACTAGCTCTGAATAATTTGGTAACTACCGATAGCTATCCGTTTATGTTTTAAAAAATAAATAATTACGAACTGTCCATTCATAGTCTTAAGCTAAGCAGAGCTTGTGTTATTAGTACTAAATGATGATGATATACAGGGTGTCCCGTAACTCAACGTCAACCCGAAAACGCCGGACAGGTGGGTTCATGACGACCCAGAACAACTATAAAATCATGGGTCTATCTTCAACGGTTTCAGAGTTATGGGCTTTTTACTGAAAATCATAAATTCTCTGCCCGTCGTCAAACAATTCTATGCTGTGACTACAGATGTCAATATTTTCTGAATTTTATTTTTGTATTACAAACTCAAATAACACAGTATTATAATGAATAGCAAAATTTAAACATATTGAGTAAAGTTTTTGAAAAAAAAGACTGTTTGGTTCGGTTATTGCATCAATGATTTTCAATCGGGAAACTTTGACTCGTCATACTGAAAAAAAAATTCACCACGATAGGCTGGCATGTTCTGTGGAAAGTTGGCGCAGTTATCCTAGATTTCAAAATGGTATCATACGTCACACTATTCTTCTTTAAATAATAGTAAAATATTAATTTTCTAAAATAAGACCTAAATTCAAAACAGTTTCACCAGGAACATTTTCACACGCAAGGGTAGATGGATAGTAGGTGCTTCAATATTAGACCTTTTTAAAGCCTTTGCAAACTATTTGCCACAATTTTTTGTATAAAAATGCCTCGTTGGGCCTGATTATTATTTGAAAAATTTACTCATTTACGCATAATGTGGATATAACGCTAGCACCCGAGCCAGGCGTTATCGGGAAAAGTACCCGAATGCCGAACGTTATGCGTGATTATGTGATTACCCATCATAGAATTAATTTTAGCAGAACAATGTTTGTAAAAATAAGTTTTTTGAGGGTAATCACGAGGTAGTAAACTTTTTACTTGACTTACGTGATAGGGTTGGTATTTGTTGACAATTTTTTGATACTCCCGTATTTTCTTCAATTGCACCAACTGAGATACCTACCGTTTTTCTTTTACTGCATTTAAAACTACGTCATCGTAGTCTCGAACACCAATTAGTTGTCTCTCTGAATATGCCTAATTCACATAAATGAAAATGCGGTGATCCGGATAAAGTTCGGCATTCGGGAACTTTTCCCGATAACGCCTGGCTGCGGCGTAACATCCTTTTTGCTTGCATATTCTGCCGCCGAGTAGACATTTAGTATAATTTGGATTACTAGGAAACACAAATCACAGATTTTTAGTTTCAGCTGAGATTGCAAATCATTCAGGTAGCCAAAAGAAAGCCAGGATTAATTATTATTTAATTTTTTCAAATAATAATCAAGTCCATCGAGGCATTTTTATACAAATAACTGTGGCAAATAGTTTGAAAAGACTTTAAAAAGGTCTAATATTGAAGCACCTACTACCCTTGCGTGTGAAAATGTTCCTGGTGAAACTGTTTTGAATTTAGGTCTTATTTCAGAAAATCAATATTTTACTATTATTCAAAGACGAAAAGTGTGACGTGTGATACCATTTTGAAATCTAGGATAACAGCGCCAACTTTCCACAGAACATGCCAGCCTATCGTGGTGAATTTTTTTTTCAGTATGACGAGTCAAAGTTTCCCGATTGAAAATCATTGATGCAATAACCGAACCAAACAGTCTTTTTTTTTCAAAAACTTTACTCAATATGTTTAAATTTTGCAATTCATTATAAGACTGTGTTATTGGAGTTTGTAATACAAGAATAAAATTCAGAAAATATTGACATCTGTAGTCACAGCATATAAAAGTTTGACGCCGGGCAGAGAATTTATGATTTTCAGTAAAAAGCCTATAACTCTGAAACCATTGAAGATAGACCCATGATTTTATAGTTGTTCTGGGTCGTCATGAACCCACCTGTCCGGCGTTTTCGGGTTGACGTTGAGTTACGGGACACCCTGTATACACAGTGTAACAAAATATGTGTACTAAGCGAAAGGGGGTGAATTTCCACCCCCTACCTAACTATAAACAAAGAAAATTACAGCAAGTATTAACATTTCGTTTTTTTAATTGTTTTTTTTTTTTGTAAATAAAGGTTTCGTATATAACATAGATAGAAATTTATACCATAATATTGTGTCGTTATAATAGTATTACAATTTTATTATAATAATACATTTATTTCGGGAAACATTATGACAGTAATAAAATTATATTCTACGGTCCAATATTATAAATAACCTTCATTGAAACTTTTATAGGCACTACACAACATAATAAAAAAAATCATTTACTTACTTTGTAAGCTTAATAGGAATGATGAAGACAATGCAATTATCAATTGGAATCAATTACTCTTGTTTTATAATGCGATGTTTAATAATACTTTGTAATTAGACACGTAATTAATAAATATAATCGGAAGTGTAGCAGCCTGGCGTGAACAAGATAACTAATAAAAACCTTTAATGATGGTACAACTGTGGTACAACATTGTAGCATGATAAGTACTATCATTGTACACAAATCACGACATAAAACAACTAAAACTGGCTTGCTTCACATCAAGTTTCATAAATAATTGTTACCTACTAATAATGGTTCGCCACAAGTGAATTTTGTCTTAATATAGGCGGTAGAGTTAGTTACGAGTACGAGTGCGAACTTATGTTTTTTGTTGTAACTCATCATGGTGCAAAGGTCTTTTCAACTATTTTTACGCACATAAGTGTCATTGAGATGGATTGCAGTATTGTAGAATAAGAATAGTAGGTAGGTAGGTAGTTGAGTAGTTATGATCGGTAAAGTGGTCAATAATTAACTACTCTGACGAGTACATCCATTGAAGCCAGCCCCATAGTTTCTTCAATCTAAGATTAACAAACTGCGATACGGTTTATGTGGTCGAACAAATTTATCAAACGGGCGCTCGACGCATAACTAGGTACATAGTATAAAAACAAAGTCGCTTTCTCTGTCCCTATATCCCTATGTATGCTTAAATCTTTAAAACTATGCAACGGATTTTGATGCGGTTTTTTTAAATAGATAGAGTGATTCAAGAGGAATGTTTTTGTACCAGCATTGCACCCGAGCGAAGCCGGAGCGGGTCGCTAGTAGTATTCTAAATACGAGTAATTCATTTTCCAGGGAGATTCGAAGAAATGGAGATATAGAGCTGGACGAGGCAGCCGGAGAGATGTGGTTCACTCCTCACATGAAGGTGCGCTTCCTGCCTGAGGACTCCATCGGGGATCCACACCAGGTCAAGGTCACGGTGCCAAGCCTGGCTCTCATGGTAAGTCAATCACAAGCGTAAAGTAAATAAATAAAAGATACAAATAATGCTGGACATCCACATAGCATCATCTAGCCCCAAGCTAAGCAGAGATTGTGTTATGGGCACTAGATGACTGATATACAAATACAATAGATTAAAAAGATAGATATTTTTTATTATACTTAGAAAACGACCAGAACACTCTGAAAAAATATCTGTAGATCGTACAAACATTTGTCCCGAGGCAGGAATCGAAACCGCAACCTCCTGCGTCGCAGGCGGACCTTCGCCCACCTCGCCACAGAGGTCATCATCGTTAAGCAGTCAATGCTAGCCAGATGTCCGCCGACATATGTATATCAACATGAATATCTTCTTCCTCCACAGAGCGCGACCTCGCTCCTCCGGACCTACCCCTTCTGGATCCAGCAAGGCTTCAACGTTGTTGCTCACCAGCTCGGCTCGAAGATCATCAGCTCACTGGATGCCCATAGCTTCTTGTGGGGGTACAATGACCCCTTGATAGCGCTGGCGAATAGGCTAGCTCCGGGGTTGATCTACTTCGATAGGCTGGGGATTATTGATAGAGTGAGTTTAATATATTTATTTTTTGACGTATTATTTTTCCTGTTCCGCGTGCCATGTGGAGGGCTATACAGTCAAACAAATTAGCTGGGGCTACCACTACGTGGGTGCATGATGATTTGTGACCATTCCTTGTCTCATTTAGCTTTTTTCTCATTTTTTTTTTCGACAATGTCTTTATTTACCAAAAATCCACCACGGGAATCAATTAAAAAAATTATCGCATGAATGAAATCTTATACTCACTTATACCGTCTAGTCCGCTCCTAGTCGACAAATCATCAGAATTAATTGGTTTCAATTACATAAGTATCAACATACCTACGTAACGTACCTACATTCATTGAAACGGAGCGTTCGGCTAGAATAGATAAAATTATGTGAAACGTACTGTGAAATCTCTAGACCTATAGGTACTATAGGAACTGCGATCCCCAACCGGCATGCCCAGCGTGGGGATTTTGGGCAATAACCCCCAAATAATGATGCCATCTATGGCGCTCATTAGGGGAGGCCTATGTCCAGCATTGGACTATTATAGGCTGGTGATGTTGTTGTTGTTGATAGGTACTCAGTTCAAGAATCATAGATATTTAAATTCAGATT
Source organism: Eupithecia pulchellata (assembly GCA_963931895.1). NCBI lineage: Eukaryota > Metazoa > Arthropoda > Insecta > Lepidoptera > Geometridae > Eupithecia > Eupithecia pulchellata. Next base: position 879,784 of record OZ007523.1, read on the forward strand.
TCAATAGTCAATAGTCTTCCAAAATAAGTTGGACAATTTCATCTTAAATGTATGTGTAAACACGATACAGATACAAAAATCTTTAACAGAACATAGTACAAATTGTGGACTGTCTTCGGCAAAACTTGAAAAACTATGTACGATAATGTTTACGAGTATTTATAACTTCTTGTCAAGTGTGAGGCACCTGTGATCGTCGACAATAGATAAACTATTTCTGGTTTCAAAGGTCAAAAATAAGTTTTTGCATAAATAAAACGTCAAGTGTGGGTCGGACTCGCGATCCAACGGTATAAAATAATAAAACTGCATCATGCTAAATAAATATGGTTCAAGCTGAACGGGAAGTATAAGTATTTCTATATAGGTTTTGGTATATTGCGAGAATCAAATGTTCAAGCTAAACCCTACCAGTGTAAAAGAGTCCTTCGAGATTCCTATATTTACAATGTTAACTATTACTTTTTCAGCTGTACGATAACAACACCCTCTACCGCATGAAGGTAGGCATCACTGAGGAAGACAAGTGGAGCATCAAGGTCCTCAGGAAGTACCTGAAGGGAAAGAGTCAGGACGGTCGGGCACCGTTGGAGGAGTGAGTCTCATTTTAGAAACGTTCGTTTGTTTATAAGTACGTCATTACATTACAGATCTCTTGGCAATGGAAAGGGAGGTTACAAAATCTTTGGGTCTAATCAAATCAAATCAACTCACATTTATTTCAGAAATCGGCACATACACAGTTATATACACAGTCCATATTTTTAAATTAAATTTATACAGAGAAAATATTAAGATTAGGTACTAAAACAACTAATGAGGTCTTTTCATAATCAGAGGATCTAGAACTCGTAAGCTACCTAATATATGTACAAAATCTAATGATTAGTATTAGTGCTAGTAGTAGCACTGAACAACTGTATAGTCCTGCTATCGTAAGTAGGAATGATTAGTAACAGTGTATTAGTAACCTTTTATTAGTTGGTCGATTTTGTTAGACACTTACCTACCTTTTCACGACTGAACGGATACTATGATGTTTGACAAAAACATAAATCCGACCAAGGATCTGAGTCCAAGGATTCAATTTATCGTTTTGGCAAACGTGGCAATTGTTTCTGTCTTTACAGTGCCGCACGCCATATAAACGCGTGAAAAGTCGCAGTTAGATGTCAGTTTTAGTCTTAATCTTTGCAGTGATAGCTAAATCTTTTCTTCTTTCATTCCAGTTTCAACTTCACGGACACATACGAAGGCATGTCCTACCCCCCTGGCCTCACCCCCTCGACACCCCTCAACATCTACCGCATCGGCGTCTGTCGGCCCCTGAATCTGGAGTTCGTAGGGCACCGCTCGCTGGACTACGGGCCTCGGGCCATGGTCTTCAGGGTTAGCAATGAGACCTTCCATAGAGACTGTGGGAAGCCACAGGGCATGTGTGGATTGCTGGACCTTTCGGAGTGTACTTATGGTAAGCAGGAATGAGCAATACTATAAAACTTTTGAAACTATCACCGTTATATCTATTAACATTAAAGTTATTTATGACTTTAATGTTAATAGATAATAGATTTATTGACCACGATTTGAGTTTGAGTTTTCAGTGTAAGTTGTTTCGGCACTGTTCATGTGCGATATCAGGCCGTGATCAAAATTATAATATTATAACTTTAGTGAGCAATATTATTACTAAGAACAAATGAAAGCTTCTCAACTTCTTTTGTTTGAGTACCGGTAGACTGGCATTTTTTTCAGCAGAGAAACTTTATCCTAGGACGCCATAGATGAAGTTTGATTATGAAAAAACTCGGAAACCGAAGAATACTTACACAAATAATCCATTTAGTGCTGAAAGATCACCTTAACTAAATATAAGAAACTCGTAAATTGTGACAATGCGACCGACTCGCAAATAAGAGAACGAGGTTAACGATTCCTTCCTTATTCCAGGTATTCCGATCGCCATCTCTCGGACGCACTTCCTTCACTCGGAGCCGAGGCTATTCGACCGTGTGGAGGGAATGGCTCCAGATGAAGCCTTGCACGATAGCCACTTCGTGATGGAACCGGTAAATACCTACCATCGATCAGTAACAACAGCTCTACTCATTCAATCAGATAGTACTGTTGAACAGGACAGTGACTCAGTACAACCACTCGAAAAGGCGTCAGTTCAGGTTTTACAAGGATTACCAGGGGATCATGCTTTAAAAAATCCCAAGGCGCTCTTGATTGAAGAGTGTTCGTCATAAATTGTAGAAAGTTCGTACTTCCTTATTCGCATGAAATGGTCTGTACCAAATTCGCATGTGCACGCCCACTTCATGCGAATTAGGTACGGAACATTTCGAAGTAGATTGTAATAGCAATAATACTATTGAAAAAAATGCTAACAAAAACAGTAAGGAGCGCGTTGATATCTTTAGAAGGCATGATTTTATCCCTAACACAACACTCTATTATTGGGATAAGAAAAAGTATGACTTCTTCCTAACCGTCACACAAGTGTAACAAAGCAATCTTATCTAGGTTTCTCGGTCGTCACGTCAATCACATAAGATCGCGTATCGTCTGAGGTTAAAACCTTATACTATGTTGAAACATAGTTTAAAGGAATCTATTTGTTTTAGAAAATCGGTTTCGAGCTGCAGACGTACTTGTCCCTCCAGCTCAACATCGTGGTTGGAGATGTCAGCTTCAACGCGGAGGCCAGTCCGTTCTCGAACATGACCGTACCCATCGCGTACATCAAAGTTGTAAGTTTTATATTAGTCTCACATTCTCCCTGCGGAACCGCAATCATAATTTCAAGTTCTAACGAAATCTGTGCCTTAGAATATGTAATTTTTAAAACAAATTAGGTATTCTTTTTCAAATTACCTATAACATGCATAAGAATCAGCATTGCACCCGTGCCAACCCGGGACGGGTTGCCTATTATATAGTATGTGCTGTCTAAATTAACATTTTCTTTCCTCCAGGAGCAACCAGAACTCTTCGACATGTTAAAGATGGTTCTGAAGTTTGTCTACGTCTGGGGCCCTGGCTTGGTCCTCTTCTTAGAGATAGTCATGTTCTTCGCCGGAGCACTGCTCCTCACGCGCGCGTTGACGATCTACTGGAACCACAGACACTGCGACAGTGAGACCAACCTAGTCGAACACGAAAAACAAGTGCCACTAATGACTTAACGTATCCTTATTCACTAGATATCGAGTGATTGATGATGTAAGAACGAAGAAATGTAACTAAACCAAGATTTATATAACGAGGTTTAGAAGCCACCGTTTAGCATTGGACTGAACAGAAAGGTCATTGATGTAATGAAAAACTTAGTTGTTATAAACGAACAAAGAGCTAGAACAAGAGCATTCTTTCATGACCTTTTAGTGTGCGCGACAGTCGTTCGAAACTCGTTTAAAGCATTTACACCAAAATAGCAACGAGCAGCATGAGAACCAAGTACTAGATTTGAATCGGTTGAGCTACCTGTAGTTTGTTTGCAATAATTTGCAGTTATCTCAATTGTTTCAGTTGTAAATACTAGTACAAATTTGGTTATATTTTTTTTTTTTTTTGTTAATAAAGTTATTACCCCAGTAAAACAATAAGTATTAAGTAGTAGAACAAAAAAACGCTCAAACGTTAACATGAAGCGAGTGAGATTATTAGAATTTTCCATGGAATATTTATAATAATAATAATAATAAACACTACTAATCACAATACGAATCAGTTTGGTTAGTGAGGTACCTACTTATTAATAAACTGTTCTGAAGTAAAAAATTTAAAAACTGGCACTTTCCTCTTGTTTTGTATACTGGCAGACATTATCTATATATACGGAAAACACAAGTCAAGCGTGCCAGCTTTTGAAAACCTCATGTGATCACACCCGTTAGACTGAATTAATTTAGTTTTAGTTGTATCAGCTTTAATAATAAAAACTATTTCTAATGCCTGCTTTTTATTTAAAAAGTGAAAAATTATAAAATCATATAACCTACAACATTTACAACGAATATTATTTAAGTACATATGAAAAGAAGAATAACACTTTTATCGAAACACAAATTGAAGAGGTACATCTAGTAACTAGCCGATCAAAACACACTACTCACTGGCTCTAACATTGGAAAATATATACCTCGGAAAACAAACAGGAGCACAAACTTAGAATATTTGCCGTCAAGTCCTAAAATCAGCCAGTTTATAGAATAGCCAATTGCAAAACACATTCAACAATATGGCTAACATCACGTTACCCTCGTGTCGAATTAAATTAAATCAATAAGGTATTCCCAAGATGCAATTCTAATTGCATTGAGTTTCTACAAACGGGAGTCTACGTTCCGGCGGCGATATACTCACGAGTAGCTTAAATAGCTAAGTATAACAAACACTTGAACGAAAATACAATTAAAATTTAAACTGCGGTAAGATGAGACGAGGATAATGAATGCAGCAAATATCTTTCTTTAATGCTCATCAAAAGACACTTCCTTAGAAGGGCTTTAGAAGCACTATCTTAACTCGCATTAATAACTCGCATCGATACTTGAATCATCGGTTTCATCGTCCTGACAACTGTGTTTCTTCTTATCCAACTTAATTAGCTTCCTTATCCTATCGATGGGAGGGTGGTCGTGGATTACAGGTTCGTAGACCGCATGTGCGGGGATGATGATCGGCACTTCCGGCATCGCCATCGGCATTGGATAATAAGAATATGGATAAGGCATCGGACAAGGGAAGCAAGTGGCTCCATTACAACACGGAGCAGCTTGCCCCGCACTTACTTGTGTGCTTGTGTCCATTTTGACTGTGACCACATTCTTTGTGAATATGTTCTCATTATATCCAAGAGATTTCATCCGCAGACTGTGAACTTTATTTGATAATTTGTTTTCTATACTCGGTCTGTAAATTCTAACTACGTTATTAGTTTGCTTCACCTCATAGGTTTGGTTATCTCCTAGCTGGTACGCAAAGCTATGGAATATGAAATGTAGAATTATGAGTAGAGCGTTCATGGCGATCACTACAACTGTACTGAGACTCTGAGATGCAGGTAGGGTTTACGCAAACTTTGGTTGTTGACTCTTCAATAACTAGGAATGGTTTATTGTTACAAAACTCTATTGTTGTGCAAGATTTGTGATAGTCTTAAGACGTTATCTAATAAATTAGGAATAAGCATGAGCTGTGCAGCTTAATGAATTACACTCTTTTTATAATACTCTCTCGACTAGATTGAAGTAGCAAAAAACAAGTACGACAAGTGCGAGTGTAACTCGCGCGCCGAGGGTTTTGAACATTTGTCGTTTAGGTAGGTACGTATATGATAACCTCTTGGCACGGTGGGCTTACAACGCAGGAGGTTGAGGTATGATTCCTGCCTCGGGACTAATATTTGTAGGATCTTCAGATTATTTGTTCGGGTGTTCTAGTCCTTTTCTGTACACAAAAATAAATCATCTAATGTGATATACTTTATTAAGTATAACAGCTATCGTAATAATTCCAATAACACAAGCTTTGCTTAGCTTGTGGGTAAATGATACTGTGTGGATTATCTAGGATACTCCTATTACAGTTACTACAGAGATTAGTGGGTAGGTAAGTGGGTTGGTACCTACAATTTTTTTTCGGCTTTTTCCACCTATTTCACTAAGTATGAAATTTAGACGATTTTCAAAACCTGTTTTGAATTCTCGAAATCCATACCTTTGATTTGATATTACTCTCAATGAAATAGCCCCCATTGTATGAAAATTAGTTTTTTGACCATATTTCAAAAAGTATTATATTTACAGACTTCTCTATATTTTTCCTGTAAAATATAGATCTATATCTACAAACGCTTAGTACATTTTACATCAATCACTCTGCAATCTTCGGAGATAAGGGGGGGGAATGGTCAATTTTTCGACCTTTTTCAAAATATTTCGAAAAGTATAAAACTTATCGAAATTTCAAAAACTGTATTGGAATGTACAAACCAATACCTTTCATTTGATACCCAATTCGGTGGGGTAGTCACCCCTTTAGAAAATTTTCCCGCCCTTTTTTGACCTTATTTCAAAAAGTATTATTTTTACAGACTTCTCTATATTTTTCCTGTAAAATATAGATTCATATCTACAAACACTTGGTACATATTACATCGATCGCTCTGCAATCTTCGGAGATAGGGGGGGGGGGGGGGGGGGGTACCGGTCAATTTTTCGACCTATTTCAAAATATATCAAAAAGTGTAAAATCTGTCGAAATTTCAAAAACTGTATTGGAATGTACAAGCCAATACCTTTCATTTGATACCCAATTCGGTGGGGTAGTCAGCCCTTCAGAAATTTTTCCCGCCCTTTTTTGACCATTTTTCAAAAACCATTATTTTTACAGACTTCTCTATATTTTTCCTGTAAAATATAGATTCATATCTACAAACACTTGGTACATATCACGTCGATCGCTCTGCAATCTTCGGAGATAAGGGGGGGGGGAACGGTCATTTTTTTGACCTTTTTCAAAATATTTTAAAACGTATAAAATCTACCAAAATTTCCAAAACTATTTTGAAATCTACAAACGTGTACCTTTCATTTGATACCACTTTTGACTTTGTACGTTCCATTTAAAATTTCGATTTCAAAATTTGTATGGAAAATCTTCATTTTGATTTTTCATTTATATTCATTTATTTTTCTATAAATATGTGCGGGCGCACAAAATGTATTATAATTTCGAATTTCAAGTCAATAGCTGCAGTAGTTTCTGAGATATTAAGGATTTAAAACACAAAACAGACCCAAAGCGATTTCATAAGGGTTTTGCAACCGATGGCAAAACCCTAAAAACGACTCTTAGTCGTTTTTTTACCTTTTGTAAATTTTATGTCTGAATTAGACAAAAACACTTCCACAGAATAACAACATTATGTTATACTAACACACAATTAAGGCATTGCTTACTCAGTCGATGACTTTTAAAAGTCCGAGGTTAACAAATTCTTATCTTAAGAACATTTTAAAATAAAGTAGACATTATTTTAAGCAAAGTTGGCTGGAATACAAAAATAAATAAAAACACTTAAAAACACGAATAAATTATAATAATGTACAAAATTACTACTATAATGATACCTCAGCACAGAACTATTTTTCACTAATTTGAAACGCGACAGACAAATTGCTGATTTTGGTGCCGGAGGGCGGGCGGAAGAGGAGCTCCTTCTTGCCCTCGCCGAGCATGTGCTGGGCCTTCCTGTCCGGGAGCGACACGGACCGTCGCCTGCCGTCCTCGCTGGACCTTCCCAGGTGCTGGTCGGACGTGATCAGGACTCGCGGCAAGTTCTGCTCGTCGTTGCCCGTCAGCACGTTCACCTTCTGGTAAGGCAAGTCGTTTGTCAGCGCGTCCGCCTCGTCGTTACTCAGCCGTCTCCTCAGCTTAACGTCACCGTTCCTGGCGATATAAGTCAGAATAGGCTGAACCAGCTCGTTGCTATTTTCTAAATATGACCTGAATTGTCTGCGAAAGTGCTTTTTTCTTTTTCGTTTGAGCTTTTTTTCTCTCTCATGGCTGTCACTGGACTTACTATCTAAATCTTGTGATATGTCCGCGCGGCGGAAATGTCGCAGCTGGCGCGGTTTTCGTCTGGTCTTAACATTGTGTGGGTTCTGGGCCATGAGGGGCGGCGGCGGCGGCGGCATCATCATCGGCCCCGGTATAGCCATACCGAACGGCGGTGGAGGGGGCATCGGGATGCCCATGGGCATAGGTACCTGCATCGAGAAAGCGATACCCCGTATCCCTCCCTCCAAACACTCATTGTTGGAATTTCTTTCAGTGGTTGTTGTTGTGGTTGCGCTGGCTCTTCTGTTGGGGTCTCGTATTATTATTTCCATTGGCCGCATTCCCATGGGCATCATTTGCATGGGCGGGGGCGGTGGCGGTAAGGGCATCGGCATAGGCATCGGCATCGGCATCGGCATTGGATACATCGGCGGCGGGGGCGGGTACATGGGCATGGGCGCCGGGTGGTACATGGGCGGAGGTGGGTACATCGGGTAACCCGCCATCTGTAGGTCCACCTCGGCTATCACCACAATATAAATAACCGCTATCCATTTACTGCCCATTTGCTAGAAAATATAAGACAATATTTAAAATCCGATCAGTTTGGAGCGGAACCAGTGAATAGCGACATTGTAATGCCATGAAACTTACTACTGGTCTGCACTGTTCCCGAGGCTTGCTACTTTCATAGGTGTGCTGGAGTTTTATTGTGCGCTATGTAAGTCGTTATGCAAGCCACGCATTGTGGACGACCAAAACAACTTTACTAATAGCCGAACGAACTGTTTGCCCTATAAGTACTCCTAGTTGCGACCTGCTCACCTAATAGACATTAATCTATTGATATAATTTATACCTAGCTTCCGTAAAGTTATAATCAATGTAATTAAGAATCATTATCATAAACAATTTGACTTTACTTGTTGTTGAGTTTAGGCCTTCCAAGTTTTCGAGAACTCCCAATCCCAACAATCTGGATCAGTCCCACTTACATACCTGATGTATTGTAGTTTTATTTGTTTTTTTGACTGACGTTACCTGCTTAATTAATGTCGTCCGTGTTATTATGGGAATAAATATAAAACAAGATTAAAAAGCAATAAATATGTTTAATCTACCTGTAGAACGTAAACTTATACCACTCCATGACTCCTTGTGTTAAATATAAACAAGTCATCGAGTAGAAATCTGAAATGACATCGATAAGTTGCTAATGGTGGCTCCAGGCGGCGATTTGAAAACAATCATCTTTTCATTTTTCGCCAGGCTCTGCGCAAGCCTTCGAGGTAAAACAACTTGTCGTCTTCTATGCTGCACGTTGCTGTTTCTATCTTTGTAGGTTATACCTCTTTTTCTTGGAGGATTATCGAAGTTATCACGTATACCATAATCGAGGTTATCACCTTTTCTTATACGATTATCTAATTTATCACGTTGATTTATACCATCATCGAAATTATCACGTTTATTACCCAAAAGCTGTATCGCCTGAGCATTACTCAACCTCCTCATGATTTTGACGTCACCGTCGCGGGCTAAGAACGATAGGACTGGCTGCACTTGAATGTCACTCTTCCTACTATCTTCTTTTTTCGCATATTTTTTCTTCTTCTTCTTCTTCTTTTTCTTTTTTTTATGTTTTTTATGCTTTTTCTCGTTATAGCTTCTTTCGGAGTCTGAATTTGCACGCATTTCGAAATCAGTTTCTGCTGATGATTCTGAGCTGAAAAGTTCACTGGAACTACTACTACTACCACTACACGTTTCGTCTGATAATGGTTCGCCTATCATTCGAGGGAATGGAACCATAAATACCATCGGCCGAGGCATTGGAGCACCATACGCTACTCCGTAAGATAGTGGCCCCAACGGCGGCGGTGCGGGGGGCGCCATAGGCACGGGTTCTGGCGTCTCCTCCTTGCTGCGACACCGGCATTTCAGATGACACGGTGAGCAGTACGAGAAAAATGCAGGAGTGCAAGAAGGAGTGCAGAGGCAGGGTGGGCAGGGAGGGCAGGCGGGCGGGCGGTCTCTCTGGCACCCCGTACTGGGAAAAGCTGGAAACGAGTATGGTAATTGCATGGGCATCTGCATCGGCACGGGTACCGGTACCGGGACAGGTAAGCCTAATACCGTCTTTTGAGTTGTCGTCGTCGTCGTCGAAGTGGATGATGATTTGGAATCAGACACGAGGACAGCGAACGGGAACGGAACCGGCACCTGAACCGGCACCGGTACCGGCACGTGTACGGGTGGTGACATCGGCGGCGGCATCCCGTACATAGCCATCTGAGGATCCACCGGCGTCATCATCACAGCTATTACTATAGTCAATTTCCACAAAGGCTGAAAGTAAAACACTCATTTAGATTCTTTCAATCAATTTTATGCAGAAGCCAGGGCCATGTAATCACTTACTGAAATCATCTTACTCTACTGAGATAGGTATAATGCCTTTCAAATTTGCAGTGGACTTTTATTGTTACTCGGCGATATGTTGCGCAAGGCCATTGTAGTGCAGCCCAAAAAAACAATTGACTCTGAACTGTTTTCCCTAGCAAGTTTTCATAGTTTCTGTAAAGCCGCAAGAAGTGATAAGGTTTTTATGGTAATTGAATAACCTACACAGCATAACAATTTATCCTTCTTGAATAAGCTAAGCGCGCTTATTCTTATTATGAAAGTGTATTGTTAAAGGTTTGTTTAAATAAGGTATTATGTATGTACCTTACTGGACGACCAATGTTAGTAGGATCATGAGTAGGGCGAGACCGACAAGCCTCGGTTCGCATGTGATGGTGATAACTCAGGTTACTTCAGAAGTTAGAATATTTTTATTGATATGTAAGATTGCATCGTATTATGTTATGCAGCGACCTGTAAAAATGATGATTATCAGTTCAACCAGATCTGCTCATTAAAATGAAGCTACCTACTTTTAATGTGTAGAATGTCTGTCTTCATATTCCGTCAAATTATAAATTTTATGCTATTGTTAGGAATTGGAAACATTAATCAATATAATTTATCATTTTATGTAATAGGAGTCGAAAATAAGAAAATAAAAATATTGATTAATTATAGTAATATGTTGACGACTTCAATTTGAATGGATTAAGATTGTGACTCTACTCATTCTTCTGTATTAAATTAGTGCACTATCGCATTGGGTGTGCCTGTAATGATAGCTTTACAATATTTTCAATAAAATTTCATACGATATTATAATAAAATAATAAATAAGGTGTTGTTGAATATCTCCCGACTTCAATTTATTGTCTACTAGTGGAAGAAGTGGAAAAGAATCCACTAGTACATTGCTATACCACTTATGTGTCTAATACATGTTTGTTTTGCCTATCTTCATCTAAGTTTGGTGTGATTTAGATACATGTCCATATTTATTCATTTATTAGGTTTATAGATAAAGCTAAGCACAACATTCATTCATTCAAAATTCCTTTCTTTCTTACAAGCTACTGTCGGTGCATGCGGGGAAATCTGGCCAAGCATTAACATCATTGATGTAATCATAACCATAGACTTTCTTGATATAATTATGTGTAGATAAGATTTAATTTTTGTACTGTTTAGGTATATTTACGAATATGGATAGATGCAAGAGCGTTGCTTCAGATGGAAGTTTATTAGAGGAGCGAGAGCTTATTATAGAAGCTTAATATAAGAGACCATAAATGATTACCCTACTTTACTTGGGATGTGTAATTTGTTCTTGTTTCTTATATTTCTAGTGTAAACCATTTTTCAAAAGCTATCTTTGTTTTTCAGAGTATACATTAGATTTTCATAGATTGTATTGCGATATTACTCCGACTGACGACCTCTGTGTCGCGGTGGGCGAAGGCCCGCCTACGACGCAGGTTATGGGTTCGATTCCCGCCTCGGGACAAATAATATTTGTACGTTCTGGAGATATTTGTTCAGGATGTTCTGGTCTTTTTCTATATATAATAAAAAAAATCTATCTATGTACTTGTATATTATTATGTAAATCAGTTTTCTGTACCCATAACACAAGCTCTGCTCAGCTTGGCTAAGTGATGCTGTGTGGATTGTCCAGCATTATTTATTATTATTTTATTAATAAGTAAATAAGTACAAGGCTACCACCACCCGCCCAGCATGGCTTATGGTTTAGGGCTCAAAAACGAACTCTACCGTGTTGTTATCAACATTCATGACAATTATTGAAAAAGCACATCGTAAATATGTCATTTATAAATATTATATTCAAATCAAACTTATTAATCTAACTTTTGGTATATAAAATTGCAAAATAAAATTCACTAAATGTTAAGGTTGTAACTTGTTGATGATTGCATCAGTTTCCTCTCGATGAAACCTTCTAGGATGAGGGGGTGTCGTTTTTCGTCTTGCCCTTTCTTCTTCCTTTGCATTACGTTCGTCTACATCATCTTGCTCTCCGCTTTTAGTTTCCACTCTTTTCCTTTCTATTTCTGCTGTATTCTTGAACTGTATTGGATTTTCAGGTTTCGGGTCGTCTTTGACTCTCAGCCAATCCTTGGCCTCGCCTTTGGAAATGGCTTTCTCGTAAATAACGTAACCATCTTTAGAGACGTACTGCAACACTGGCGTGAGCAGATCAGATGACTTCTTCTTGTTGTGTCGTCTTTTTGCGTGATGGTGATGTGAATGATGCTGATGCTGCTGATGCCCTTTGTTTTCCTGTCCAGCGTTTCTCCTCCAACCTCGTTTTTTTCCATCCCAATAGCCCCGACCTTCCAATGAAGAGTCAGTGTCATCGGTATCATCGGTGTCACTGGAAATGTCCGTGTCACTGGACGTGTCAGTATAATCGCTGCTTTCTACTGATTTGTGGGGTCTCCTGTGTTTTTTATGAGGATGTCCTACTGCTTTCTTTGATTTAAATTTATAGCTCGAGTCAGGAGAATAGAACGGCATCACAATCACAGGCACCTTGTGGTTCGGGGCTGCTCCGGGTATCGACATCAAAGGAGATGGTAGAGGTATTCCTCCTGGCATGTGGGGCATGGGCATGAGGGGTCCTGGCATGCCAGGTATGGGAGGCAGCTGCGGTGCCTTCTGCGGATTATCTGGAGGTTGTGGGGTTGGTAAGCCCGGTATGCTGGGGAACCCATGCTGGTAATCGGCGGCGGTTGGCATCCGGCAGTGCATTGGTAGACTCTGCGGGAAGAATTGGAAGTTGGTAGGGCACAGCGGGAGATCTTCATCTTTAGCTGAGGCTAGGCTGACGAGTAGAATTGAGTAAAACAATCTTCGTTCCATGTTCATTTCTGAAACCAAAACGATGAAATTTAAATCACCTATTTACGTCTGATTAAATGCCATAAAGTATTATATTGGTTAGTAGGTTGGATGTTCTATACAAACTTACAATTATGGGAGTTCAGCGTAAGACTTGCTACTGCCAGTTGTAACCATTATACTGTGATGCAGGCCGCCATCCGATCCTTTTGTAAACTTTTCACTGCACGTACTTGAAAAAGGACTAAAAAGAACTCGGTGCCAGGCGATGCAGTCTACAATGAACCTTATGTAATCCACACACAATGGGTTTTATTGTTGTAAGAATGAAGATTATGTGACTCTGATTATTCTTCATACCTACCCTCATACGTAATCATATCGAAGATGCTTTTAGCTTTTTACAATGTCTTTATGACGAGAGAGAGCAGAATGTTTAGACTGTTGCTCCTGACAGGTTAGTAGCTACTTAATTGTATCTCTGATATACAATTAAGTTATGAATTTGCATATATCTAGCTGATGGTGATTACTGTGAATGGTGATTGATTACAAATCGAATCAAGTTTGTTTATTTTACCACGTGCGATGATTACTGTGTTGTCAGGCTATTATTTTGGCAGAACATTTTTATCTTGTTGGAGTTTAAAATGTAATCGATTTTCAGGTCTCCTGGTTAGGTAGGTACACTTTCACCATTAAGATTACCTATTTAGGTATCTTGCCTACCGCCTGGATTATGTAAACACAATGAAAATTAGGTAACAGTCAAAGTTACGGGGTAGGTATGACCTGATTACCTAATTTGGTAGGTTAGGCAGGCTACAGTTGAATCGTAAGAGTATAAAGCTGCCAGTAATGTGGAATTTTTAATCAATTGCGTTCCCTGGTTCTGCCTTCGACGTTGATTAGCAGAACTCTAGATTACTTGCATCATGGTAAGTTCACCGTAAGGTTGATCGTATGAGTTGACCCGAGATCTAATTATTTTATTATTTCTAGTTTTTTCTGCGTTCTACAATGAATTAAACTAGGTAGCGGAAAAATAACTTCCTGCAAAATTTTAACTTACTGTCTTTTCTTTTAACTTATGAAAATAATTACCTCGGTCCAAACGTATTTTTGGACCATTTGGGAATATAAAAGAATTTGGGCTTAATTTTCCCAAATACTCCTAAAATAGGTGGAATTGAATCGAAGTTGGTGAGTGCATCTAAATGTACTTACGTACAAGACGATTATGTAGTGACTGTGGTGGGTAGGTACTATCGTCATTTTGTTGTCAAGAACAATGGGCCATGTCTCGCCTCCATGTTGCTAATTTACCCAGTGAAAGTAATGATTTAACTTTACCTTACCCTTACTACCCCCACAAATACTAAAAATTTACAACTCTTACCTGTTTACTTTTCCATCAGGCGATTGCAATAGCGCTACAAAGTGTCGTACTCCTGCAAGTCATATCGAAGACCGTCTGCCAATTCCCCTATCCTTTCCAAGGAGGTGCGCCGCAGATGATGCATGGCATGGGACCGGCCATGGCCGGGCCTTCCTTCGTCCAACCCGGCCCTATGCATGGGCCGGTACCAATGCCCTACCCGATGCAGCAGAAAATGCCCATGGTCGTCATGCCCTATTACTCCAAGACAAACGAGAAAGCCCAGAAAAAAATAAAACAGAAAAAGAGCAAGCATAAGAAGATCCACTACGATTCATATAGTTCCGACGAAGACGATTCTGACTCAGTATCTGACGAGTTCGATTACCGAGTGAGGACAAAAGCGAAGCGGAGGCAAGTCCTCACTCCGGTCGTCTCTTACGTCACCAAGGACGGGTATGTCGTCTACCAGAAGAAGGTGAAGAAGGAAAAAGCCAAGGACTGGCTGGAGATGGGCCGAGCCCGGGACAGCGGCGCCGATGATAAGGAAGACGAGGAGCTGGCTAAGAAGATGAATAAACTCAATAAACGGACGAGGAAATATCATCATCACTCGAAACATTGACGAATATACTAAGATTAGGTTAAGGCATGTATAGTTGTAGTTTTTTACATATGCACATAAAATAAATAATTGTCTAACTACCATTTTTCTGATGATTTATTTGCTGGCCGATACTTAATATAACTAGGTCCCTCCTTACCTAGTTATCTAGGTACCTACTCTTCCCGTTAGTAGGGGAAGCCCGGGCAAGACGGGAAAGGTTAAAATAAAACACCGTCTAATCAACAAGTCACAGTAGTAGCTGCCTACCCCTGAAGAAGTACAATTCTCGTAAGCGCACCTCATTGGTTCTAGTTAATTAGCTGCATAATCAATTAATCACTTACATGGTTTGGCTACGTAATACGCAATACGTAGGTATATAGGTTGATCTACATGCTACAATGATCGCTCTAGGCATAGCGCAACTCACTAAGCTATAAGTACAAAGCTTGGACTTTAAAAAGTACGGTAAGAGTAAGATATAAGAGAAAAGTACGAATTAATATTGATAAGAGCTCCTGAGTAGGATAGGGCCTCTAGCTCCATTTACTTAGTTAAGTAGACTTAGGCAGAGCAGTTCTACTGTTAGCACCTCCTTATTTTACCTGATAGGTAGGTAGACCTGCCAATAACTCTGGAATTTAAAAAATTCTATAGCCCTAGCAGAGCTAAATATACCTACAATCAAAACCAACCTAGCTAATGTAAATATACTCTATAGAGAAACTTGTTTCGATTCACTGTTCGTTGTTTGTCTATAAAATGGTCTTTAAATATACTAATATTATAAAGAGGAAAGATTTGATGGTTTGTTTGTTTGAATTGAATAGGCTCCGAAACCACTGGACCGATATGGAAAATTCTTTCACTATTAGTATCCTACATTTTTCCTGATGAACATAGGCTATATTTTCAAAAAAGTTAGGGATTTGCATGAAAAATTCAATTTGTGTTAAATAGTGCGAAGCTGGGGTGGACCGCTATAGCCCATAATAATAGTTATTATTGCTGAAGTCACAAACTCAGACCTCCAGAATTAAAAGAAAACCCACCCGACTGAAGTTTTTACAGAATGATCTCTTCTTGTTTTCCAGATGGTTCAGAAAGTGCTGCTCTACATCCTCTGTATCAGCTGCGTCGCAACTGCAATGCACTTGAAGAGGGTCTGTGAGAGGTGTGAACCGGAGCCGGAAGTGAAAGCTCCACAGCTCAAGCAGTATTGGCCGTGGCTGCCTGGATATCAGTACGGGAACAAGTACATGATGCCTTTGTACTTTAATGCATAGACTCGAGACTGCATAAGCATAAACCTACTTCGTTCTTTTTAACGTTTAGTACTTTTGTTATAAAAATAAAAGACCATCCGTTTTGTTTTCCAAATTCAAAGCTTTCATCAATCTACTTAATTTTCGATTATATTTTTGGATTGAGATCTTTAATCTAATCTTATACTACAAGAACTCACCCCTGCTTTGCACGGGTAAAAGAGCAGTTATTTTTACAAAATTTTATTAAATTATCTAGGACCTTCGTTCGTATATCACCTTCCTCAAGAATCTTTTAGTCCATTGATGACCTGTATAAAGATTTACTAGGTAGGTACCTACTTATTAATCTGTATAACAATTGACTCGGTACCTACCTAATTATGATTCTTTCGCATTCAGACACGTAGAAAGATGTTAAATTGCCCTGCGTGCTTCTTACCTAAATAAAAGTAAGTGTTAATATCTCGTACCTAACCTCAGAACAAGTAGGACCTACATATCCAGGTTGTAAGGTAATACCATAGATAACATAATATTATATACCTAGTAAGGTCCAGCTGAGGCGATTGCAACGCCGAGCCGAACAAGGGTTCGATTCCAATGTAAGGGAAGGGTCGGCCTACTATAACGGTACCTAGGTACCTATATTTAAATATTGGTTTGAAATTATGAAAAATAAATTATAGGTAGGTATTGTTCTACTAATAATTCTCTACCTACTCATCTCTTTGCTAGCATTTTCGCCGTTATTGCCAAACAGATTAACTACCTACCAACTTTTTATTGCATGCCTACAACTTTTTGTAAAAATACCCACAAAACAACAGTACATCATGAGTACATCCAAGTTTCAAGTGTTTTATTGCTTTCATGTTGTACACAGATCTAGAGAATAGGTTGAGCCCGGGTGGGGCACTGTTAATACAAAATATTTTTAATAATGAGAGCATAAATTAAACTTAACTTATTTATGTAATATTATTAGGCTATTAAAGTGCGTAAGTCCTCGCACTCGGGGTAAGTATGTAATCCTAATCTCTCTAGGAAAGAATTTACTCTAACACTGCGCGCGTGGATTGTATTGGACGCTAGACAGTCAAGGTGGGTATTGCTGTCAACGTCAAAATCCAAAAGCGGATCTATGAACTGGACACTGGCAGAAAAGTGGCAAACCAGACACATATTGCCATATCGAAGAAGTGAAGTGAAGTAAAAGCTCAGACTAAGGAATAAAATAGACTTAAAATACCTACGAAAAAACGTGCATACCTAAAGTTAGTCTGGCACAAAGATGGCGGCCTGCCGTAGAGCTTAGATTATAGAGGAATATAGATCTGGCATAAACATCTATACGAACTTGTTACGAACAGTTAGTTATAGAAGTGTGATGTATTTCGACAGCAGAGTTACTTACATATCGGCATCTCTTTTTGACTAATGAAGATAATCATGAGTAAAAAAGGACAACAGCAGTTTGATCATGACTGAAAATGGCAACATTGTTTTGGTGACGTCACAAAATACCTCACCCCTCACCCCCTGTGGCCGGTCGCCATGTTTAGTCGCAGTCAACAACAAGTACATCAGTTGTCATCCGGACTTGTTTTTATTCGAAAATGAAGGAAATTTAGAGTTAATAGGCGATAATTATGCTTTTTTATAGTGTGCAAACTTGGAGAATAATGTATTTTATAAGTGTATGTGCAGAGTGTTTGGCTGTCGCATGAAAATCAACAAAAAACATCAAAATATAACGTTGCATGGGAAAGGTACCGAATTCATTCAAAATTTCTTACATTTTCTATTATTTTCAAACATTTTGCTGTTTGTGGGAAAGTTTATAAAGATCCGCTTGCTTTTCTTTATTCATTCAATGTTTTACTATGAATATTATGTGATTTTAGGAGAAAATTATTCGTCATAGTAAATAGAGTTAGGGTTCGGTATTTTCAAAACATCGATTATCGATAACGAATTATTTCATCGACGCAGTACCAATAACACAAAAATAAAAGTAAATCCTTTACAGCAGCGTCAGCAACTTTGAACCAAGCTAACCAAGATTCAAAGGTGTGGTGCCAGGGACAGAATTTTTGGTTGGGGTGGAGTTTACGGGACGCAGGACTTAGAAAATTTTCGACGAATTTTTTTATGTATATATAACATGTATTTTTTTTGGCTACGTAAATAGGGTCACTATGGGTGCAACTTTGGTTCAGGTGATCCACCCCAAAGTTTAATGACCTCGGCGCTAGAGGTCAAAGTATGTCGTTCAGTTTCAAGGCGAAAGACTTAGAAAAATTTCGAAAGATGTTTTTAGGCATATTATAACAAATGTTTTTTCTTGTGGCATCGTTAAGAGGGTCACTAGGGGTGCAACTTTGGTTCAGCGGTTTGACCCCAAAGTTCAATGACCTCGGTGCTAGAGGTCAAAGTGTGTCGTTAAATATGGATGCAGAAACAATATTTAGGCTCGCCGGTACTAGCTGGCCCAGATTAGAGGGAGTATAAACCAAAACTCAATAGAACAACTGTAAAATTGTGGTTTCTTCCCAAGACCCGGTGTCATGCCTCGAGCGCCATATTTTATCTGTCGCTCTATCATGATTGCCAGATACGGGGAGGCTCCACTTCAGTTGTCAGTGTCATTTTGACAGAACCAAAGACAGAAGGGGTCTATATCTCTATGGTAACAGAACCCTTTCCAACGACTATAATTTCACCAGGCTACCCAAAACACCATCTGCGTCTATACGGCCTACCTGACATGCGGCCGTCCGCGGACGCTAGTCTTAGCCACCACGACCACATATATGGTAGGTACCTAGAATAACTAAGTTGTTGACCACCTTGATACTTAGCCACTTACACAAAAATAAGACAGATCCACACCGTCTTGTCGGAGAAATAGCCTCCGCCATGCCAGCCCGATGAACAGCCACTCTCAGCCCGGAGAAATAGCCAACAAAAATCTCGCTAGCCTGGCTTATCTAGCTGGTACGATTTGGGATCGCAATTGACTTGATGATACTCACCTTGGAGCATCCACGCTCCTCGCAATCACCACAGACAGTGCTGAAATGCACAAAGACCCAAAATTACACAAAATCGCTCGTCCAACCTGACAATAAACCTTCCGAGATCAACGCACGGATCAGTCAGACACAAGTTGGCCCCGCCGCACGCACGTTACTTACTGCAGCACAGACACCCTGCCGTCACCTCCATCCACAAACTAAGAACATTGCTAGCTTCAGCCCGCGATACGTTGAAGGTTAAAACATAAACATCAACATACAATAACCACACTCAACTTCTTTGCCATCCACAACGCTCCATTTCGTGAGAACGGCCCTAGTATAGGCCCCACTTTTGTGCGGACAACTAGGAAACAACCAGTTACCGACAGTTACCGACCACAGATGAGATCCGCGGTGGTACTACCAGAGAGATGAGAGGACCCGAAACAAAAACACATCAGTTATCCATAACCCAACACTGAATTAATCAGACTAGACTCACAAGATGGAACTATCTCCACAAACAAACAACATCCGATCACTGTTTAGAGACAACACAAAATTGAACGATGCACACACCAGCTCTGCCATGCAACACTGTACCACCATGTACCCACTAATATTGAGACACCATACTCAATATGCCCATTTGTACCACCGTGTACAACCCACTAATATTGAGACACCATACTCAATATGCCCATTTGTACCACCGTGTACAACCCACTTATATTGAGACACCATACTCAATATGCCCATTTGTACCACCGTGTACAGCCCACTAAGTCCAAGAAACCGAGGAAAAACCAAAAACAACCCCGACTGTATAGAAACAGAATGAAACCAACCATGTGAACAAGAGAAAACAACAAAACACATCAAAAGCTATAGTAGAATACAACACAAGAAAGTCCAGAGTAAACAACAAAACACATCTAAAGCTATAGTAGAAAGTAAACGACAACATAATAAATCACACAGCATGATCATCTGTGTTTGCGGGTAGCTATACTGTTAGGTATTAGAAAGAAGGTATTTTTGTTTATACTTACTTCACTCCTCAACACCAATATCAAGTCTGTAATTTTCTTGTTTATTTTAGTAACATGTGCAACATAACATTACACAATTCTGAATGAGTACCTAACTGAACAGATACATGAAGGTAACAGCAACTTAATACAAAGTGTTGGGTATTTCATAATCAAGAGAAATATTATTTTATTGTTTCATTCTCTTTTTTCTTTATAAAAAATAACACTTACTTCGAATCCCAAACCAATAATGTTGGTTGATGTGGCCTATCTTAATCAACAGGCACTCTTCATTCTCTTACCGACCATGTAAAGTTGTTTTTTTATGACATCCCATCATCGGGCTCCATTTTGTATTGCAACATGGATGTCCTTGTTACCCTGTACCACCTCCATGCTGAATGTAGCTTCATCACACTGTATGGCATTCTCCATTTTGACAGAAATCTGAAAACAATAAATCACAACAGAAAGATGCAACATAGGTGCCCTCTCCCACCTCAGTACATCATCGTTCACACTTTGGGACACATTATCACCAGCTATGCCTCATAGGGTCACATTGAACAGATTTGATCAATCACCTACTTGTGACTTTGTTGAACCAAGAAAGTTTAGTTTCTTTCTAAGATTTTTCTTCAGTTTGGGTTAATTAAATGTAGGTATGGTCACATCAAATTAATTAACTTGAACTGCTTGCAAAGTTAACATTCTACCTTTAGTACCTTGGTATGTACAAATCAATTGAGCGTTAACAAAACCAATAATTTTAATGTGGAACGATCAGACCTTACCACCATCACATACAAACCCTTGCAGAACTGAAAATCCATAGCGCTTGCTATTACCACAGGATACTAGGGATCTTGATATTTCCTGTACGTTTAACGGTGCAGAATTATCCTTGTTGCTGCGTCCCGGTTCATTTCCGATTAGCTAGCCATTGGACTGGACGCCATTTTGATGTGAAACCTTTTCCTTTTCCAAGAATACTCTTTTTGGAAAACCATGGGCGTGAAGGCATGGGTTACATCCCACTTCTGATTTAGGCTCGCCGGTACTAGCTGGCCCAGATTAGAGGGAGTATAAACCAAAACTCAATAGAACAACTGTAAAATTGTGGTTTCTTCCCAAGACCCGGTGTCATGCCTCGAGCGCCATATTTTATCTGTCGCTCTATCATGATTGCCAGATACGGGGAGGCTCCACTTCAGTTGTCAGTGTCATTTTGACAGAACCAAAGACAGAAGGGGTCTATATCTCTATGGTAACAGAACCCTTTCCAACGACTATAATTTCACCAGGCTACCCAAAACACCATCTGCGTCTATAAATATAAAAACTTTACAGAGCATTCCGGGAAGAGTTGATTAGATTCAATTTGAGTGGCGGATCCGACACAGAGTTCCCCGACTCCACGTGGTCTTGTGCGTGGAGCCCCTAGAGTGTAGGTATATAATAAGCCGGAGGCGCGAAGGGAGTGCAGCCTCCGCCAGCCGTAACAAGGGACAGGCACAGTGTGCCTGTCCCTTGTTACGCAATGGCGGAGAGGCTGCACTGCACTTCCCGCAGCGCAGGAGCTATCGCGATCGCGATGCAATAAAAAAAAACATGAAGAAATACCCCGACACATAGAATTCCAAAAATACAAAAAGGTCTAACTTTGTATTTGAAACTGATTTATTTAACTTACCTGTATACTCCAGCTTAAACTAACGTTTTTACAATAAAGGTCAGTGACCTTGTGTTCGAAAATGATTGATTTAACTTTCCGGCGTCGACTCCAGCAAAAACCAACGTTTTTACAAAAAAGGTCAGTTTTTGATGGAATGGGCTTGATAGGTCAGTGATTGTCTAAGACTCTTCCACACACGCCATCAAGGTACAAGCTGCAGAAACTGGCAGTCCACACGAAACTTACCTTGGGCCGAGCGCGGCAACCTAAATAATTGTCTTATATGAACATATTACTATTAGTACTGAATATAGAGGATATTCATTGAATTGAGTGCCAGCCAAAGCTTGGGGAAGTTGTAGTGTTAATATTAACTGAATTGAGCTGTACTGTACGTAGTAAATAGCGTTTTTTATTGAACTTGATGAAATCTATTGTAGTATCCCGTTTTTAGACGATAGGACGGAGGGTAATATAATGCTAATGACCCGTTACGGCCGTTACGGATCACCAAGGTATAGAAACTTAAATAAAACTGAACAGAGCTTAAAGATAGGTACTTATTCTTCTACTTACTAATATTCGAAAATTTAGAATTCAACTCCGTGCAACTCAATTACTTACTTATAGATATTCAATGTTAAAATACGCGCAACTCTACAGCAGGCCGCCATCTTTGTGCCAGACTAACTTTAGGTATGCACGTAGGTATTTCAGGTCTATATATTCGTTCGTCTGAGCCGTAGAGTTGCGCGTATTTTAACATTGAATATCGATAAGTAAGTAATTGAGTTGCACGGAGTTGAATTCTAAATTTTCAAATATGAGTAAGTAGAAGAATAAGTACCTTTAAGCTCTGTTCAGTTTTGTTAAGGTTTATACACCCACGTGATCCGTAACGGGTCATTAGCATTACATTACTTTCTGTCCTATCGTCTAAAAACGTGATACAATAGATTTCATCAAGTTTAATAAAAAACGCTAATTACTACGTACAGTACAGCTCAATTCAGTTAATATTAACATTGCAACTTCCCCAAGCTTTGGCTGGCACTCAATTCAATGAATATCCTCTATATTCAGTACTAATACTAATATGTTCATATAAGACAATTATTTAGGTTGCCGCGCTCGGCCCAAGGTAAGTTTCGTGTGGACTGCCAGTTTCTGCAGCTTTTACCATGATGGCGTGTGTGGAAGAGTCTTAGACAATCACTGACCTATCAAGCCCATTACATCAAAAATTCTGTCCCTGGCACTACACCTTTGAATCTTGGTCAAATTGGTTCAAAGTTGCTGCCGCTGCTGTAAAGGATTTATTTTTATTTTTGTGTTATTGGTACTGCGTCGATGAAATAATTCGTTATCGATAATCGATGTTTTGAAAATACCGAACCCTAACTAATTTTCTCCTAAAATCACATGATATTCATAGTAAAACATTAAACAAATAAAGAAAAGCAAGCGGATCTTTATAAACTTTCCCACAAACAGCAAAATGTTTGAAAATAATAGAAAATGTAAGATATTTTGAATGAATTCGGTATTTTTCCCATGCAACGTTATATTTTGATGTTTTTTGTTGATTTTCATGCGACAGCCAAACACTCTGCACATACACTTATAAAATGCATTATTCTCCAAGTTTGCACACTATAAAAAAAGCATCTTTATTGCCTATTAACTCTAAATTTCCTTCATTTTCGAATAAAAACAAGTCCGGATGACAACTGATGTACTTGTTGTTGACGGACACAAAACTTGGCGACCGGCGGCGCCGCAGAGGTATTTTGTGACGTCACCAAGACAATGTTGTCATTTTCAGTCATGATCAAACTACTGTTGTCCTTTTTTACTCATGATTATCTTCATTAGTCAAAAAGAGATGCCGATATGTCAGTAACTCTGCTGTCGAAATACATCACACTTCTTTATCAAACTGTTTGTATAGATGTTTATGCCATGTCTATTCTTTATTCCTTAGTCTGAGAGTAAAAGTCACAGTCTACATTCGAAGTCAATGTCACCGTTAAATTGACAGCATTTTATTCATTCAAGAGATTCAGGCTAATTACTTCTCGTTCACTCATTCATTCATTCGTTCATTTCGTTTTGGCCGCTGTTTGTTCGTATCGGACGGATTTCCCTCTGGATATAATTTATCCTAAAACTTCGGAAAACCGGTTTTTGTTACCGCAACAAAAATGAGCAGTTCGATATATGTTTTAGTGTGGTTCTTACAAACAAAAAATAATCTAAAGCTATTATATATAAGTGATGTGATTTAAGAATTTGTCCCGCGGGAAACTACGTGTTAGACTTGTTTTTGTGTGTTGTGAAAAATGGATGATAATTTGGAGGGCGACTGGAAGAGCAAAATGGGCTTCCCGATCAACTACGACTCTGGGCAAAGCACCGACGACGACTTGTAAGTATTCTTGAACAAATTATTGAAGAGTAGGTACTGCAATTCTCTCCAGTATGTACATTATCTGGTAGCTTGAATGAAACCGACTTTCGTGAGGTTTATGGCCGAAATTAACAGGGTTTAGATTCACAGTTAGGTCCGAAGCTGCGGGCTCTATTCAGTATTTTATTTAATAATTGGATATGTCAACAGAATCTTTCGTATGCATTTCCTCGCACTTCATCATTTACACAAACAGAAATGACAATGTAGTTTACTTCTGATTCTGGTTTCAGTCAATGTTGCTTAAACTCAACTGTGGTACTGCACCATAATTGGCGATCTTATGTTTATTGTTTTATAAAGTTTTCAAGGTTCTCAAGTTATAGTTATCATGGTCCCAAGCTCTTTTTACCTAGGTGTTCACTATTTACATGAGTGTTTGCTTAGCATATTAGGGTTTGTTTACTCCTGACATGCTCAACAGCGCACATCATCTACAGATGTTGAAGTGATATTTTGATTAAACTAAGGTTTAAATCTTTATAAACCTTAGTTTGACCAAAATCTTACTGGATGATGCTGACTTAGCCTCAATTCACCACTGTTGTACAGTTTACCCTTTATGTGTCAATTTGTTATTTATTTCAACTCTGTACTGCATGAAAGTTAAATAAGTACCAACCAAGCTTATGCTTATTATAAAAAATAGGTATTTGAAACATAAGCATGGTTTATCCAATCACACATTATAATAATAATCCCCCCCCCCTTAAGTGCTTAGTGCTCATTTCACGGCAATCTCTATCACATGCCATTAACAGCGGAGTTCAAACAAAAGTACCTGATCCTGATTGCTTATCAGCACTGAGTACAACGCAGAGTGCTTTAGGTATCTTTGTATCAGTGAAATGGCGGTATGTGATATAATGTTATAATTAGATTTCTACCTATTGGGCTAAAGTCAGGTCAGTCTCTGCCTTACAGCCGGTTCACACATGTCTCCGTTTTACTGTTCCGTTTTATCGTGTACATAGTTTTTTCGTCGATGGCGTATGTGGTTGTATGAGCGACTTCACACATGGCACAGTTTTCTGTATACAGATCGACGAACAAAATGGAACAAAATACGTACACGATAAAACGAAACAGTAAAACGGAGACATGTGTGAACGGGCCGTTAGTCTTCATAATACAAGCTGCTTTGTAAAGAATTATATGAAAGATAAACAATCCCGCAGTAGTACTAACCCTAAAATTGTTTCGCGATTTCTTCAATACATATCATCAACCAAATATGTTAAACCTGACTTCATGTGAAATTTAGTGTTTTAATTGTGTCACATTTACATTGTTATTCTAACTTGGATGCAGCTAGCTCCACCATAGAGTTTTTAAGAGAGTGTAAATGTACTTCAATGAATCCCTTCCCTAATGAATGCTGTAGCGCCATATCTTCAGCTTGCCACATCCAGAATGTGCATGCAGTCTTTTGCAATTTGTACCACACTGGTCCTTAAGGAAAGGGGCTCTACTCTACATTTTCTGAGACCCGATATCCACTCAAGAACACATTTACCCCAACGTTTGTTAAGTAGTTCTTCAGGAGATTTAGCTAGACAACCTCCAATTCAGCTTGCTAGGGTTATAGGTACCTACTCTTTATCTGTTCAACTAATTTTTATGTTGACTGTACTGTACAGGAGATACAGAAGAAATAACATGAATTGAACAAGAATGTACTTCCCTGTTTCAAAACTCACAGTTCTCGATGAAGGTTTTCCCGCCATTGTTAATAATCAACAATTTTCCTAATGTTGGTTGTGTATTTGGTTTGCTATGGTACCTACCTACTTCTGAGTAAACTATTGTGTATTCTATATCGGTGGCGTTCGCGCCGCACAGTGGTTCCAAATCGCTAAAGAGCATACAAATATTTTTGTCGAATTTGTTTCTTCTGATTTTGCCATTCGATAACTCTACCAAAAGTAAGAAACTTGTCTTGCATTACACTTTAGGCTAGCAACTTCAGCCAGAATGAGAAGGTGAGGCCAGAGAGCTAATTACGTAGGTAACCCTAACTGCAGAACCTTTGTTTTATGTTCCATAAAAAACTATTTTATTATTATATTATTAATTATAAAACTAACTGCTATGAGTTGTAGAATATGTAAATAATACCGTTTATAGATTTAAGACACTAAATATGAAATGCCTATGCCCGCCGTGCTATTGAGTTGTAAAATAGTAGTTGTAGAATATGTAAATTATACCTATAATTATAGATACAATACACTAATATTCCCGCCAATCATGGTCATTACGGTAAAACCCCTCGGTGGCGGAGTTATGGCCAGCCAGTGACCGTGTCTGCTGATGATGATTCTTCTGCGGCGTGATGACCCCGATAGAGGTCTGGTGTGTTATTTCACACCGCTGTTGATGTACTAGTTTACCATACGGCTGATTCGAGACCAGAGAAAATAATACTTAAATTGATATAAAGAGTTTTAGAATAGTAGAATATGTATAAATAATAGAGGGCGTCTCACGGCTCTGCCACATGGAGGGAAAGTATCTTAAATACTGTTGATCATATTAAATACGTTGATAAATTTTACTGAAAGAAGACATTATTTTAATATAAAAAAACAATTTAAATATGAATGTAACATAGAATTTTAAATAGTTACATGGTTGAATCGGGAATCGAACCCGCTACACGAGAAAAAGAATTACCCTGTAGCTTTATCGTACCGATATGGAATTGTTTCCACAGTTGTAGTTATTATTTGTACATATTTAAAATTAAACATCTATGTAACATTCGATGTATGGAGAGGGTTATGCTGTGTTTAAATGTGGTTGATTGTCCGCAGTGACTTGAAAGACGTGGTGATGAGGAACCCTCGCGCCTCCTCGATCCTGCTGGCGGACCGCGGCGACGGCGCCGAGGCTGACCTGCTGGGCTCCACGCCGCCGCGCTCCAGGATACGCGACAAGGAGAAGCGGAAGTGAGTTTCAGGGTCTTTATGGCTGTGCTGGTTGCAGAAGTATGGATGTGTAAACAAAGTCTCTCGAGCATGTAAACCAAAAAAGTCCTGCTCAGCTTGATGTTGCTCAACTTTCTGTTAGTTTTCTGTCATGAAATGACATTTGGTGCGTTCGTGTCTACACGGTTGATAGACCTTAATACTTAAAATGATTAAAATTTTAACTAGTGAATTTTCTCTCAATCTTTATATTCTATGATATTAATCTATATCAGCTTATCCCCGAATCCCTTCCGCAGTCGGAATTTAACGACTGCTGGGTATGGGCGTCTCTTATTTTGTGGCATATACCACGGGTGCTGTGGTAGCCGTCTCCATTGACGACCGACACTTAACTAAAGTGCTAATAAATATTGATTACATTGATAATTATAAATATAGTACCTACCCATAACACAAGGTCTGCTCAGCTTAAAATAAGATAAAATATAGTGCGGGTTGTTCAGCATTATTTATTGATTTCAAAAATCAAAATCAAAGTGCTTTATTTCCTTTAGACCTTACAGGACACTTGGACACTTGGATTACTACCTAAGTACCTCCGGTACTAATGAGACGAGTAGTTCAGTCAGACAGACTGAAATGAAGGCGCCTATATTGAAATGAATATGGCATAGACCTTACCTAAGAGGAAGTATTACGTGAAGTTGGCGATTGACTTCTAAGGTTTTTTATATATTGTGAGATCGCCTCATTGCACGCGTACAGGTTCATTGGATTACATAAATCTTTCCGATACAATTGATAAAACGAATAGAAACAAATAACTGTCCGAAATTATCATAATTATCGTAGTATCTGCATATTCATTGATTCTATCTCAATACCAAGAAATCGTCGGTCAGTGAACTTTTAGGAAACTTGTTTCAAGAATTTAATCAAATTAGTATTCTCATACTCGTGACGTCTCGTGTTGTCTCGGCTCGTCTCTAGCATCGTTTGGCCTTCTAAGTCATTGTGACTAGAATAACGAATAAGTCGAATCTCAATAAAAAGAAACATCATAGAGGCAAATAGTGACAAACTATGGGTTATGTTATGGATACTAGCAGTACGCAACTCAAATAAGTAGGTACATATTTTTTGATATTTGATATCAACCTTGTGGCGTAGGCGGAATTTCATACACTGCCCGACATTATTATAATTATGTCGTCAATTTATGTTACAAGAACATAGGACATGTTTAACCCTCGGCATGCCTGGTAGGGTCTCTCAGACCCACCAGAAATACATTGTATTGTATTCGAATTTAAATTTCCCGCTCTCAGTAACTGATAGTTGTAAGCCTCTTGACAACAACTGCTAGATGTCAAAGCAGTGGGCGTGCTCGAATCGAAAAAAATTGGGCAAATCTAGGTAATGCTTTAGTTTAGTATGGAAACTGTTTCCATGTAACTTTTAATTACCAGACATTCCGAGGGTTAAAATAAACCCAATAATAATCAGAATGGAATAAAATAATCGAAATCCAATTTCTAATAGGCGGACCAAAACAAATACCCAAAATGAAACAACTAGGATGAAATATATAGTATGAAGACCTATGTAAAAATAGTTTGATCAATCAACACTTAGGGCCCTTCAAATGATTAAAGACCCTTCGTGTCACTTCGTTTAATAACAATCAGTCAACGTAAGCTTTACGTTGATTGTTAATTGTTATCAACTGTCGAAGTGTACAAGGGCACCGGTCAAGCGCCCAGCACCACCTACATGCAAGGTCGTTTCCCTAGGTAAATTAATTTTGTACCTTATTTGTCACTTTACATATCTTCAAATGATTTGAAAGCGAAGTAAATATTAGCAGGTCCAGAATTATTTATTACTTAAGTCATTAAATTATGATATTGATTCGTCACCATCATCATGAAGCTATGCTATGCTATGTATAACTCTAGGTCGCTCAATACCCCGCCGATGGTATTTAAAAATGTAATATTGTGCTTAGCTTTTCATAAATATTGACATGAAATCATGGTAACTAGCCCGTTATGCATTTAGTGTCTTTTAATGACATTTCAAATGTTGGTGAGGAAAACCACAACCTATTATGACAATTATTGTCATAATATCTCCCAAGTGATAGCTTAGTGGGAAACCAAAAAAATTAAAGATAAACTAAGTAATGCTGGACACTTCACACAGCATCATCTAGCCCCAAGCAAAGCAGAACTTATGTAATGGGTAGGTACTAGTCGATGACTGAAATACTTAATCCATAGAAACGTCCAGAACACCCTGAACAAATATCTGCAGATCGTACAAATATTTGTCCCTAGGCGGAAAACCAACCCTTCTGCATCAATAAATTATGTTAATAAACTATAGATCTAGTTCTAAACCTGAAAGAACACGAGCTGTTTAACACTGCATGCAATACTTTTGCAAAGCTAATGAGCTGACATATAAATAAAAAAAAAATTTAAAAAAAATTAGCCTTTGCCTAGGAAACTTCCCCAACAAATTGGAAGCAACTACCTTTCGAGCTTCCTGAAACGAACTGGTGGGAAGTGGTATAGACTTGCTGAAAGGTAACACAGGATGTTTATCTAACAATGGCGATAAAAACCAATACATTTATGATGAATCTTTGTTTATTTTTATCGAAATGCGACCAGACTGTGCGGATGTGGGCACTTCAGATAATAGGGTTTTACACATGCACGCATTATAATCTGGTGATTAGGCTAAGGCTGAATCATGCAATTATGTATTTATTAGCAGATGAAAATTATAGGCTTGTCTAAAAGTGAAGCCAGAATATTTATTTTATTTTTATAATAATGTTGTATATCAGCCATCTACAAGCTCTGTTGGGCTTAGAGTTGATGCTGTGTATTGTCCAACATTATTATAATTTTTCTGTAGATCTATGGCAGACATCGGAAAATCTAAATTAGCAGAAAATTAAAACCAAGTTACTGAACGTTTTTCCATCAGCGGAAACGAAATTTTAACAAGTATTAAATGAAAGGTATCATTTTGTACATTTCATAACTGTTGAATTAGGTTTATAGGTTTTTTAATAGGTGTCACTTTTGAAACATATTACTGTAATGTTCCTTGTTAGTAAATCCATTATTTAAATAAAGCTATATTCAGTGTATCCCTAATATCCGAGGTACCTAAAGTTTGTATACATTTGACAAAAGTTGGAAACCCTCGGCGCTCTAGTTCACTCGTATTTGAGGGATCTTTAAGAAATATTAATTGACCAAGTGTTCGATACGCGGATTTTGCGGAATCCATTCAAAACATTGACTAAGTAGATGTGTTTTACGTGTTTTATTTGTTCATCTTATCGGCGCCGGCCGTGGCGCTCGACTATGCCTGATAACGTGAATGTCTAATTTATAGTCGGGGATGTGTAGAAAAATCTATCTAAATTTTTCTATCTATTCTTAATACAATAATACTTAGCCAGTGTGTGGCTCCGAGACCAATCCCCTTTTCCGTAATGGATGGTCTGCTAAATTTAAATAGTTTCTAGGTAGGTACGGTTATTTATTATATTATACCTCTACATAATTTGATAATTATAAATAATAGATAAGCTGTCGGAAACTCACATATTATGGATCCGAATAAGAATGTTTAGAAGAAGAGTTTTACAATCCGACAGTTTAAAATACCGTTCTTCGTCATATGTTTCCGATATCGAATCCGAAGGCTTTTCCGACGAATTAATATACCTCTGCTGGAGGGGAAGTATCCGTTGGTACATTGTAAGTACCCTTGATCCTTAGGTGAATTTTCTACTTACGGTTGGACCGGTCTATGGCTTAAAACGGTGGCATTTCGAAAGTAGTATTCCCGCTTCGAGACAAATGATTGTACAATATTATGTAGGTATAGTGTCCGGTGTTCTGGATGTATTTATTTACATCAAAAATATCTTTGTAGATTATAAAATTGATCAGTTATCCCATAGCACGAGCTCTGCCTAGCTTGGGGCTAGATAATGCAATCGTTACGACGTAATCGCCGCTGTCGTGGTCGATCGTGGTCGGCGCTATTTATCGTGGAACGATAGTCGTTCCATCACGAAAAACAGTTGTTTTATTGGCAGCCAGAGACGATAGTCAACCTACGATAATTAGCGTTAACGATACAATGGGATAGCTCCCTAACAGAATACCAATTTTCTTTATTTTACTTTACACGCACGCGTTTTGTCTTCTAAATAAACGACCTCTTTCATGGCACCTAGCTGCATCCTGAAATGGCGCTTATTAAACTTCCTCGAGACCTCATTATAGAAGTCTATGTGCAACAATGGACTAATACAAGCTGATGATAATGATAGAAATGTCCCTCAAGGTTACCTAAAGATTGAGAGACCTATTCACCGGAAAATAAAACGATAACCAGTATCTTATCAGACTCTTTGAATACGTGTAAGTGTAAGGTACAGGTACAGTCAATGCCAAAAAGAATCAGGGTGTCGAGTGATGATGGAGCTAAAATTATTATGCAAGAAGTTTCGGACTTGGATTAGGCTACTGTTTCCCGGAAAAACGCTTGTAAAAGTTAGTGAGTTAGTTCCTGAATAAAATTTTTCAACGACGCGAATAAAAAATCCGTTCTGCTTTAGTCAGTTTCCACTTTATATTATTCACTATTCCAAAATCTTTTACTTAAGTTTGAGATGTAAACCTGTATCCAGGTTCTGCCTTGAATGGTTAGTTTTAGAATGCAGAAAATTTTGTACATTGCGTCAACAATGTCATTGAAGTGGAAGGAATTAAATCCAATATTTGAAGCATTGGATGATGGCTAATACGCAATAATTTTGTCTATTCTACCGTAGATAAAATCGCTGTACTTGGCCATCTGGGATTATATGCTAGTTTTATTTTGGTTTGAGCGGTAAAATTTTATTAACATCTACATTGAATGATTCATTTTAGATAAATAAAAATACCGACGTATCCGACTTATCAATCACTAAACAACGATAGGTATATAATTCTGAAACTAATCGATTTCTAAGTACCATTATGCATTCTACCATTAGTATTGATCGATATCCATACCTATGAGTACCCGCGACCATATTGTTTCCTTCTGCAACAAGAATAGCGATTGCTTAGATATTTCTCTCATTGATAATTCAGTCGGCCACATCTTCACTTTCCATCAGGTGAGAACGTGGTCAAACGAAGGTCTATCAGTTAAAAAAAAAGCCAGCGATTGTTCTCTAGAGTTGAATACACAAAAACTACATCGAATCTTAATTAAGTTTTCGTTTATTGAAGTCGCAGGAATGAATTTCAAACTACGCTCATCGTTTGAGAATGAAATGCAATTGTTTCTTTACTCACCCAACAATTGCTGTGCTCGGCTTACTGCCATCAGCTGCTGCCTTGTCTACCTACATCGATTCTTTTCATTGAATGCTACTCACATGATTTTTTATACTAACATCATCAGGAGCTCTCACCTCTTCTCATGTACGATAATTTCGATGAATGAAGAAGAAAGCAATACCTTCTTTTAATGATGTTAAATGTTTTGACGTGACTTGTGGGCAAAGATGCTCACAGAATCTACTCTGTGTGAGTCGTTAGTACTATCGTTAAGAGGCGACGTAGAAGCCCCAGTATAAGCTAAGCGCATATTCATAGCGGTCTGTCAGTGCGTTGAATATCGAGTGGTAGGAGAGGGCAGCCTTTTCCCAGCGGTGATGAAATGTAAAAATCAAGTAAAAATAACACTTAATGTGTTTATGTTGTGGTTGTTTCAGGAATTTACTGGACTCAGGCGCCAGCGTCCAGCGCATGATCCGCGAAAGCAGGGACGTCGTCGACCGCGCAGTCAGTCCTGACTCTTCACCAGGTAACGTATATCCATGTTTATGTATTATATCCAATCCATGTCTTAAAACATTTTTTTCGTTGTCCGACTGCATTACACAGAAAAGTAGCAAGAAAAGAGCTTTACTATAAAAAGTAATTGATATGGGGCCGCCGTTGCCAGTTTATTAAGTACCACGATTTGCACTATAGTCAGAAGATTATGTGCGTGTGGATTGAGAGCTCACTTTTGAATCTTTGGCAAATCGAATTGAAAAAAATCACAGATTTAGTAATGAATTTGTAAGAAATGATGCATAGGTCCAACAATTTGTTAAACTTATATCAAAGCCGGTATAACCCTTAGACTGGAGCTCTCAGTCCACACGCTTGAATAATAGGCATACCTCATATCTCAGGAATTACTACGTCTATGTTTTTGATTTATATTAAAGCATTTAGTTATAAATTATCAAAGGTCATTCGGAAGTTTTCAACTCTCTAGAAAACGCTGTTACATAGTTATTGAGGTTCAACTAGAGCTCTCAGAAACGAAAAAACAAATTGTCATAACTTAAATTTTAATACATTTAAAAATTATTTGACTATCATATCTTATACTTTCGCACATGTGTAAATTAGTTAAAACGAAATAATGACTTATAATTGAACAGTTTAGAAGTTATACAAGATCATAATTTTCAATCTGAGAGCTCTATGTTTTCGACTATATTGGTTAAATTAAACCTCCAAGGATGAATCAAGTTAGGTCAATATATTTACCTCATTTGTACAAAATATTGATGTAGCATCCTTTGTTCTACATGCTATACTTTAGGAGAAAACACTAATTAAATATTTGTATGTAAGAAAACGACTTAGGGTGTATATGATTTTTTTTTCTTAGGACTGACCTATGGCGTGGTTCATCTTCTCTGCTCGTATATTTTTCTACAACAAATCCGCAAAATGAGGCATTCGGTTGCATCAAATTCGGATACCTTTGATTTTTCTTTCAGGGTACATTAGATTTTAACTCTTTTAGAGACCCGCAGATTTTGTGACCAACTGATATGAAAGAGCCTTTTATTTCTAATCCATACAAACTTTATACCTACTAATAGATATCCTTTCTAATGCCAGACTTTGATTTAGCTATGACGTATGTTGCCAACTCTTAAATAGCCGCCAGACTTTTACTACGTCGGGCGTTTAAAACTGAAATTAGGGCTGTTTTATGTTAGAAATGATACTTTAACCTGTATATTTTCGTTATCTATGATATATTATGTAGGTATCCGTTTGTGTAATTTTTGCAATATAATAATTAAAGTATAACTATATATAGGTACCTATTTTAGTTCTGAAGGTACAAAGAAAAACTATTTTTTTTTATTATAAAGGGTGATTTTTTAAGAGCTTGAGAACTTTTTTTTAAAAAAAAACGCATAAAATTTGCAAAATCTCATCGGTTCTTTATTTGAAACGTTAGATTGGTCCATGACATTTACTTTTTGAAGATAATTTCATTTAAATGTTGACCGCGGCTGCGTCTTGGGTGGTCCATTCGGAAAGTCCAATTTTTGGCAACTTTTTCGAGCATTTCGGCCGGAATAGCCCGAATTTCTTCGGAAATGTTGTCTTCCAAAGCTGGAATAGTTGCTGGCTTATTTCTGTAGACTTTAGACTTGACGTAGCCCCACAAAAAATAGTCTAAAGGCGTCAAATCGCATGATCTTGGTGGCCAACTTACCGGTCCATTTCTTGAGATTAATTGTTCTCCGAAGTTTTCCCTCAAAATGGCCATAGAATCGCGAGCTGTGTGGCATGTAGCGCCATCTTGTTGAAACCACATGTCAACTAGTACTGGGCGTTTTTTTCTAAAACAGTTTCATGAAACACTTTGTCTATGTGAAACGACAAAACGCTTTCTCGTTCAATCATAAAACACTTACTAAAAAAAACTGTCAAACGTCACGAATCTAATGCTGACTGAAACCAGTCTGTCAAACGAACAAAACTAAGGTTCGCTAGAACGCTTTTTGAACGAACGAAATGATTGGAAGGAACGGCGCGCCAAAACAGTTTCAAATCTGTCTGACAGGTGCGAACAATAATGAACTCTAATCCTTTAACGATAAAATATAAAATAAAAAGAGTTTGTCCCTGCTTCTCGAAAACGTTTTTATACAAGGCAGGCAGGAACAGGCAAAACTGATCCTTATTTTATAGAGCATAAAATTTTGTTTGCTGTGGGATTACAGAAAAACGTGTTTTTGAAGAAACCCATGTCGTTTTTGGATAGAATAGGAACAGGCAAAACAGATCCTTATTTTATAGAGCGTAAAATTTTGTTTGCTTTGGGATTACAGAAAAACGTGTTTTTGAAGAAACCCGTTGCGAAGTGGGCCTACGTAGGTATGTCGTTTTTGGATAGAATAGTGAACTCTATTGCGATATAGATAAGATACAAAACGACCAAATTAAAAAAAAAACTTTAGGAGTGAAATTCGAGTGGAGTTCAAAGGTAAAGTTTGTTTTGTTTTGTTTTGTAATAATAATAACACGTGCGTGCGTCATGTGTGTATTGTGCATTGCTTTCGCTCATTGCAATTATTCGGTGTTTTTGGAATAATTAGGTACTTCGGATCGATTTGATAGTAATTATTCTGTGACTTCAAGTGTAAATTAATTGTTAAGTGACGATTACTGTTGAACAAAAAAGTGTTTTAAAAAAAACTGTTTCATGCAACTATTTTTAGTCTTAAAATAAGCGTCTCGTTTCGTTTGACGGAAAATGGAAAACTTCCCAGTACTAATGTCAACAAAGTTCAGTTCTTCCATTTTTGAAGATCTTTGCGTAAAATCTTCCATGTGGTCGAATAACACAAACCCAATTGCTGCGAACGGCGACGAATCGACATTTCACGGTCTTCAGCAACTCTCTCAGAAACAGACGCAATATTCTCTTCTGTACGCACTGTACGCATTCGTGTGGTTGGTTTAATGTCCAATAAAGTAAACTGAGTGCGAAACTTGGTCACAATCGCGTTAATTGTTTGCTCACTTGGTCGATTATGTAGACCATAAATCGGGCGTAAAGCGCGAAACATATTTCGAACCGAACACTGATTTTGGTAATAAAATTCAATGATTTGCAAGCGTTGCTCGTTAGTAAGTCTATTCATGATGAAATGTCAAAGCATACTGAGCATCTTTCTCTTTGACACCATGTCTGAAATCCCGCGTGATCTGTCAAATACTAATGCATGAAAATCCTAACCTCAAAAAAATCACCCTTTACCTAGTTCTTTATTTTACATCAAAATTTATTTTGTTTTCTATTACATCAGGATTAACCTAGTTTTATGTTAAAAATTAGTGGGTTTTGATACAGAAATCTGACATTACATTGATTCAAAGTCAAGTGTCACAAACACCAAGTAAAGACTGATGTTTATGAGGTTTGAATCAATTCGAGGAGTGCTTGACGTCAGATATGTAGCATGATATCGCTAGCTTATTCTTTCCTACGTCATTGGTTCAATGATGAAAAGAGAGCGAATCAACAAGGAATTAATTGTTAGCGGTAAACACAGCCGCTAAATTTCTACACGCCACGGGTGCGTAGCAATCATAGTAGTTTTTTCACCCGTGGCGGGAAGCCTGGCAGCTAAAAGCAGGGCCGTAGCCAGAAATACTTTTCGGGGTGGTAATATTGTAGATTGGTGCGGTATGCCAGCAACAAAAAAAAATGAGAGAAACACAAAAAATAAATAACTTAGAGCGTGACACTTTCGGGTGACAAAAAAGTTAGCAGTAGTAGTTAAGGGGTAGGTTATTAACATTTTACTTACTATTTATTAGTATGAAAACATAAATAACAGCGAGTGGAACGACATATTGTAGTTTTTGCGGCCATTGGAAATGGTTGAGAAATGACTAAATGTCGTCGAGTAGAGTGAGCCACATTTTTTTGAAATTGGTGTGTTCTTATTTTTCCTTTCTGGTCTATGCTGCATTGACGATTTAGTTTTTTTGAAGATTAACAAAACAATGCAAGAATGGCGAGCGAAGCGAGCCGTAAATTCTTTGACATATTTTCGGGAAGCTGGTAGAAATGACCAAAAGGCTACAGCCTCAGCATTTTTTTTTGCGACTTTTCGGTGGTTCTGTAAAATAGAATCAAGAGTGACAAAAGATTATGATTAGCAAACCCCGCAAAATTTTAGAGGCTTGGCGGTGGTAATTTTGCAGTTTGGTGAAGTAAGCAAGGTAAAAAATTTTTACGGATGGTCAAGTGTAGTAGCAGTGCAAGAGTCCTGTAATGTCTAAAGGAAATAAAACACTTTGATTTTGATTTAACAAGATTTGAAGAAACAAGATAATATTTATCCAAACTTAATTTAACGCTTTTTAATTGTTATTACTTTGTAAATAAAATTTTTACCCTATAGAGTAACATACCGACATTTGCATGTCAGAACAGCTGGAGAGTAAGGCGCGGCGGCGGCGGCGCGGCGACAACGGGGCGATGCGGCATTGCGTGGCGTAGTCATTGTTTATATTATGCCATGGTATTTTGTTACCTAGTATTTTAATTATTGAACTAATTACCTATCTGCGTGACATTCATTCGATATTAGAATTTGTTGTAGAAAAATATACGAGTAGAGAAGATGAATCACGCCATAGGTCAGTCCTAAGAAAAAAAAAATCATATACACCCTAAGTCGTTTTCTTACTTACAAATATTTAATTAGTGTTTTTTCCTAAAGTATAGCATGTAGAACAAAGGATGCTACATCAATATTTTGTACAAATGAGGTAAATATATTGACCTAACTTGATTCATCCTTGGAGGTTTAATTTAACCAATATAGTCGAAAACATAGAGCTCTCAGATTGAAAATTATGATCTTGTATAACTTCTAAACTGTTCAATTATAAGTCATTATTTCGTTTTAACTAATTTACACATGTGCGAAAGTATAAGTTATGATAGTCAAATAATTTTTAAATGTATTAAAATTTAAGTTATGACAATTTGTTTTTTCGTTTCTGAGAGCTCTAGTTGAACCTCAATAACTATGTAACAGCGTTTTCTAGAGAGTTGAAAACTTCCGAATGACCTTTGATAATTTATAACTAAATGCTTTAATATAAATCAAAAACATAGACGTAGTAATTCCTGAGATATGAGGTATGCCTATTATTCAAGCGTGTGGACTGAGAGCTCCAGTCTAAGGGTTATACCGGCTTTGATATAAGTTTAACAAATTGTTGGACCTATGCATCATTTCTTACAAATTCATTACTAAATCTGTGATTTTTTTCAATTCGATTTGCCAAAGATTCAAAAGTGAGCTCTCAATCCACACGCACATAGAAGATTGACTGGTTTCTATGGTAGCCAAAGGGTAAAGGCATTTTTGTATTTTTTTTCCAATACGCGCTATCGAACTAGAACTTGTATTTGGTGCTCACTCACACTCTATTTGTTACATACATCATCATCATCATCAGCCTATGTTAGTCCACTAATAGGTACCTATATTTAAATAATATTCATTTGGATACAGAAGATAATTATTGTCCAAACAAAACAAAACTCAACGGAAAACTTCTGCAAACAGGTAGGTAGGTAACCTGAAACTATGAGCTGTCAAATAGTACTTATCTTGGGTATTTATTTGTTTCTCCTTCGCAACGCGTCAACATTAGATAATTATGTTGATAATAACATAGTTTATTTACATATTTGTTAAATTTTAATTTGAAAATATGCAATCATTGGACCATAATCGCCTCGCGTGTCAGGCGGATTCTTGATCTCACTTATGTATTGAAAACATAAAGAAGTTGATGCAGTTGTTGCTCAATTAGTTGAATTGTACGATATTTACGGACTAAATTGCAGGGGTCAATTCTTTCGCCGCGATCGCCACGGCAAACAACGACATGGGTTCGCTATCATTCGTCATTGTGATTTAAGATTGAAGTCGGTACTTCCTACAATACCAGCGATTTTCATCTGAAATTTGACACGTGCTATTATTTAAAATGACTGAACATTTTCGGAAGACGCTTTGTAGTTTCGAGTGGCGATGTTTGCAGAGATACCGATTATCTAACTCTTCTGTAAATAGGAAATCTGAATATGATAACCCACGGTACGTAGGTAATACGTGTCTATGCGATAACGATCTATGAATAGTACATTCGCTAATTTTATTATATATTTGTACGGAAGACGTCTTACTAAGTCTTATTCAAGTGTAAGGGGATCGGGACATTTCAGTAGTGGATTAGTAAAAGAGAGATTAATAAATCAGAGTAATAGAAGATAATATATTTGTTTGTCTGTGTGTCTGTCTGTCGAATCACAGCGCCTAAACGGATGAACCGATTAAATTATTTGCTATTTTTATCGCCAGTATACTTAGCTTCTTGAAGAAAATCGGTTCGATAAATGGTTATGACGATTCGAAGTTAAGTTTTCGCACAAACCTGACAAGTTTGGTTCGAACTATGAACTCGGACCTCCCTGATATCGATTTGGCTTCATTAATATTACATCAAACTGCCTCACTGCTTTCATAAGTCTACGAAAACACCCAATTACGCACTTCAGTTTATGATACTAAAGCTTTTTTGCGTTCGCCAGTAGTCTCTACTCGAATTTTATCCATAAAATTACATAATCTTGTGAAACATATTCACTTTTCAAAAATATTCCATATAAATTATCTTGACTTGAAAGTACTTTATAAAAGTATGATACTGTACAGATTTTGCACATGATTATACATTTACAATTGGGTGCACAGAATTACTGTCGAACATTTTAGCGAGTAGCAAATAACGCACAGTCACTATACTCCCTGTTGTGTACTCGACTAATATACTCGCTATTTTTTCTGAGACTAGGCTTAACATGATTTAATTAGAGAACACCTGCGAAGTCAGCCAGTCAAGTACGCGGTTTTTCGAAGATAATACCTGATTGAAAGGTTACGTATAGTGTATCTTGAAAATTATCGGGTTTGGCAGCCGTCGAGGTGTGAGTCTGTTACTTGAATCGCTGTGCGGGTGACGTCTGTTTATTTAGTTAATGTAGTGATTGTGTTCGATTTGAAATGGATTAAAGATGTAAGTGTAAGTTGTAGGTCGTATATTAAGGAAATAATAGGTATATCTCTATTGGAAATACACTCTGTTATGGAAAAATACCGATGAAAATGAATTTACATAGTTAGACACGAAACAAGAATAAATTAGTACCTCAAACAAGACTTGTTAACTCAAGAACAAGGTAGGTACATGCTTAGAAATTAAAATGTCTAAACAAACTACTTCTGGAAATTACTAGTCTTTCTGTAAATCTGTTCAAACTAAAAGCCATTGTTATTTAGTGTATCAAAATAGTGGCACAACGAGTCGAGAGGTTATAACAAAAAAAAAATAGTTATTTGATAAGGACTAAAAAACCATCACGTTATAATATTTACAGATAAATAATAATAGAGTTCTATAAACATTTCTTTAGTAATATTTCTATCCTAAACATAAGATACTTGAACAGATTTGATTAAAAAAAAAATCCTGGCAGTAATAGCCGATAAATTAAATGGAGTGCTGTACAAACTCTCCACCTCTATATTAATTAATTAAAATGTAAAATTAAATTAAATAAATAATAAATAAATTATTGTTATTATACTTCATTTAATGATTTATCTCGTTAAAAAATACATTTTTTACTATAGAAAATACAACAAAATTATTATTAAAAAAAACTCTACACTAAAAAATATATCAAAACGGTGGATCACCGACCACGAAGCTAGGCTCAAGCGGCCGGTGACTAGGGCTGCAGAGAGAGGAACTTCCTGACGATACGCGCAGAGTCAAGGATAACTGCCTTTTGGATCTGACCCTTGATCCAACTTCCCAACGAGAGTCTCGTGAAATATGGGCGAGACTCTTCGCTATTATTATTATTAAAGCGGTCTACTGGACGCTATGATATCATCGTGATCATCAATAAATGTTTTTTTTTTCTTTATTCAACTTAAATTTTTTTTTTATTCTTGCTTACACATAACCTTGTCATTCTACGAGTGCAGATATGTATGTGATCTGTATATAGATTTCTGTATTCAGATAACAGCCGAGACAAAACATGTCCTTGAGTGCCTATTTTTGCCCAAGAGAGTAAAACAATATTCGATATTTATATTATATTTGTGTTAATCTATAAGTACTAATATTATAAAGAGGAAAGATATGATTGGTTGTTTGTTTGAATTGAATAGGCTCCGAAACTACTGGACCGATTTAAAAAATTATTTCACCATTAGAATCCTAAATTTTCCGTGCTGATGAACATAGGCTATAGAATATTTTTTTTAAAAATAGGGTTCCGTATAAAATATTATTTTTTTGTTAAATACCCGTACGAAGCCGGAGCGGACCGCTAGTTATTTATAATATATTTATATTATATATTCCAATGCAAGTATTTAAAGAGGCGACATCAGTTTCAGAACGTCTGCGGAAGCGGTCCAGCCTGAAGCTGCTTCGTGCGAAGGAGAGAGACTTCAAGTTAGACATGGGCCAGCAGAACAAGGCAGACTCGCTGCCGTCGCCTTACCAGGCGGCGCCAGACGTTCCACCGGTGGTGAGTTAATCTACTCGTCTCCTTCTATCTAATAGCCTCAAGCGGGAGAAAGAGCGAGACAACAGGCGAGGCTGATGTTCCACCAATGAGCGACCTGGTCTTTTGTCTCTTCCTGAAAGTCTATCAGTCAGAAGCTCCTGAGGACAAAGGAGCGAGACTTTTGTTTCCTTATCATCAACAGCCCATATCAGTCCACTGCTGAACATAGGCCTCCCCAAATGAGCGCCATAGCACCCTGTCTTCAGCTTTTCGCATCTGCCAGCAATCTTTCTTTTCGCTTTCCTATTGAATAGTTTAGATGAATTCTTGGAAATAGTAGAAAACGGGGCTAGATGATGCTGTGTGGATTGTCGGGCTTAATTTATTTATCTGATCTCTCCAGATATCTAAAGAAAAACACAGTTAAACGTAAAAGTTAGTAAAGTTGAATTTGTATCAGTGTGTTTACGCCTTTATTTTCCTCTGTACACAATTTTTGTAAACTACCCTCAACTTTTTGATCATTTGCTCGTACCGAACTACTAACAGTAGATAATAAGCTTTTTTGTTTCTCACCAGTGATTATTAATCTTTTGGGAAGTAAATAAATATCTTAAAACTGTCTTTCCAGCTCCACAGCCAAGTGGAATCAGCCAGTCGCTTCATGTGTCTCACCTCGAAACCGAAGAGCCGCGCGCCCGGCCCCGAGACAGAGACGGAAGTAGGCGAGCCCTGGCGGCAAGAGAGAGACGAACAGCTGCCCGCTAATAGAGTGAACTTCCACAAGACTTTCAGCATGCTCATCAATATGGGGAACATTGATAAGACTTGTCGGCGGACTGTGAGTATGCATTGTTGTGTACATTAGATTTTTATTTATTTAACTGTGTTTTCCTCTGAAACAGTAAAAAAGTACTACATGATGTACACTACGGAATGACGATGTGAAGAGGAGATACTATGCCCAGCAGTGGGTACCAGTGCCGCTTAAAAGATAAAGATGATGTCTTGAATACTGTAGTCTAATTAATTAAGACAATTGTTTTCGAAATAAAGTCAGATTGCCTATATTGTGTACCTTTTGCAAGGTATTGCTTGCTGAGAGAAATGCGAGAAACTGGCATTCGATCCAAGGTCCTAACCAATCTTAATCCCCGAGTGCCAGATAAGCCGAGAAGAGCAAGTGTGGCAGAACGAGCTGAAAGACCTGATCTGGTTAGAGCTGCAGGCGCGCGTCGCGGGCCGCTCGCTGCCGGCGCAGGACGCCTGGCTGTGCGCGCAGAGACAGCTCGTCCCGCTCACACTCACGCGCATCTGCGAGTACAGGTGAGACAGCACTACAGTTAATAACGCGAAAGAAGCAGAATATTCCTTCTATGCAGCATCCTATTACAGATCTCATAATTTGCGTTAATTTTCACAGATTCGTGAACAAGAACCCCTGCAGAAGGCAATGCAAACGCTCGGGTGACACGAAGACGTCCCAAGAAGATCTCACTAGCAACCAAATTAATGATGATGGTAAGTTATACCGTTCTCGGGTACATACGGAATCTTAAACTAAAATATTACTTTTGATAATTTAATGATTATTGATTATTTGACAAATGTAGGTATGTAATTATTTATAGCATACTTAATCTAATAGAATTTAATATTAAAACCTACTGTAATTAGTATAATTGGCCTAAGGCCGTTCTTATTACGTCAATAAATAAATAAAATAAATAAATACATACAACCGCCAGATTCGCGCGCTGCCAAAACGCATCGCGGCACGGGGCTCTCGATAGCTTGTACTATTGTACACTATCCTTTTCACGCGACAGTTTATTTTGGCAATACACGGTTTATTTGTATACCGTGGTTTGGAATTTTTAATTATTTAGTGAATACAGTGTTTTGAAATCATATTCAGTGTAGGTTAATCGAAAAAAAGAAAACAATTGAGCTTTGTTAAAGCAAAACAATGCAGATACATGCTTAACACGGTAGAGGAGCTATACTTGAAGAAAATATTTACTCATGTTTTAATGTAGTTATAGTTGCTTATTTAATTTTCGTTGGGGATTTTGATCTATGTAACATACAAAAATGCGTATTTTAGCCCAGCCAACACCATTGACTCACTAGACTCACCCCTCAAGCCTCCCTTCTAATTTTAATCTTTATGACATTGTTAATCGGACATTGCACACTTAACAGTAGAAATAAATTGAATCATATTAGACTAAAACAACATTGTACCTACACATGTATTTCAAGCAATAAATAATACTTTACCTCAGCTTACGTTTCTCCAGTTGTCTGTACTATTTTTTTTTTAGGGAAACCATCAGCACACTATACAGATATTACTATTTTCAGTTTATCGTAGGTATTAAGGTGTCATATATTCCAGACGTAGACTACGGCTGCCTGCAACTAGACTGTCAGACGTGCGCCGACGCAGTGGGGCAGGCGATGCGCGAGGTCGGCGCTCTGGTCGACTCTTTCTACAACGCTGTCTCGCTCTATCCCTCCTCTAAGGCTATGACGGCCGATCTCCCTCTCGTAGCTACTAGCATGTTCAAGAATAGACTGAAGGTATGTGTAGATAATTAGATACGGGAACTAAATCCCGAACTTTTTAAATCATATCTTTATCATT
Source organism: Eupithecia pulchellata (assembly GCA_963931895.1). NCBI lineage: Eukaryota > Metazoa > Arthropoda > Insecta > Lepidoptera > Geometridae > Eupithecia > Eupithecia pulchellata. The sequence continues at coordinate 924,179 of OZ007523.1, forward strand.
CCCTAAATTAATCTCGTAGCGGCGTTTTAAAAAACCAAAATTGAAAATATTAAAGCAAACTGTAACTTCAAAAAATTATGTAAAAAATTATGTCTCGCCTTGTCTCGTCACTTTGAAGGTGATAGCTGAAAATCAGTGTTTGTTCATAGAGCAATATTATCACTGAGCTATTACCTTTTTGGCACTGCTACACACACACATTTCTTAGTGATTACTTTTGTAAATTATGTTTTCTTGTAATTTTGTACTTTTATGATTAAGCTGATAAATTATATGTGTATGTTTTACGTGCTAAATAAATGCTTACTTACTTTACTTACTTATGTATTTATTAACAAAGAAGGTAACAAATAAATAACAGAACCAAATTAGAACTAGCATTTACAATCGAAACCATTGAGCTATCCCCAGACTTCCTAACAATCTACAGGTAGATTAAATAATTGATTGTTACAGGCGATGTGCCTGTGGTTCAACACAGCCCTCAACATCCGTCTGAAGATGTTATCGATACAACACTTCATGCGGGCCAAGAGACAGCGCGCGCACCGACAGACGTCGGGCCTGGAGAACGAAGACCCAATTTGTTCACTCAGCAGGTAATAAAATATGTTTTATTTGTCTTGTGTACAGTATTAAATGCTACTACAGATTGTTTTATATAGGACCTGATGTGTGAATAGCCTGCCGTGTGGTGTGAACGATAAAATTTGCACAGTGCACAAAGCAGTGGAAAAATTGCCAAATTTTTATAAATCATATACGGTTTGAGTTTCAGAGTTGATCAGAAATTACTTCAAGAAGTTATTCAAACAGACTATTAGGACAGTCAATCGTCTTAAGCAAATCGAAAACCCCATTCTCACGAATCTACGGAACGTAGGCTCCTAGCATCTTTGTGACGTGTGTTTTGATACCTTATTCCTCAAAATACGAGGGCGGGTCAATAAGTCCGTGACTTTTTGAACTTCTGACCTCTTTACTGAAAAAGCAACACTGCTCCTATCAACAGGCATCTGTGAGTTGTCTCCTGTAAAAATTTGAACTTGCTGCGACAGTTAGTTTGTGTTTAACAGGTATTTTTATCAGACTACCCAGTAATCTGAGAAGAAAATGGAAAAAAGTGAATTTCGTGTGCGTAAGCATAATTTTTTGTGAAAAAAAACCATTACCGAGACCAAGGCTAAGCTTGATAAACACTATGGGGACTCTGCACCATCGATTTCAATGGTAAAAAAGTGGTTTACTGAATTTCGTTGTGGCCGTACAAGCACTGAAGATGCCGAACGTCCTGGACGCCCAGTTGAGGTCTCTACACCCGAAACAATAGAAAAAATTCACGATATGGTTTTGGCCGACCGAAGATTGAAAGTGCGAGAGATTGTGGAAGCCGTAGGGATCTCGCATGGCTCAGTGGTTTCAATTTTGAATGATCACTTGGGCATGAAAAAGCTTTCCGCAAGATGGGTGCCGCGTTTGCTTACAGTCGACCACAAACGCAATCGTGTAACAACTTCACAGGAGGGTTTGGCGTTGTTTAACCGCAATATGGAGGAGTTTTTTCGCCGTTTTGTAACCGTGGACGAAACATGGATCCACCACAACACACCAGAGACCAAACAACAGTCGAAACCGTGGGTTTCTAAGGGTGAATCGGAAAACAAAAACCTATTTTGAGGATCTCGACAAATCTTATTTTTTGGATGGGATAAAAAAATTGGAGAAGCGTTGGACAAAGTGTATAGAGCTCAAGGGAGACTACGTAGAAAAATAAAATGATTTTTTTATCAAAAAATCTGTGTTTTATTCAAAAAGTCACGGACTTATTGACCCGCCCTCGTAGCATCAGCCATTTTTTTTCTTTGAGCTAATATACATGCAGACCCTTTTATACATGCAAACCCTAGCGAGAAAACAACGTCCGACGAGACTCAGACGGTGTTTGAAGGGAAAGAAACACACAAACAACACCCCAACACACCAATTCCCATTGGCTGACCCGTAGCATTTTTCTGTAAGAAAACTAATATGGATTGTGGTTATTTTATTATGTTATTTTTATTATTAACATTATCATTCATTACAGTAGAGCACCAAAGCGTAAATTATTATTTGATTTTACAAATATGTAAGTGTAGTTATTATTGACAATAAACCAGAACTTGTTAAGCTCAAATGAGTTGGTGTTTTCATTTCCGTTTTTTCCTACTAATACTCAATTATGTGAATAGAAAAATGAGTACATAATATATGAATATGAATAGTGAGATTTAATATTTATAATATTAAAAAGTCAATGGGGCAAAAATTCCCATCCACCCCATTGACTTGAATGATGGGGCGGATGGGAACTTTTTTCCCAACCACCCCATAGGTGGAGCGGTTAATGGGGTGGATGGGAATATATCAAAAGAAATACACTAATTAAATACTAACACCTAGTAACTACAACTCTTAATACTATAGCTTAGATGATATGTTCTTAGCTATGTGTCAAATACTGGTGCTATTATATTGAATTGCTATTCCCAGACAAACGTCAGAAACCAAGCCGAGACCCTGCACAGTTAGATTCAACGTCAGTGTCGAACCATCTCCAACTGGATCTAACAGTAGCGACTCTGGCTACGTTAAGGAAGAGGTCTTTGAAGAGAAGAGGGACGGAGAAGACAAAGAGGTCGAAGTGGAAGAGGTTAAAGAAAAAGAGTGCGAGGGAAACGTAAGAGAGGAAGAAAGTACAGATCAAGAAAAGAAAGGTGACTGTGGAGATGGGACTGAAATTTCTGGAAGATCAGAAGACGAAGTTGACAGGGGTGTTGATTGTACACGTAGTAAGTATATATATTTTTATAAATTTTGGAAAAAATATATCTATCTAGGTACATATGTACTCACTATTTTTATTATTTATATCAGTTATCTAGTACCCATAACACAAGCTTTGCTTAGCTTGGGGCTAGATAATGCTGCGTGAATTGTACTGCATTATTTATTTATTTTTTAAATTTATCATCTGCTATTGTTATCTAGAAACATAATACAGAAATTAATATTTTAAATGTAAATCCCCAGAGACCTCTGACGCCACCACGCCAGACATTGTAATTGATAGTAGATACAGCACCGCTGACTCTAATGACACTGGTTACATGTCTGACGCGTCAACAGCCGCGTATGACGCCTATGACATCGGACCTATCAACGAGTTGACGCATCTTGTGGTTCTGAATAAGACTAAAGTCTCTATGTTCAGGTATGTGTTTGATACTAGAGTAAGCTCCTCTAGAATACTATGTTTATTTTTAGTGTTTCGATATCACTTCCGAAACTAAGTAATATGGCCTCGCTTTTGTCTGTCCTGATCTCAAAATTTTAATAGAGCCCTACATAGATAGATGAAAGTTATATCAAATGCAAAGTATTGGTTTGTACAGTGCGCGTCAGAATTAAGTACACCCCTTGTCTACATAATATTTACGACTACTTCGAAATCCCTTGTCACTTATCACAAATTTTCACATGCAAAAATTTATCACGCCGCCGCTCAGGATCGAACCACCCACCATGTTACTCAAAGTCTAAAATTTCCAACAATAACAACTATTGTGTCCCACATGCATTGAGATAGGGGGGTAATTATATGTGACGCGGACTGTACATCTCAAAACAATGGTAGATTTTATACTTTTCCGAAATATTCTGTAAAAGCCTGAATTTTTTTCTATTGACAAACCAATCAAAATTCTTAACCCTCGGCGCGTGTCATACAAGCGTACTTGACGGATCTTGTTTTAAAAGGGGTCATAGAGTTCTTTATTAAAATAGTTTAAATATTACTTTTCCATGTGCCTCAAAAATTAAATTTATATCTGTTAGTAAATGTTATTCTCTGATAAATAAATGCCATTACCCAGATTTGTATATTTTATTACAGAGAGCATCACCAAGAAATCCTGAAGACCCAGGGTGTACGACGATGTATGGCCTTTATGAATAAAATGCGCACGAACATCCTCTATAAGGTGTTTTTGACACTTGAGAAACCTGATGTAAGTATTTTTAACCCCAACAAAAAAAGAGCGTCAAACTGATGTTTGATGTATCTAATAGTATCATAATGTATCCAAAAGGATACAAATATATCATATATCTATTATTGTTTTTTAAAAGAAAAGGTTTTGTTATTCACGTCCGTCACTGTCAAAAAACCGGCAGAAGGTCATATGTTTTAACCTATATTCCTTAAACACCCATATTTTACCACATCACTACCTATTTCCCTTTCCTCAACCCATTCTCTTCACTTTCGACGAATCGTCCGCATCGTTAGCAGAAAAGGAATCCAAAATCAATAATTGGTGCTTATCCCAGTGCCCAGCAGCTCCCTACCCATCGGTGGGTACCTGTGTACTATACAGGTATGGCCGTGTGGTGCCGGCATAGAATTTCACCACCCTAACTCTTCCCGTGGGTGCCGTAAGAGGCGACTAAGGGAGACACACCGGGGGGCGGGCAGCAGCGCATTCTGCAGAACAACTCTACCAAACTGCGATCCCCAACCCGCATGCCCAGCGTGAGGATTATAGGCAATAACCCCCGACTGATATATAATGCCATCTATGACGTTACGGGGAGGCCTATGTCCAGCAGTGGACTGACGATGATGATACAGGTGTGATGTGTTGTTGTCAGACGCAGCCCGCGGCGTCGCACATGGACGACGGTCCCGCTGAAGTGTTCCACGACGCGAGGGACGAGGACAAACCTGACCCTGACAAGGAAACTGCCAGTAACGAGCTCAGAAGGTATGTAGGAATGTTATGGAAAAATCATACGGATTGCAAGAGTGTTTTATGTTTCTATTTTATCTAAGGTATTTAAAAAACAAAAGGGTGTTTGTTAGTAGTCAGTACGCCAAGCTTCCTTTGTCTTGAAAACGGAAAGTCAGAGACGTTCCATTGATTGAGACTCATTAATTGGAGACCGATCTTTATTTTATCAATTACGCGACATAAATGAACACACAATCCGAGAGTCCTCGTGACCGGTGTCATTTTGACACTGACAGCTTAGACACTAAGACCATAGACTAAACCTCTTTCCTTGCAGATACGGATGTTGGTCTGAAGAGTGCATGTCCATGCGTCTGCCGTCGTACCGCTCGCATTTTCTTCTGCTCTGCAGCATTAGTATGGAAGCTGTTCATGATTACTTGTCGCTCAGGCTCGAGATCAAACCCGAGCGGCCATCTTGTCTTACTGTCAAACAGGTGAGCGCTTACTGTAATGTACTAAATAGTTGATTGTCGATGACAGAGCAATTTTCAGTTGAACGTAACGATTTTAAATTAGTTCAGCAGTCTTAGCAGCTCGTCTAATCGCTACGCTCGTGACTCTAATCTAAACTGCTTCGCCAGTTCGCGATTTCAAAGGCACAAATAAAAGATAAAACATTTTGCAGAGAACCAGTCTCAACGGAGGTACTCGTGTAAGCAGGGCATATCATTGCACTCATGTTTGTGCACAAACACTAGTACCGTTTAGAATAGGCTGATCCCATTCGTCATGAATCCGAGATTTTATGTATGTTTCATTTGACCGTGTGTGTTGTCATCATCATCCTATAATACTCAAATCAAAATCAAAGTGCCTTTAGCCCTTACTGGACTCTTGGAAACGTCACTAAATACAAGTTAAATAAGAAATAAAATAGGAAAAAAAGAGATCATTTTCATTTATTGTTCACTTCAATCCTTTTTCAGTCCACTGCTGAACATAGGCCTCCAGTAATGAGCGCCACAGATTTATTTATTTTATTTTTAAATATTTACCTTATCATATCAGTACGAACCAAAGCGACAAAGAAATACACTTTTTCATTATCTATATATTATTCCGGCGACCCGCTCCGGCTTCGCACGGGTACAATGCTGATACAAAAACCTTACTCCTGAATCACTCTATCTATAAAAAAAACCGCAACAAAATCCGTTGCGAAGTTTTAAAGATTTAACCATACAGAGGGATATAGGGACAGAGAAAGCGACTTTGTTTTATACTATGTAGTGAAGAGTGTGTAAAGTTTCCAGCTAATGCACGCCATAGATGTCATAATCGAGTGTGTAATGTTTCCAGCTGATGCACGAGCTGCGCGACGGGCTGGACATCGCGACGGAGATGCGCGCAGACTTCGTGCGCAACGTGCAGGTGGCGCTGGTGGGGCGCAGCGCCGGCGCCGCCGCCGCCGACCTGCTGCTGATGGTGCACACCTACGACCACACCGTCGAGACCATGCTAGAGGTACAACAACCACAACCACTGCTGGACATAGGCCTCCCCTAATGAGCGCCATAAGTGGCATTATTCATCATTTGGGGGTTATTGCCCATAATCCCCACGCTGGGCATGCGGCTTGGGGATCGCAGTTCGGTGGAATTGTTCTACAGAGGGCGCTGCTCTGCCCTCGGTGTGTTTCCCTTAGTCGCCTCTTACGACACCCACGGGAAGAGTTGGCTGAATTGTTTATCTATTTACCCTACGACAACACCGTCGAGACTATGCTAGAGGTACACTACACACACTTATCTATAAATAGGACATCATAGACAGTATAGGGTTAATCCTACTACACGACGACGGTCGAGAACATGCTAGAAGTACACAACTATTTGGGAGCCCTTTGGAGCTTAAATAGGTCCTACAGCGACAGTATGACCTATGTATGATACCACACTGTGGTAGGTTCTGCAGAGGGTGCTGGTGCCCACCCCCCGGTGTGTTTTCCTTAGTCACCCACGGGAAGAGGGGTAGTGAAGTGATTTGCGACGTGTGGTGCCGGCATAGAATTTATGCCGGCACCACACGGCGCAAATCTGCTAATTTATCCAGTATTATTTATTTATTACTTTGAGTTGGGGAACTGAGAACTGGACTTCATGGGTGTATTATACACGAACTATCCTATTATTAACCTATTATGATTTTCCTATCAATTAATAAAATAACCGAAGCCACTAACCATCCTTCGTGAACGTAAAGGGTACTGATTATGATATCTGAATAAACAATAAAAAAATATAGTTATATTTCTTCTCCTTATTTTTTAAAAACTTTTTAATTTGTAATGTTGTTTACTATATTTTGATTTATTTTATATTTTAACTTATTAAGTACCTTATTATAAATCACGTGATCTTAACGTAAATCGTAACTAGTGCAATTGGTTTTATAAATCGTGTTACTTAACTTATTAAATAAATAAAAGATTTACTTTGTCGGTAGGTGTACATGTCGTACCTGAGTATGACGTCACTGAAGGAGCCCATGCGTCGCGGGCAGCTGCAGTCCGAGTGGTCGTTCGTGGCTCGCTTGGCTCGCCGGTTCAAGGCGGCGCACCGGCTCGCTCCTCTCACATTCGCGTAAGATTCTTATGACAACTATGTAGATTGTTTAAAAGGGCAAAAAGCCTTTATTAACAAATTACACTACATAAAAATAAAAACTAGTATTTTCAATTGAAACAATGGAGCTAACTGCAGACTATTACGAACAAACTACAGGTAGCTCAACTGATCCATATCAATACCAGTTGGAAGTGTACCCAAGATGCTGGCTGCATTGCCACGTTGTATGGCAATGCTGATGCGCTGCGCCAGATATTGATTTGACGACCAGAAAAATGGGATAGTTAAAAATTTATTATGAGAATCAAACAGTTCGCCAACACCTAAATGAATACGTAAATTTACTTCTACATTTATGTATCAAGTGTCTAACCAGTAAACCAATAGGCAAACTAACAATAAATAAAATTAAATTAAAATAAAATTTATGGTAAACCAATTAGCATAATGTAGTTATCTCCACAAAGATGATGCATAGCTGTTTTCTGTGTCCCAGCCGGTATCATATCATAGGCACATTAACTCCGTTACCCGCGCATATATGCAGGGTTTTGATTGTATACCCTTTGTTACGCTGCTCTTTGGTTGCTGCCTACCCAAGTTTAAGGCTAAATTTATGAGTGCTCTTTGGGCGGGCGAATCCCACCGACTTGATTATAATGAATGGTCACTGATTAGTTCGGCTTAAGATTGTTATTAATTTTACGGTATATAATGAATAATGGCTTATAATGAAGTCAGTGAAGAAAACGAAAACGTTTTGAAGGATTTTTCTGTTCAAAAATCTTTTAAGACATTTTTCTTGGCGGTTGAAGAGAGAAAATCTGATTTATCTTCCGTTGTTCGTAGTAAGATTGCTTGCAACCAGCTCGACCGCCTTCACAAACAGTTCGAAGACAAATTTAACAGCATGGTCGCCGATCCCAACAATCTTGAAAATGATCGGTAAGTTTACTTGCATTTATAATTATCATGGTTTGTGAACAAATAAAATGACAATTAAAGCATAGAAACACATTAAAACTACTATAACAAAGGCTTTTTCCAAAAAGAGGAAAAATCTCTCTTTATCTTGGAGCTCAAATATAGCACAATTTTGTAATGTCACGTCCATATGCACAGACTGTCCCTGTATAGGCCTTCTACCCCATTTAAATGTGACAAACTTAAAGTCAAAGCGTCCCTTGATTGATTATTGCCAACGTCATAGCGACTGTTGCAATAAACTATTAGTTGTTGCTACACTGTTTTTTATTTTAGGAGAAACATTCTAATTTTGTCTTAGTAAATAAGGTTATTAGCTCTAAAATGACTATTAATATGGTCCCACAATAGCAACATTTTGAGTTCACTTTTAGCCGTGAAAACCTTAATTTAAGCTTTCTAGGATATATCTCTTCATATTATTCGGTTTAATTAAATCTTCTGGTTTACCACTAAATAAAACTATCTAATGTAGCAATAAAGAGTATCAACTAATTAGTTTGTGTGGTCCAGTCGTACAGTGTACGCGCTGTGCCGCGACGGACAGTACATATTCGCGAGCGAGCGCGAACACACGCTACAGGCGGCGCAGTGGGCGCGCGCGCTCGCCGCTCGGCTCGCGCGCGCGCCGCCGCCCGCCTACGTCACACAGCGACACGACATATTCGTAAGTACACATACTGTCAACCCTTCTTACCTCACTAAGGCTAGGTACATCAGGTGCTTCGTAGCGAATCTGATATCGCCGCCCCGGCTTAAACCGTCTT
>OZ007523.1:933531-1113245 GCA_963931895.1 Eupithecia pulchellata
TTGCTGGCCGCGCTAGTGATGATTGAAAGCACGGCATAGCTCAGCGCTATGCCATCACAGCGCGGCCAATTTGTAGCATAAATAAAATAATCATTTTTAGGGAATCGTAGAAAAACGATATCATAGCTGCAAAAATGTTATACATGTAGGCACAGTGCGCGAAGGGGTAATAAATTTGATCCATATACAGGGTGGCACATTTAGATCGGTCTTAGTTAAGGCACAGAGCTAAAACTAAATGTTTTCTTTATGGTTTGACAAAATCCTATGGAAGCCAACGAATAAATAATACTATTTACAGAGGCATTATATTTGAAATTTCAATTGTTTAACGTAATTAATAAGATAAAGAAGTAGCGGCGACAATTTCCTAGATCTTTTGTAAAAAAAATCAACAATAAATATTTAATGATTATTTTCTATCCCTAGGCCACAAACAACGCGTGAAGAAAGCCATCCAAGAAGTTGAAGAGAACCGCGAACGACTGCTGAGAGAAACCAAACGGGTGGGGCGAGTGGTGACGTCTACAGTGTCCAATGAGAACCTCCCTAAACTACGGCAGCTGACTTTCAAGTGGCAACGCGGGCTTAAGATTGGCGCTGGGAGCTTCGGCAAGGTAGTCTTAGTAGCCGTATGAAGTTAACGGAATAAATTTCATAGGACATATTAGATTCGACCAGAACATCCTGAACAAATAATTGCAGATCGTACAATTATTTTTCCCGAGGCGGGAATCGAGCCCGCAACCTCCTGCGTCGCAGGCGGACGCCCACCGCGCCACAGAGGTCGTCAATATACGACAAAAGTTCAAAACCTTCGGCGCGCGAGTTACACTCGCACTTGACGAATCTTGTTTTAATATAAAGAGTGTTTCAAGCGGAAGGTTTTTGTAACAGCATTGCATCCGTGCGAAGCCGCTAGTACAACATACAACAATATCAGCCTATAATAGTCCACTGCTGGATTTCCATACATTCCATAATCCTAACGCTGGGCATGCGGGTTGGGGATCGCAGTTCGGTGCAAGTTGATCTGCAGAGGGCGCTGCTGCCCGCCCCCGAAGTGTTTCCCTTAGTCGCCTCTTACGACAGCTACTTGAGGCGGTGGTGAAATTCTATGCCTGCACCACATGGCATGTTAAGAACTTAGTGTTATACATAAATAATTTAATAAATGCTGGACAATTTACACGTGCCCAAGTTAAGCAGAGCTTGTGGTTATGGGTACTAGATGACTGATATACATAATACAATATTATTGCATAGATAGATATTGTTTATTATGCATAGAAAACGACCAGAACACCCTGAACAAATATCTGCAGATCGTACAAATATTTGTCCCGGGGCGGGAATTGAGCCCGCAACCTCCTGCGTCGCAGGCTGACGCCCACCGCGCCACAGAGGTCGTCATTAGAGGCCTATGTCCAGCTGTGGACTAACATAAGTTGATGATGATGTGTTTCAAGGTTTTTGTAGCGTCTTTGTATCCGTTCAAAGTCAGAGCTGTTCGCTAGACAGATAGACATTTTTATTGGTAAAAATAAAAATTTTACAAGTCAATAATTTATGATGACTTAAATTAGAACTCAATAATAATATAATTAATTTATATAATACTAATTGCAATTGACACATATTTATAATTACAAAAATCTATATTATAATATTTAAAAACTTACAATTTTCCGTTAAGAAAATAATCAACCCCTTAATACGCCCTCTCGATGAGCCACAGCTTTAATTTGTTTTTAAAAGAAGCTAGGCTGGGGGAAGTTGTAACATGCTCCGGCAGTCGGTTGTAGACAGCAGGTCCCAGCACATGAGTCAGCCTGTCGTCGGCTAGTACAACATAAAAGTGTAATGTGACATTGTTGCAGGTGTACACGGTAGTGAACACGGAGAGCGGGCAGCTGCTGGCGATGAAGGAGCTGAGCGTGGGCGCGGACCGCGCGGCCCGCCAGCGCGCCGCCAACGAGCTGCGCGTGCTGGAGGGCGTGCGCCACCCGCACCTCGTGCGCTACCACGGCTGCGAGCTGCACCGGGTCGGTAGAAACATTATCTTACTAAATAAAAGCTAGTGTTTACAATAGCACCACGGCTGCGAGCTGCACCGGGTCGGTACATACATTATCTTACTAAATAAAAGCTAGTGTTTACAATAGTACCACGGCTGCGAGCTGCACCGGGTCGGTACATACATTATCTTACTAAATAAAAGCTAGTGTTTACAATAGACCACGGCTGCGAGCTGCACCGGGTCGGTACATACATTATCTTACTAAATAAAAGCTAGTGTTTACAATAGCACCACGGCTGCGAGCTGCACCGGGTCGGTACATACATTATCTTACTAAATAAAAGCTAGTGTTTACAATAGCACCACGGCTGCGAGCTGCACCGGGTCGGTACATACATTATCTTACTAAATAAAAGCTAGTGTTTACAATAGTACCACGGCTGCGAGCTGCACCGGGTCGGTACATACATTATTCTTACTAAATAAAAGCTAGTGTTTACAATAGCACCACGGCTGCGAGCTGCACCGGGTCGGTACATACATTATCTTACTAAATAAAAGCAGTGTTTACAATAGCACCACGGCTGCGAGCTGCACCGGGTCGGTACCTCTATACTACTGGCCCTTTATTCACTACTAGCTTTTGCCCGCGGCTTTTGTTCGCGTTTATATATATCGTATGCCTACGTCATAGTAGCTTTATGCAAGTCTCAGCCCGATCGGTTTAAAATTTACAAAGTTTCCCCGTGGGGGTAGAATTAATCAAAATCCTTTTTTATCGGATGCCTACGTCATAACATCTACCTGCATGCCAAATTTCAGCCCCGATCAGCCCGGAAGCCTATGTCCAGCAGCTGACTAATGTGAGCTGATGATAATAGGATGGCAATGGAATTGGCGTCCTTACCGTTTATAGCGATTGTAACACATGCTGCCTGGTCGGCGTTCCTAATACGCTCTGAACATACTCTGGAGCCACGGTTATGGTGTTTGCATGGACTTTTGTTGTGAGATTAGTTTGTCGCAGGAGGAGATGCTGATCTTCATGGAGCTGTGCGTGGAGGGCTCGCTGGAGGCGCTGGTGGCGACGGCGGGCGCGCTGGCGGAGGGCACGGTGCGCCGCTACGCGCGCCAGCTGCTGTCCGCCGTGCACGCGCTGCACGCGCGCGCCATCGCACACAGGGACATCAAGAGTGAGACACATACTTTCATTTTTTATCAAGAGTGAGCCACATACTTTCATTTTTCATCAAGAGTGAGCCACAAACTTTCATTTTTCATCAAGAGTGAGCCACATACTTTCATTTTTCATCAAGAGTGAGCCACATACTTTCATTTTTCATCAAGAGTGAGATACATACATTCATTTTTCATCAAGAGTGAGCCACATACTTTCATTTTTCATCAAGAGTGAGACACATACTTTAATTTTTCATCAAGAGTGAGCCACAAACTTTCATTTTTCATCAAGAGTGAGCCACATACTTTCATTTTTCATCAAGAGTGAGCCACATACTTTAATTTTTTTTTCAATGCAGCCATCATCTTTGGTTCACTTCCAACTGGTATTGATGTGGATCGGTTGAGCCTGTACCTGTAGTTTGTTCGCAATAGTCTGCAGTTAGCTTAATTGTTTCAAATGTAATTACTAGTTTTTATTTACTTAGATGTTATAATTTTCTTTGCTAATAAAAGCTGTTTGCCCATTTAAAAAGAATAAAAATAAAATAATTTTATTTTATTTTTTGACGTAATTAGAACGACCTTAGGCCAACTATACTAATTACAGTAGGTTTTAATATTAAATACAATTAGATTAAGTACATAATGCTATAAATAGTTACATACCTATGTCAAATAATCTATAATCACGTTTCATTAACTTATCAAGAGAAGTATTGTAGTTAAGGGGGCATAAGATTCAAGTCACATACATTGTATAGGCTGTTTGGTACATCCTAACTTGTTATTGATATTCTCTTCAATTAAATTTTTGTCCACTAGTAGAAGTAAAAACGAAATCACTAGTACATTCATACTCATGTGTCTAATACATGTTTGTTTTGCCTATCTAAATCCAAGTTTCATATGATTTATATACATGTGATGTTATCTGCAGGTGGAAACATATTCCTCACTAACGAGGGTCACTGCTTGAAGCTCGGCGACTTCGGGTGCGCCGTCAAGATCCGCGCCAACACCACCGCGCCCAACGAGCTGCAAGGCTTCGTCGGCACGCAAGGTACCACACCTACACTAACAAGCGAGCTAAGCGAGCTACGCGATATACGCCCTGCGTGTGCAATGATGCTACGAGATTAGAGTTACGACGTTAGATTTAGAGAGGGATGACAAGATTTGGTTTTCTTGTGAGTGAAAAGTTAAACAGCTTTTACCTAATTACAAGTTAAATAAACAATCAATCGAAAATTAAAAGAGTTAACGAAAACCCAATAAAATAGTGCTAATCCTGAGAAAAATATCATATGTAAAATAAAATTCAGATATCTAGAAAAATTACGATTTCGAAGAATTACTAAAGTGCATAGGTTCACTAGCAAAGCTGTGTAGTGAACTAAACTCGATTTTTTTTATACGATGGAAGCAGTTTTCTGTTGTTCAAGCCCGGTTCGGCACATTCTTATCCTTCTATGATTTTGTCTTTATAAAGCCGAACTTGGACACTCAAAAGAAATACATGTCAATTAACTTCTGCTCGGCAAAATCAGAGATAAATTGAGTCTTACATGCCTAATTCAATAGAATTATTATCATTTTAAAGAATATTTATCGGGTATTTATCGCGTACCTTTTGTTTTTATTTTCCCCTACGTTTCCATTGCGTTGCAGCGATCGTGGTCACAGGGCGACTGGATGTCGCCAATAGGTACGCGATAAATATTCTTTAATATGTCAACACATCGTGAATGTTTAAAATTTGTTATAAGAATCATGGTCCACATGATAGGGATATTGATTAGTCAAGCAATACTTTGATTTATCCTTGGCACTGTATAATAAAAGTTTAATTTCTCCAGCTTACATGGCGCCGGAAGTGTTCATGAAATCGTCGGGGCACGGGCGCGCCGCAGACATCTGGTCTGTTGGCTGCGTCGTCACAGAAATGGCGTCAGGGAAGGTGTGTTTGTTAACGTATCTAAACTAGAAAATAAAAAACTGACAGCTGTCAAATGTATCTGCTCTAAGGGACGTGCTCAAACCATGTGACGTCACAACGTGTTCTAAATAATGATTTTATTCCACGTCGCTGTCTTGTCGTATCTGTGTGACGCGTTTAGATTGGCAATAGTGAATAAAGGCTTCTAAATTTTAGCTTACAGGGGTGAAAGATTTAGGAGTTATCTTACTGGTAAAGATGGAGGTACATTTATTTGGCCATAAACAAATATATCAACTATTAATAGTGTAAAGTAGGTACACATCATATTCATACAACATACTGATGAAAGATGCACAGACAAAAAACTCCACCGAACTGCGATCCCCAACCCGCATGCCCAGCGTGGGGATTATGGGCAATAACCCGAGATGAAATAACGCCAACTATGGCGCGCATTAATAATAATAATAATCATTTATTTCAGGCAACATAAGAAAAGTTATAGATTAGGGGAAATTAAATTAGTTAAAATTAGGGGAGGCCTATGTCCAGCAGTGGACTGATATAGGCTGATGTTGTTGTTGAGGATGCATTGTAAAATAATAAAAAAATGGCAGACAGTTTAAATGACTTTTATATTCTTACTTAAAGTAATTCACAAAACTACAGCATTACCTGTTTCTTCCAGCGTCCATTCTCAGAATACGACAGTAACTACCAGATAATGTTCATGGTGGGCATGGGGTCGCGGCCGACCATACCCAGCTCGCTGTCAGAAGAGGGACGCACGTTCTGTTCTCTCTGTCTCACGCACGAGACGGACCTGCGGCCGCGCGCCGACCAGCTGCTGATGCATACCTTCCTCATGGTGAGTATAGGAGTCTACAATACCAGGACCTTTATTCTCTATGAAATAGGAAATTCCTTGACCAAACCGTGTGACGTCACAATATTCTAAATACGATTTTGTTCGATTCCACGCCGCTGTCTTGTCATATCTGTGAAACGCGTTGGGATTGGCAATAGTGAATAAAGGCCCAGACTCTCCGTAGACCGAGACGCGATCTTAGTTACCCCGGTCCCATTCACGGCCCCTAATCCGGAGGTGACGTCACTACTTGTACCGATTCGCTTACTTTATTGTACCCCGCCGGATGCGGGGTCGAAGAATTCTCCGCTTCCGCCCATAGGTGCACTCGTGCACCTAGGCGAAACCTCCTTACCCTCTTGTAGCATCTGGCAAAGGCCCAAGCCGAGGCTAAGTGGTGGCCTGGCCTAAGTGGTGGCCCTTGCGCGTGTTGCCCCAACTTAACATTACCGGTGTGGCGCCCTCTGCGCCCGCCAAAAGTCCGGTAACGCTGTCATGACCATCTGCGATCAACAGTATTAAAGTCCATTCGAAAAAAAATACAATACCAGAAATATATGTCTTTCACCAAAGTATAAACATATTTCAGAAAGTCTTTATGGATAATTTCAGCTGTGCTCCGAAATATCTTGCAAGGAGGTTGGTGGAAGACATTATTTCGATGCTACTGGGTTCGAGTCCCGCGATGCGATCAAATATTTGTATAACCTGCTGGAAAATCTACTTTGGGGGTAGATGATGATGGGTAGTCCAGTATTATTTATTAAATTTATCGTTACAGGTAAAAGACTCGGATGACGAATGCCAATGCGAGTCGGGATTCCTCCTCGCAAACAACACGTAGCGTAACTCCAGAGATTTACTACAATTGAACACGGAAAAAAGAAACAAATTAAACAAACTTAGTGGGTAGTGAGAGGCACGCCTGCATTTGTTTCTGTAGTTACAAACACGTGAATTAAAGCGGCCCCTTGATACTGTATCCTGTGGGTGTTGTGTGAGTTAAACTCTATTAAGGCGAGGTATTCCTGCAGCTGTAGGCATTTTGTCCTGTCTAAAGTTGCGCGCGAAATACTTAGCGCAGATGCAGCGCCAACGACATAGTATAGAAATAAGCAGTAGCATAATATTATTTCACTTTAGAAACGCTGTTGCTATGATCAAACTTTGTTAATAGTTTTCAGTTAGAGTTTCGTAAATAAATGAAGTTGTTACAACTTCATCTCTATTTATGTTTCTTAATATAGATAATGAATTAATAATAAAGTAATTGATCCCAAGATAACCAACCAAACCAAGAACGCTGAAAAACGTCTGGACCAGACCAACAAAAGGCATAGTTAATTTCCGAACTTCGTTTTTTAAGTACCTACAAAATTTGAAATAAATACTCAAATAAAGAAGACAAAGAAGCAAATAGAGAACATTCGCTTCTATGATTTAAAATTTTGTTTGAAATAAATACAAAGAATAAAGGGTACCTATCAAATAAAACAATTATAATAAAATATTATTATTTTCTCAAAATTCTCCAATATTCAATTCTAGCGTGCTTGTACCCGGTTAGTGGCTCAGGAGATGATAAGGCTATGGACATCACATAATTATTTTTTCCATTTGTGGTAAGGCTAGGAAGTCTATAATTTATATTTTCATCTTGAAATCACAACGATATTCGGATCGATGGGTTCGAACCTACAATTCTTTTTTCGACCTTTTTCAACGTATTTTACTTAGTATGAAACTTAGGCGATTTTCAAAACCTGTTTTGAATTGTCGAATTCCATACCTTTGATTTGAATTGCTCTCAATGAAAAAGTCTCATTGTATGAAAATTTGTTTTATGACCATATTTCAAAAAGTTGAATTTTTACAGACTTCTCTATATTTTTTCTGTAAATTATAAATCTATATCTACAAACGCATAGTACATTTTACATCGATCACTCTGCAATCTTCGGAGATAGGGGGTTGGTGGGGGAATGGTTAATTTTTTGACCATTTATTACATTTCACATCGATCGCTCTGCAATCTTTGGAGATAAGGGGGGAATGGTCATTTATTCGACCTTTTTCTAAATATTTCAAAAAGTATAAAATTCATCAAAATTTCAAAATCTGTTTTGGAATGTGCAAATTGAAACCTTTCATTTGATACCCCATTCGACTCTGTAGGGTCCCATTTCAATATTCAATTTCAAAATTTGTACCTACTGAAAATCTTTATTTTGATTTTTCATTTTTTCATTTTTGCCGACCAGAGCGAGGTCGGCGCATTCTGCAGTGTTCGGGGAACTTCGGGAGGCTCGGCCGTCCGAGAAAGCCCGAACACTGCATCGATATGCTGCACACTTCGGGCTGCGTTTATTCAATAACTATTCTTACTCTTTATCTGTTTATATCAATTAGGTACCTTAGTAGTTTAAGACACAAACATTTTGTTTTATCACTCACGTAATAAAAAACGTAAAGTATGTAACCAGAGGAATGTAACATTCGAGTCAAATCCTCAAGGGCTTAACGAATGTTAATATTTAATAACTAGAATAAGTTTTTCAAGAATAAATAAAATAAAAAAAAATATTTTCATAATTCGCCGCCCCCACCGAATACATAATATGGTAACCGACTATTACTATAGAAGTGTTTTTATTTGAAATAATTGTTTCTGAGGTGCGATTACACCTTGTGAATTTTTTTCAGGCAAATCGTACGAGTAGTTCTTGAGATAGGCTTTTTGTAATGGGTTTTACTTTTTTATTAAACGAAAAATAAAAACAACTCTTTGATCCGAACAACATCGCAACAGGTTAATACTCACTCCTCGATATCTCGCTTTTTATTGTAAGATGTGATTGCGGTTTTATTCGGGAAAAAAAGATAAAACTTATTTTACGTAAAGTAGAAAACGCTCTTATTCATGTTTTAATTGCAGTTTTTTACTATATAATAATTTAAAAAATCTGAAAACAAGCAGCGGAGCCATAATAGAATAAGAATATAGGTATAGCGCACGGTTTAATTATTGAATTTTTCATCTGGGTCCCTAACTATGGTCATCACGGAAAATTTAGCATTTTAATGATAAAAAAAAAATTCAAATCGGTCCAGTAGTTTCGGAACAATTCAAACAAACAAACAATCAAATCTTTCCTCTTTATAATATTAGTATAGATAAAAGAAACCTATTAACATGTAATAAAATTATAGATTAAAAACTAGAGGTTAGCAGCTCGGGGGGAGTGCTTTGCCTTAGGCGGCCTTATCGCATTGGAGTTTTTACTTTTCATAACCTAAAACGTCTTTGATTTGATGGTAATCGATATCCATGTGTAAAATCTGCGATAGTAAACTTTCAGCCATCTTGGATTTGAAAATGGACATCTTTTTCGTAATCTACGTGTTTGATTTAGTCGAAAACGATACCCATATAAGTGGGTGTTAGGTCACACAGCACAGCTCGCTTCGCTCGCCGTGCTGTTCCTCTTTGTCGCATTGCAGCTCGCTTCGCTCGCCGCAATGCTCCACCCGAAAAAAAAGGTCAAAATTTGGCCAATTTTCGGTTTTTTATAAAAAAAGAGGGTCTAGGGGGTCATAGGGTTCAAACTTTTTTTGGAGTTCAAAATGATTTCTTCTCCTCTACATAACTGTGAAAAATTTTTTCTTCTAGGTCGATCCGTTTGGGAGATACAAAAAGGGGGGGTGAAAATGTGGGTGGAGGGGGGGTGATTTTTTTTTATTTTTCAACACTAGAAGAAACCTTCTATACGACTCCGCAATCCAAATTTTTCTATAACGACTATTTCCGGTAGCAACTTCAAAAGGGGGGGTCTGGGGGCAAAGGGAGGGGGGAATTTTTGCCTGCCTTTGAACTATTTGACCCCCTCTATACAACCCCACAAAAAATAACATTCAGTATGGCTCTGTTTGGGAGCCCCCCTAAAGGGGGGGGGGGAGAAGGGGCAAATTTGGAAAAGTCGGAATTTTCCTTAGGTCCCCCCGATGCCCTCTATACGATTCCGTAAAAAAAAACCATACCTATGATGGTGGAGGGGGCTCCACCATCATGGAGAACAATTATGTCAATGCTTTATAGATATATAAAATGTTAATGTAGTTAACTAAATATTATTGGCTTCAATAAATCATTCCAGTAAGTAGATAATATATTTTTAAACTAGAACAATAACCTTTATTAATTTTCTGCCTTACATACCGATGATTTTATACTATGGCACTACGACCGTCACATATCATGTCAAAGGTTGAAGTAAAATTGAATCTAACGCCATTGTGTCAGAGACTAAAATTGCATAACAAATGAAACATTTACGTACTTCATAAATTAGCGGAAAAATTGACATAGGTCCGTCGTCTGTAAGCGCCAGAGCGCGACTGATCGTGTCTGCCAAGCCACCACGCTTGTGAATTTTGTAGTTATTTCAAAATAGTGATTTTGAAAATCATTTTATCAGGACAAACTCTGCGAATTTGTCTAGAAATAGTTACTGTCTTTAATTGAGTACAAAAAAAAACTTAAAATATCACATAGTTTAGTTAGTCATAATATTGAAAAAACATTTCAAAAAGGGGTAACTTCGAGATTTTTTTTTCCCGAGCGAAGTTTATAAAATCTTGTATCTGAATGCGAATTTGACTAGACTAAATCCTTAACTATTACATATCTTTTTTACAGAATTTTTAATCAGTATTCCTACATCTCAGATGGTTTTGAAAACCACAAAAGTGCGGCCTCTGTTGGCCTACCTGGCCTTAAGACAAATTACTATGATTTGTATTCAGAAAGGAACTGTCAGAATTAATGACGACCGCAAAGCGCAAACTTTTGAATGCTAACGACATAAACGGCGCGGTTTATTAATCTTATTATTAATAATAGAGATTATCAGCGTACGAACAAAAATTATAAGCTTTATTGACTTGACTTTATTGAATCGACCACGCAAAGCGAGGTCTTTTAGTTTAATTTTTAACTTATAGATGGCGTATGTTGTGTGGGACAGGCACGGTTTTCACATTTTGAATGTTCTTATTATGAAACAGATATACTTCAATTATAATAATAAACCACTATCGTTCGGAATTTTTTAACATATCCGTGTAATATTTCTACTTTAATTTAAATTCAATGTTGCCATTTATCTCAAGAAAGTTGCTTATAATTTATTAACATTATACGAATAGCATAAAGAAAGTGGTTTTAAAAAACGATCTACTTTTAGATGAGTTTGAGTGACTTTTTAAACTGATTTTTTTTTATTTTTTTATCTATAATTTGTTTTATCTTATTGGTGCTTTCTTGTGCAACTCTACATTGAACTGAATCTAAGGGCATCTATGCGGGCATTTTAATATTTTTAGGTAGGTATTATAAGTATCAAAGAGCCAACTTTGTGTTTAAATGAAATGTAAAATTGTTATAATAAGTATAAATTTGGCACAAAATTAAATATTGTTATAATTAATAATTAATGTTATAAATATATTTTTATTTATTAATTGAATTACATATTACATGAAATTATTTGATCTTTGTTTAAAAATTTAGAACCAGTGATAGATAATAAATATTAAATGATGACTGTAAGCTTTATTTATGTTAAGTTATATATTTATATGAATCATTTATTGATAAGAAAAGATGTATTTTATCACTTTCATACATTCCTAAGATAAGAATGAATTAAAAATCAATTCAATACCAATTTAAACTTTCGTTTCTCTTACCTGACCAAAAAGTTACTTATTTAATTGAAGTTCAACGTCCTCTGAAAAAAATGGTAGAGTGCGCCGAACAAATGAAGGTCGTTGACTAACAAAATAGAATCAAACATATCGAAGAATGTTTGTATGGTTAGATTGTCGACGCTATGTATTCAAAGTCTAGAACAGAAAATCCCACTAATATTATAAACGCGATAGTTTGTATGTATGGATGGATGTTTGTTACTCTATCAGGCAAAAGCAGTAAAAGACATAATAAAAAAAATTGTTTATGGCCTGGAATAACATATAGCGCCACTTTTTATCCCGAAAATCGGTCGATCAGGAGTTACGCGGGTGAAACCGCGGGCACCCAGCTAGTATTTATAATAAAATCCTAACTCATACTAACTAGACTCGTAGAATAGCTCTATGGTATGGTAGGTACCTATAGATTTGGTATTACCAACACGAATAATAACAATATAAAAAAACCATACAATACACTAGTATAGGTACTATGTACCTACATATTTACCTATTTAAAGTCTAAGTCTTTAAAAACTAATTGAAATAAAACAACACTAGGTAAATAGGGTATACGTTCAACTTTATTGAGAGCAACATTGAATTAACATAGATATTTGTATAATACGATTACGATTTGCAAACATTTCTAATCACGAACGAGCACTTATATATTTAAAGGGAAACGAGTCATCAAAATACAAACTTTACATTATGAATATCAGACAGCTGTTGTTCACGGATCGGAAATAATTATTTACTACATTTTCAATAAATTCCATGTTGATTTATGAATCTAGATGATTCTGATGATTTATGAATCTAGATATCAGGATATAATCTACCTTGATATCAGGATTTTAAAATTGGGTAAGTACAGGTTGCTATCTCTATTTAATTTATGGAGCGCAGATATGAAGGTGGTAACTTGCACAGAGATTCCGAATCACAAAATTACTTATAGCACACTTATGGTTAAAATTTTTAGTAAAAGGTTTAAATGTGTAGCCCCGCCCCCTGGTTTAAGCATCCTTAGGTAAGTGCCTACTGGGACGGATCTACGTGGTCTCTGAACTATGTTCCTACTGTGTACCTACAGTGCGCGTCACATATAAGTACCCCCCTATCTCAATGTATGTGGGACACAATAGTTGTTATTGTTGGGAATTTCAGACTTTATTAGTATTATTGTATGTGGTTCGATCCTTAGCGGTGGCATGATAAATTTTTGCATGTGAAAATTTGTGATAAGTTACAAAGGAATTCGAAGTAGCCGTTAATATTATGTAGACAAGGGGGTTCTTAATTCTGACGCGCACTGTACGTACATGCTCTTCAGGGTTATTTCAACACAGCAGCAGTCTAATCGTTAACATTGAACATTCACATACATACACTTCTAATATTCTGCGCCGAACGCATTCCGCGATCACTACCTTAGTATGCCATATTTATTTTATACCTTATTCTTAAATTGACATAGTAATAACACGAAATGCAAATAGAAGTAGTAAATTTTTCGCAAAATCAATGATTAATCTTAACAAAAGATATATAAAATATGTAATGCAAATAGAGATCAATCTTAATATAATTTATAAAGTACAACAATAACAAAATGTTATGCAATTAAAAGCGTAATTTTCCTCAAACTCAACAATGAATCTTCCTAGATAAAATTTAAATTTCTAAACGAATCAATTAATTTTGTATAGAACAGCATACAGACTAGCATTACAATCTAAATATCTTTCAACTACTTGAACACCGATAAGTAATTGAAAACGACAATTATGTCTAAATTTTTAACAGTTTATATTAGGTAAAGTTTAATATAGTGTCTAGATCCGACGATATGTATTCGTTTCCAAAGTTAATTGATAACTTCCAAATTATTGTAATCTTACAAATTATAATCTACTTTCTTATTATACCTTATCTAGTGATATGTTTTAATTTCAACCCTTAAAGTTAAACATTGATATGTTTTGATATTCTTGGTCATGTTTTGCATGAGACTAATCCTTATTTATGATATGTATTAAGTTACCTTATTCTAGACTTTAAATAAAATGCTTTAACTATATTCTACAACAATAACGAAGACTGATATTTGCTGCTCTGCAAATCTTAGTAAATAATTATAATAAATATAGTTCCATTCCACTAGAGTCTACGATGCTATTTTGATTAGGTTTCTACTAAATAACTATAAAACAACCGACAAAGCATCCAAGATGCAAAATAATTATAATATAAAATAATATCACACAAAAATTCTAATTCTAGAAGCCAAAAGGTTAAACACACTCTAAGCTCCCTGCTAGGTCTAAACACTTTGGTAAAGTCACACATAGTGCATAACGATAATAAATATCAACAAATGTATACATGTATCTAACTCCTATGAAGTTTGAATTGGCATTTAGGACTAGGCTAGGCAACTGCGGTCTCGCATAAAATCAGACATAGGGTTCATACCTAAGGTCGAAAACACAATAAATTATTTATTTTATTTTGTACGTTTAACATGTTCAACATGAATTTAGCTCTGATTTGTTTCATAGAAACAAGCATGTATAAATTATCTAAAGCAAATTCACATAAAATTTATTAAAAACGACCAAGTCGGAGGATAAATTAACTAACCCAGCATAAGACAGACATCACGGCAATAGTTACCTAACAATAATAAACATTTTAACAAACTAGTTTCACGACTAACATTGACTTAACACTATCGATATCTGATATGTATCGGTTCCTTATCAGTGCTATACATTTAATTCTAACGTTTTCAACATTTATGCTTTTAAAAGTAAATATATTATATATTCTAGAGATTTCTCTGTAAAAGCTTTTACTTCAACAGTTAACAGTAAGTAAGTATAAATTTGATATGTTTAGATTACTTATCAGCCGAACAATGCAATATTAAAATGTTTAGAGAATACGGCATAAGGAAGCTTTAATGTAATATTTTGATATGTTTCATTACAAAGTTATTTCATTTAACTTTTAAAATAGCTTAAAGAAGTTGCGACACTCATATTTTTTAAACTTTCTCACGTCCTATCCAATTTTCATGATATTTTATAAATCATTAAGTCATTATACTTATTAATCATTAAGCCAATTCATTCATGTGCGTATTATTATGCAATTTTAAAAAATATTTCAATATTGACCAATGTAATATTATAAATTTAATTTTGATAAAATTTTCTGATTTAGTATAAACTTTAAAAATTGCAAAGTGCAAAAGAATCTCTACATCAATATTAACTTATCAAATATCCATCTTACTAGGCAATATCGATATATCCAAATACTATTCCAAATTCCGTGTATAATTTCCCTAAGTTTACCATCCTTTAAGCTTCAACCTTTTTGTTCTGGAACATGAGTTTCATAGAGTCCAATGCCTCCTGCAGCGACTGCCGGAAGGCCTCAGTGTTGGTAACACTGGAGGAGGTAAACGAAGATATGCAGAAGATGACGCAGTCTTTCTTAGGGTTGTAGCTGCAGCCATAACCGTCTGGCACCACCGCTCCATAGCCCATGAATGTTCCTTCTGTTGTTGTTGCCACCTGAGGAGAAAATTCAAGGAAATATACTCAAAAGTTTGGACTTCTACTCACATGTATAATACAATTCTGGCCTACAATTGTTTACTGGTGGATATCAACCTCTTTTAGCTGTCGCTTCTCGCATATAAGATACGTTTTATAAAACTATGATAACTATGCTTAGTTATCGCATCGACCTATGCTTGAGTAACGCTTCTGCGATACAAAATAATTACTCAAGTTAGATCGATGACTAGGCAAGCTTTTATAAATAGCCAATGGGCATGTGCGTGCTCGTCTATTCAAGTTATAAATGTAAACTTTAATCTTTCGAGACGACGCGACGCCCTCGCCAAAAATACCTTAGTGCTAACTTTTAACCGTGCTTTAGTAGAGCCTGAAAATAGTAATCCCAAGGTAATGAAATTCGGTCGCGTCGTGCCAGTGCAGTAACCTTGGTTGCGCGAACCTTTGAGGCGATTGTAGCTCACGCACTCTCAACCTTATCGTGGTCATTGTTAATTGTGTTAATAGATAAATAATTATCAAAATCGGATAACTTTTCGCGAATATTTCGTATAACCAAACGAAGACGTCAACCTTTTTGAAACTGGATGAAAATAGTCATGAACGACGAGTATGTACGAACCTGACTAGTACTGAGTTTGAACTCAATCATCGCCTTATAAGTCTTGTCATTGAAGAAGGGCGGCAGTTCCCCCAGCGTCTCTCTCGCCATTTCCCTGAGCCCCAGCAGGTGGTTGTCGATCCCTCGGCCCAGGATGTTGGCTTCCATCAGTTCTGTCTGCTTGCGCGCCGCTTCTTCAAACAACTCCAACTTCTTTTGCTCCTGCAAAGAGATTAGATGAGGTTGACGTTAGAAACTGGCTGTCAAGAAACTAAGTGCTCGATGGTACAGCAATGTGTATACTTGACTCTCTTCAAGTGTGTATTGGGTGACTTTATTCCCATTGCTAAATCTTTAATTTGAAATGTAGCTGATGCGCATGGCTTTACTATACTTGTAGCCTTTTTTGTGCAATATTTGAAAAAAATCACATATATCACCTACAATTATTATTGTTTGAATCAAAAACAAATCAGAATTCCCCACTTACTGTGTCAGTCGTGTAAGCATCAACTACATAGGTACTCGTTGAGTCCCTTACCCCGTACAAATTAAACGAGACCTTTTTCTGTCCATCGTCTGGGTTATTGAGCGGTGGTGTCTCAGCCGTGCACATGGCGGCCGCCCACTCGTGGGCCGCGGCGTGGGCGGAGCGGATGTTGTCCACGCGGCCGTTACGGAAGCGCCGGAGGGATGCTGACTCGTATGTGCTTACAAGGTGGCCGTACATCCTGGAAGAGTTTGAGTGGAAGGGTTTGTATGAAATGTAGGCTGTTGTCTCTCTAGTCCACAGTTGGGCATATGCCTCGTAGAATGAGCGCCGCGCCGCCGTAGCGATTATGTCCTTATCCCACCGCATCCAACACTAAATTTACCGAGTCGCGATCTCCACTTTAGAAAACATTAGCCCAACAATAGTACCTATAATAGGTACTACTGTTGGGCTAATGTTTTCTATAACCTAGGTATAACCTCAAAATTTTTATATATAACATTTTTATACCTATGGGCCACTGCTGAATCATAGTTTAGTAGACACACTACCTACAATATCAAACTTATTTACTCTTTCGGATTGTTCATGTTCCAAGCCAACCAGAAAAACTAAGTGATAAACGCGACGTGATGTTTTTCTAGGAAGAGCTTAGTAAGCTCTTCCTAGAAAAACCGAAATTAAAATTAAAGAATCATGGTATATGACATGATCACGCGTACTAAGTCTATCTCGTACTTGTAATAGGCGTACTGCATCGCGAGCTGAATGTAGACGTCGGGGCTGGTGCGGCAGGCCTTCATGAACTCGCGCCCGTAGCCGCGGTACGTGAACACCTTGAAGTCCAGGTCTGATATGGCCCTGCAAAAGAGGATTAATCACCAACATAATTATAACTCATTTTCACACGTTGTTCGTCAACATAGACCTCAAAAACTCCCCTTAGCGAAATACAATACATTATATAACATTAATTTAATTTTGGTTTTTGTATAAATCCTCGGATAATTTTTCTCGCTCTATCTGTGGAAACTGTTTAGCTTATTGTTTCTATTGTTATGTGCTAGTTTTATAGATTTAAAGCTTTTTGTTTCCCTAAGATAAATAAATAAATAACTCAATACACCGAGAGCGTATTAGGTAGTTGTTGTAAAAACAAACCAGAACACATCTCCTTTCCTACTCCGTACCTGTCCAAGTCTCTCGCAGCGACTTCGATAGTCTTCATCAGATCGTTGGAGATGTTCCACCGCATGGCTTGCGGAGCGGGCAGCAGCGCCGGCGGCGGCGCTGGCCGCTCCGCCACCTCGGCTCGAGCCAGCGCGCGCTCCGCCAGGCGCACCACCGCCACGCCCTCAGCGGCACTATGCTCGTAACACATCCCCGTGGTGCCGTCTTGTGATATGATAAGCTGGGAATTCAAGCGATAGGTAAGTTTAATTTGTTTCTTGTATATTGTGTCGCTTACGATAGTTTATATTACTTCGCGCGCAAAATTATATCGGGTTGGGTTCACGCTAGTTCAAAACAATCTTATTGAAGTTAGGTAGGTGCAATATTCTTGTCCTTATGCGCTAGTCAAGAAGTGAAAATGAAACAACGAGCTTGCGTTGGAAGCATCGATTTGGTTGGATCATAAAATCTATTATTTTGTAAAGATTTGTTTCAATTAATAGTTATTAATTCCTTTGTAATTGGTTTACCTACTCGATGTTCTAGGTTATTCCCGCTGGCCCTGACTACGCAACGCACCTCAAGATACACCCTATAAGTACTTGTAAGATAAACCGCAGGATGATTTGGGTCTAAATATCTCCTGCACAATTTTGTCGTATCAGTGTAGCGGCGTGGTTTCGTCCAATGTATTTCTTTCTTTATTTATTCAATTCAATTTGACTTACAGAGCTATGTTCCAAGACGTCCAACATTATTTTAAAAACTAAAAACATTAAAAGTAGGGACATGTCACAATAATAATTATAAAAAGTCACTCTTATGATAAGTCAATAGTCAATAATATTAAATAGTAAAATACTCAATAATAGGTTCATGTCAAAAAGTAGGTACAATTAAAATACAGGAGCATATTATTGTAATTTAGCGATGCTGTCAATGCCAAGTATTCAGGATGCTTATGATCGGGTGATCTGAACAAATCAAATCTAAACAATGTTGTTTGTTTTCACCTGCACAGTCTTGTCAAACCAGCGGTTGGCGGAGTGGTACCGCGTGCCGGCGCCATGCATGGCTCTCAACAGCCCGTTGGTGTCTTGGTCGGCGTCCGCGCGGTCGCCGCCTGCCTCGTCCAAGCACAGGATGCATAGCGCTCGGGAGATCAGCTCTAAATTGGACCGGTTGTTCTCGTCTGTAAAAAAAACTTCATTATATTGTAGGCTATATTGTTATACTTAGCTATATTTATTTATTTTATGATCTTAAGTTTTATTTAGTTACGAGTTTCGATGAATAAATTTTATTTTATTTTATTTTATTATGGTGGACATTTGATTATCATATACCATCGAACCACAAATAAAAAAAACGTCACTCGCGCGGCTGGAATCCAACCCGGAAGCTTTTGCGTCTCAAGAGGATTACACCACGATCTTAAAGATTATATTTATTTACGCATTCACGGTCATTTTGCTAAACTATTTCTGAGGCATCAGTTGTGCGCATAAGCTTTCGATATACAATTTCGAAAACCAAAGAATATAGGCATAGAATGTCAGTAGACACTAACGAGATGAAGCCTAAAATGCGACAAGTAGGTACGTCTCATTTTCCTATTCGAATCATGTGAGTATGAATGAAAGCACTGAATATACGAACTCGTATAATAACTTAATGCTTGTCATGTCAACTCATACATAGATTTAATTTTGGCTACCTAATATAGAAATTTCTTCAGTGACGCTGTCCCCATGCTATAATAGCAGCGTCTTGACGGGTAGACTTGGTACGCTCGTAGATAGCAATAGAAAACTTGGTGTAAACTGTAGCTGTGGTGAAAACTGTAGCCAAATTGATCTGGTTGAACGTACCCTTGATGAGTATCTCCCTAGCGCGGGCCCAGGAGTCTCTCTGCATGGCAGTGAGCAGCCCCACACGCGGCGCCTCGGCCGCGCTAGCCGCGTCTATCATGCAGTGCAGGATCTGAGCTTGGATCTCTCCCGCCGTGAGACGCCCGCGGTCCACTGCCTTCACTGGGATGGGGTAGAACTGGAGACAATATCGACAATATCTTCAGTTTTAGCTTTAATTATAATTTCCTCTAGTTTCCCTTATATATCACTTTAATACCGTAAGGGGGTAGAACTGCTAAGTTTGGAACTGTGCCACTGTTCTTAATAAAGATTTTGGTATTTGTTATTTGTGGATAAAACCTTTATAAACAAGAATGTTTATAATAATATTTTTTTTATTTTCATAGAGGTACATAACAATTAACAATTCGTGGTACAATTAGGTAAATAACCAAATTAACAGTTAAAACAATTGAGATAGCTGCATTGTATTTTGTATATTCTAAGCCAAACCTTCATCATCTGATCATATCATACCTATCATCCTCAGATGAGATTGGGGCTGCATAGAAAAACTTCAATTCTCTAATTTGTATTCAGTCACGTCTTTTCGGGCTGGGTTCAATTCCTTTTATCAACATAATGGCTCGTAAAAACAAGAACTTCCCTCGTCACGGAATTCCGGAGAGCCGCAACATAAATATAGCAATAGTTTGCAAACTCCAAACCCGAGTTAAGTGATCGAGAGAACCGAACTAAGTTAGTTATCGGAGCGCGAACAAAGTAACTTAGTTACGTTGCAGACATTAAATTAGGGGGATCTCTCGTTGCTATAACGTGTGGAAAAGTTGGGGCTTCGGGGTGAGTTAAATTTAGCTTAGAGCATTTTTTATCGTGATCTAAATGGCAATAATCTAGTGCGTTTTCGATGATTTACTAGAATTAATAGAGTTTTTTGCACTTAGGTACCTGAGTCTATTTTATTAGAAACACGAGTATTAAACATTAAATTACGAATTGTAGATACGTGCTTTGTATTATGGAAGTGGACACGGCTTACACTTATACAAAATGCTGAATTACAAAACGCGATGGCACGCATATTTATTGAAGGTTACTTTGATATAAGAGGAATGAAGGCACTCACATGGTTCCTACAGGCGACGACCACCAGCTCCTCGTAGTCTTCAGGGTCGTCCTTGACGACAGGCAGCTCGAGGCGGTCGCGGCCCACCTCGGGCACGCGGCAGACCCCCAGCAGACGGTAGAACTGCTCCATGCAGAGAGGCTGGCCCTTCTCGCGGCTCGTTGCGCGTTCTAGGGGTAACTCGCCTCTATAAATCATATTAAGTATTTTATTTACTATTACACGAGGAACTACGATGTGTAAGGTATTCTGTGGTTCCTACCGTTTCGGCGGTATGAGGGGTTGCATTATCCGTTAAATTTTCGTATCCGGATAATTCGGATAGTAGTGAGCCTTACTATTCGGATATCCGGATATTTCGGATAATTGAAAAATAAACATAAAAATTAAATTACAACAAGGAAAATGGGTTTTTAAGGTATAAGTATTTATTAATTTATACAAAAAAACGTTAGGCATGATGACAGTAACGAAAAATCACTAAAATTATTTATTTCTTTAATAAAACTTGGGTCATGGAATACAAAACACGCATTTATTTTTTTATTAATATGAGATTGATATTTATTTTAATAAAATAAAACTACGAAATACGGCGATCCGCCATGATAGGCTGAACACCAATCAGAGCGAATGACGTCATCTCTGAGTTGACTATACAAGCATCTTGTTTCGTTAGCAGCACTGGTTATCTGTATTATTTACGATTCAACTTTGTTTTCACCGAGTTAGGTCTAGTGGTTTAATTAAATCGAAAGTGAAATAACCATGTCTCCATGGAACAAGGATTCACTAAGGTTTCATGCGGACTTGTGACACCGATCCCATCAAATGATATTCAATATAATTCTCCATATCATTTGGCAACTGAAATTTGAATAAAATACATAATAAGATCACAGTGATGCGAAACGAAACCTAACCTCAAAAATGTTTATTTATTATTATTAAATTTAGAGCTCAAACAAGATCATTATACCACATACTATTTTAAAATTCCTGCAAAACAAAATAAAAACTTACGTCAAAGTGATCTTCACAAAAATAAAGGTGAGTACTAGGCAATATCGCTGTTGAATCCCGCCTTGCAAGTTTAAGCCACTTGTCCCGTAAGGTTGTCTTATGCGGAACGGACACAAATAACTTATTAGGAGTTTTTATTGATGTATTCTTACACTGAAGGACCGCACACCACTTGTACACTTTCTAATTCATATTTAATAACACAAAATAACAAAATTATTCAATGAACGCCTAGTGTTTACGTTAAGTTTACTCAGACGTGACGTCACAAGCGACGCCATGACACGGACAAGCGTTTTGGTGCGAATTTTAAATTAAAAGACTAAATTGTTAGATTTTTCCTACTTAACCTATAATTTCTGCAGAAAAATGTTATTCATTGTAAATAATATATATTTTCGAATATAATAGAACAGTTTTTCAAAATCTGTCATCATGCCTATTCGCATAGAAACTGAACAACATAGAGATTAAAAATAAGAGTATCGATCAAATGGGTTGAAAAACTAAAATATCTATGAAATAAAAACGGTTTACTTCTTTCCATCGAACTTATTTTTTAACATAAATACGAATCCTTCCTCCGTAACGTAACGTAAATCAACTTCCTGTTTTATTAGATAGGTACTCTAAAATGATTTAAACAAAGAAACAACACAGTCATGAGATCAAACTTACAAGTGTACACACACATTTATGTTATATATATCAATCAAATTAAATAAATATATTTTTCCATCGAACCTCGGTCTGTGTCGGTGTCGTCGAATCACTGACCAACCAGTGTCAACGATAGTGTTGCGATTGCGCGCTACCGCTAGTGTAGGTCTTGCTTGTTTATAGCTTCAGATTCAGAAACACGCACGAATTAATATATATTTATTTTAACAACACAAAGTATTGTATGCATTAAATATGTATAACATTTCTAAAATGCTGGATGCGTTGTAGTGTTGTGTCGGGAATTAGAAAAATCCACTGTAGGTACAGTAAGCGTCAGAGAAAAGGATACACCCCTTAATAATGACATCGAGCCGTTTAAGATTTTTGTTCAACGACTAATAAGAAGTGGTGGCTAAGCGGTTCAGACATCTGCTCGGCATGCTGAAGGTCCTGGGTTCGGATCATATGAATACAACTTCACTTTTTGATGTTTTATTATTGCTTTCAGCTTTTGTTAGTTTATTGGTGGTTATTGTAATATTTTCGAAAACAAATATTCAGAAGGTATTAAGTAAGTGTATACAAAAATATGGTGTATAAACAATATTTATTTATTTCTCGAATTATTTACATACTTGTCATAATAGTCTTTATTTAATAAAAATTATTACACATCAAAAATTTTAAAACCATCATAGTAAATGAGTAACAAATTGATTATAGTAAGTAGGTATTATGCTTAGGTTATTAATTACTTAAACCTATATATTCACAAAACCAAATCGATAGCAAAAAAAAAACAAAATAGATAAGAACGTTAGTCTTCGGTTAAATTTGTTGAATAAAAAAATAAGGTTCAAATATGAAATATTGATATCTGTGCATGTGAGAGTAAGAACCAACATGCTAACTGTAACAGTTAAGCAATTTATATCTTTCTCTTTTCACAGTTTTTGATAACCCTTTAAACATAACATAAGAAAAAATATGCGAGGTCAGATGGTGTATCGTTAAAACAAAACTTCTTGAAAAAAAAAAAGAAATAGATGGATGGACCTGTTATATTATAATTTCACTAAAATTTAAGTTTAAAACCATCTGACCCCATAAGTTTTTTATTGGATTTAGGTCTGGGCTTTTAGCCGGCCACTCCGTTGTTTTTCTTGGCCTTCAACCAGGCTTGGACGGTTCGGGGCCGATGAACTGAAGAATTATCCTGAACTAGGTATATTTGGCCTTCAGGATATGCGACATGCATAGACGGCAGCGTAACGTCCTTCAAAACTTCAAGGCATCGGTCACTGTTCATGCGGCCGCCAGTTTCTCTAGCTCGCCTGGATGACATCCGTCCACAGTAACCTACAAACAATAAACCTTTTTATATCTGTTGCAATGATGTTAGTAAAAATGTCAACAATACACCATATTTATATACATATTTATAATATGATATTTACCTAGTGTTAGGCCCCCTTAGCCTTGTTCTGAGGTCTAATATGTTTTTAGTATTTATCCTCTATCCTACTTTTCTCCATAAAAAGATGTTGTCGACAGTGCTCAGTGACACTACAAAAGTTTTAGCACTGCAGGCGTAGTTTTGAAGGGATCCTCTGAGTGAACTTCCCTAATATTACGATGTTGCTCAGATTCATTGATATAAAGCCATTGGGCGAGGGCCTTGGCGATCACAGTTCACATCACCTTTATATCCATCTCCGAACTGTTTTTCTCTGTAATGAAGATGATAATTAGAAATACAATATAAACACACCTTGTTAGTCTCTTGTAATGTAACATGATTGCAACAATAACTTAGCAATATTTACAACAAACAATAATCTTACCGTAATGCCCATATCTAGTAATATATTTTATCGTCTGTATACTGTGTTCTTGTTCAGAGAATCGCAATTTTTGGTTTTTATAAAAGTTGTTAATCAAACCATTATTATTATAACTGTTTCAAAACAGGAATAGATATCGCATAACACAAACACCTTTATTAACGACAGATTTGCACAACACTTAATGATTTGTCATGTCAATTTTAAAGTCAACCCGCAATAGCAAATAATTATTTATTTGCGTTGAGGGTGACTTTAAAATACAATATCAGTTAATCAGTAGCGAAGAATTATATTCTACCAACACGTCATATGCTAAACAAAATGATTCTTAATTTCCGCGCCTGATGTAAGAATCTCGATAGCCGGGTGGTTAACTAAGCGGCTTAGAGTGCAGTTGGACCGATGGGACCCTGGTTCAAACCTTTGATTGTGGTAATTCCGATAATGTAAAATAAATTTTGTTAGATTTGATATTTTGCATGTTGTCTTGGCTCGACAGTGGCGACATGCAAAGATTAATGTTTTAAAACGGGGTGGATACTTTTCTCTGAAGCTTTTTTTATTCAACAAATTTAACCGAAGACAAAATAGATAAGAACGTTAGTTTATTTTTTTGCTATCGATTTGGTTTTGTGAATATATAGGTTTAAGTAATTAATAACCTAAGCATAATACCTACTTATTATAATCAATTTGTTACTCATTTACTATTATGGTTTTAAAATTTTTGATGTGTAATAATTTTTATTAAATAAAGACTATTATGACAAGTATGTAAATAATTCGAGAAATAAATAAATATTGTTTATACACCATATTTTTGTATACACTTACTTAATACCTTCTGAATATTTGTTTTCGAAATATTACAATAACCACCAATAAACTAACAAAAGCTGAAAGCCAAAATAAAACATCAAAAAGTGAAGTTGTATTCATAGGATCCGAACCCAGGACCTTCAGCATGCCGAGCAGATGTCTGAACCGCTTAGCCACCACTTCTTATTAGTCATTGAACAAAAATCTTAAACGGCTCGATGTCATTATTAAGGGGTGTATCCTTTTCTCTGACGCTTACTGTACCTATCCGTATTATCCGGATAAAGGAGCTCCCATTATCCGGATATGAAAATTAGCGGATATCCGGATAATTCGGATATCCGGATATCCGGATTGCAATCCCTAGAGGCCACGAATTAAAATAGCCAACTATAATTATGTCCTAATTCTTACAATGTCCGTTCTAAACATAACCATTTCTGACAATACCTTCGCCTGGTATTATTTACCTTAGTTTCTGAATGGCTTTTACCATGGGTCAAAAAGTCCTCAAAGTTGTCTCACATCATGGGTCTGGTTGTATACAACAAGCTGCCAGACTCTGTGACAGCTGATAGTAGTCTATCTAGTTTCAAGTTCTGTCTGAAACGTCAATCAGGCTCGCCAAGCAGAACTTCTATTTTGATTACTACTCGTACTCGATGTTACTACTTGAGAAATGATTATTATTATTTTTAAAGTAGTACCTGACTTTTTATAATTTTTCTTATGCCATGGAGATAATTTCGAATTTATCAAAATATTATGTGTAGTTTTAAATATACGTATGTACGCTAGGTATACTTACAATTAGTTTTGTGAGATGTAATAAAATATTTTCGTCGGGCTACTCGCACAAACGGTCTCTGCTAAATTCACTGCGTTAAATTATTTTCTAGATGCTCTTCAGAGTTTTCAAGAGTTCAGAGCTCATTTTAATCGTAATAGTGGTTGTGTAAAACAAAAAGTATTCAGCGCTAATGTATTTCGAATGACTGACGCAACCCTGAAGTATTCATTTATACAGCAGCTAACGATCGCTGCGCTGTCCTCGGTTTGACCCTAACTGTTTTCACGATTAACTAAAAAAATTTGGAGCATTTCGAAAAACTTTGAGAAAAAGCTTTTTTGCCAAAGCGGACTATCAATATACGGAACTATTCAATTTCAGTTGCCGAATGAAAGATCACCGACATAGTTTATGGTAAGTTATTGCCGACACCGTGCAAAAAATAGTCATTGAGAATTTGAGAATATTATAAGTAATGACTATAATTAGTTAAATCGTCTGGCAGCTTCGCCATAAGACGTACTACTATTTCTATTTGTATAATTTAATTTAGTTACCTGTCCAGCATCTCTTTGTAGTCCAACAGATCATCGATGAAAAGAGCTCCAAGGTCAGCCACCTCCTCCATCTTCGCGAAGTGACGCCGCGGGAACACCATGCCAGGGTTCGAATTGATGGGCAGTGGCAGCCGAACCTTCAGGTACATGTCGTCCAGCCACCAGTCTGTCACCTATCAACATAACATTACTTATAAAAGGTGCATAATATTTGCATGCACAAATAATGTGTCACTGGTTACCTTCATTGCTGCATTGGCTAAAGATAATCAAGAATACTTTGGGAGGTCTGTGTTGAATGTTTAAACATTGATAAGTTAACGGCATAGCGAATTTCCAATAAAACAATGCTTAGGTTGCAATCAACATACTAAATACGACAATTTTATTTAGAAATGTTTAGAAATAACGGTTATATGGTACAGTAGGACTAATGTAGAACAGCGTTCGTCCTTTTCGCTTAGCCCTCCGTGTTGGCCTAGGTATATGTATACTTCGTGTTATACTTGGTATATTTGAAATTGTTGTTGTACTTAGTAATAGCATACTCCTTGTTGGATTAGGTATAGGTTTACTCCTTGATATACTTGGTATAGATAACGGTCGAATTCTTTTGTAGTCGAATGATTGGTCTTGCAAATGGACCGGGCTATCCGTTGTAATGACTGGTTTAAAGCTGTTTTTTCTCCTGAAGTCAAAACCACGCGCTCTTGCTTCCAATGACTCTTCAAGTTGTTCTTCAATAGATTCAACAGAAAAATGTTCGTTCCAAGCTTGTGGTTTTCTCGTTGGTTTAATGACATCAGCCACGTAGTTCCTAATCGAATTTATACGGTCTCGTAGTATCTTAGGTTTCTCTGGGTACATAGACGGCGGTGGCTCTACCACATTGTCCTTCGACAGGTGTTGTGGTACCATGAAATAGCTTTTTACGGCTTGCTGCACAAGGTTGAGTTTCTCATTCCTAGTCAAACCACGGCGATGATGATTATCGATGCCTCCTCTATAAAAATCACCATTCATATTACCTCTTTCTATATATTCATTCTTTTTAAATGCTCCTTCTCTGGATAATATAGGAGTCAACAGGTGTATTTTAACAGGCCTTATAGATTTGTATAGTGCATTGGAAGTACTAAATATCTGGTTCATTGGGTCTTCGTGATTTTTATTAATAAACAATTTTCTTAATATTTTCTTTTGTGTGACCGGGTGAATAGGTGGGGGTTTAACAGGTGCCATTATTATTCGTAATGGGTTTGTTTTAGTGTATGGTTGTATTTGAGAAATTTCTGTGTTCTTAGGCCATATTAAGTGATTGGTCGCCAACGGAGGTGATCTGATGAGATCTGGCTTGCTCATTATGTAGTGATTAGCAGTTGGCGACAGGGTGGACTTGTAAGAGGTTTTAATTGTTGAGTCTTCGGACTCGTCGCGGAATACAGCCGCATCATCCGTTGTAGCAGGTAGCTGTTCTTTTTGAATAAGTGTCGGTTTGGGCGTGGTTCTTGTTACGATTGGTTTATTCAATAACCTATGTATTTTATAATAAGTGTGAATTCTTTTTGCAGGCGCTACCATAGCATATTGCGTCTTGTAATTACGAAATACCATTGGTTTGCTCGTTGCCAACCTATGCCCCGAGTTATACAAGGCTACAAAATCTTCATCAGAGGATGGCTGATAAGTGTTATATTTTATTTTGTTTCGTCTGATTGCTTCTGTTGTATGGATAAAGCTCTCAGTGGGTGCGCCCTTAAAAAGTAAATGTGAACTGTTTATATCTT
Organism: Eupithecia pulchellata; assembly: GCA_963931895.1. NCBI lineage: Eukaryota > Metazoa > Arthropoda > Insecta > Lepidoptera > Geometridae > Eupithecia > Eupithecia pulchellata. The sequence goes on from OZ007523.1 coordinate 961,641, forward strand.
TTTGAAAGTTAACATACACCGAACCATTAGACAGCAGTGAATTACTTCTGTTTTTAATAAATTTTATTTTCGTAATAGTTGGACGATTCATTACGTCTACTGCAGTGTTATTGTGGGTTAGTTTATTGTTTGTTTTAGTAACATTATTTTTAGCATTTAGTTGTTCCTTTCTCCAAGTAAAGTTGTTAGAATGGCGTAGTGTCAATAGTTGTTGTAATTTCCTTTTATTATTCTTTATAGCATGTATGATTTTTTTCGAAGTATTATTTGTCGTAATGTGTGTTTCTTGCCTTGTATTTTTTTCATTACTTGCTAGTTTTGGCATCACGCGTTTTGCGAATTTCCTCATATTACTGTAGTATTTCATTTCTTTTCCTTTGTCGATACCTTTCTTCAAAATTTTACTGCTTGGAGGATTGCTATAGGGTCTTACGGGTAACATTATAGTTTTAGTCTTACTATCAACAACGGATTTATTCACACTGGTTTTAGTAGAAACGTTCCGTTTGTTCATGAAAAATGCATTGATTATTGTTCTTGGAATTGATCTTTCATTTGTTTTTAAGGTGTTTGAAAGTACATTATAAAGTCTTGATTTTGTAATTTGACTTTTTTCATTATTATAGTTTGAATTTATTGGTTTTCTATGAATCGAGTTGTTACTATGATCTGCATGTAACGGTATAATTTTATTCTCATTACTTAAATAATTTTGTCTTGTCACGCTTATTATGGTACTCATAACGTTATTGTTAAACAAGTTTTGAAATCTGACTGGTGCTTTTTTCCCTGGAGTGCTTTTGTAAGAATCATTTATTGGTTTATTTGAAGCTGTGAAGTTATTAATTGGACTGCTATTTGAACTGACTAAAAAGAGACTTTCAACTGCTCGCATTGTATGTATTTTACTAGTTGATATACTAAGGTCTAATTTGACTGTTGTTTCCGCGCGATGAGATTGTTTTTTCATCTCAGTCTCAGTTGGTTCTTCTACGCTTAGTCGTGTACTTTTAATAAACCATTGGTTATATTCGTTATTATTGTTTTTACTTCGGTCCTTTCTTTCCGAAAAACCTGTGATTTTTGAAACTTGTCTGACATCCGAATTCAGTAGATTTAGGTTATCAGCTTTTGACATTGTGATGTATGATCTTTCCATTTCTACTGTTACGCTCGTAGTCCGTGTTTCTTTGTCCTGTGGAAATATTTTGTATGATGTGCTAGGTGTAGCTTCTGGTACATAAAAAAGTGAATGTTTTCCTTGATGTTCTAAATTCCTGCGTAATTCCATAATATCCAATGGTTGTACTGTAATATTTTCAGTTAAGAATTCGTTCCTGTTTATTTCTGATGTATTTTTATGTCTTTTATTTTGTGTGATCTCACTGACAGTTTCAGCATCTGTCAATTTATTTATGTTGTTTAAATCAGTATCTTTAAAAATATCTTTCATTTTTCTTTTCGCTTCAAAATGTTTACTTGTAGTTACTCCTTGATGCAGTTCTGCTGTACACTTGTGAATTACTTTCATAGGTCTTGTTGTACCGGTAGCTGGCTCCGTAAAAGTTAAACTAGTAAACGACGGTTTTGCAACAGTCGAAGTAACTGTAAAAGTAATGGCTTTTTCGTTGCCTTCTGTGGTTGAATGTGTATCTAAACCTTTTTCATGTGCGATACTAGCTGTACATTTATGCTTGGTTTGTGGTGTCGTCGTTGCTATTGGCGAAAGACTTGACTCTGAACTTCTGTATATTAAGTCAGCCTTAGGCGCCGCAATAGTTTCTGCAGCAATTTCTGCTCTGGAAGAAGAATAAATGGTACTTGTGGGATCTGTCATAGTAGAACTAACATGAATTTCTTCTATTTTAGTCTTTGTGGTTGATTGTATATTTTCAGATGTATTTGTATAAGCATGAGAAAAAGCAACGGCTGTACATTTATGTTTGATATTTATTGCCGGTGTGGTACTGACGGTGATTGGCCGGACATTAGTTGTAGAACTGACTGTTGTTGGCTGGACAGTAAGTGTAGCACTGGCGATAGTTGGCTGGACAGAAGTTGTAGAACTGACTGTTGTTGGCTGGACGGTATTTGTAGCACTATCGGTAGTTGGTTGGACAGGAATTGTAGCACTGGCGATAGTTGGCTGGACAGTAGTTGTAGAACTGACAGTTGTTCGTTGGACGATAGTTGAAGCACTGTCGGTAGTTGACTGGACAGGAGTTGTAGAACTAACTGTTGCTGGCTGGACAGTAGTTGTAGCACTGTCGGTAGTTGGCTGGACAGGAATTGTAGCAATATCGGTAGTTGACTGGACAGTAGTTGTAGCACTATCAGTAGTTGGCTGGACAGTAGTTGTAGCACTGGCGATAGTTGGCTGGACAGTAGTTGCACAACTGACTGTTGTTCGCTGGACGGTAGTTGTAGCACTGTCGGTAGTTGACTGGACAGGAGTTGTAGAACTAACTGTTGCTGGCTGGACAGTAGTTGAAGCACTGTCGGTAGTTGACTGGACAGTAGTTGTAGCAATGTCGGTAGTTGGATGGACAGGAGTTGTAGATCTGACTGTTGTTGGCTGGAGAGTAGTTGTAGCACTGGCGATAGTTGGCTCGACAGAAGTTATAGAACTGACTGTTGTTAGCTGGAGAGTAGTTGTAGCACTGGCGATAGTTGGCTGGACAATAGTTGTAGAACTGACAGTTGTTCGCTGGACGATAGTTGAAGCACTGTCGGTAGTTGACTGGACAGGAGTTGTAGCAATGTCGGTAGTTGGATGGACAAGAGTTGTAGATCTGACTGTTAATGGCTGGAGAGTAGTTTTAGCAATGGCGATAGTTGGCTCGACAGAAGTTATAGAACTGACTGTTGTTGGCTGGACAGTAGTTGTAGAACTGACTGTTGTTCGCTGGACGGTAGTTGTAGCACTGTCAGTAGTTGACTGGACAGGAGTTGTAAAACTAACTGTTGCTGGCTGAACAGTAGTTGTAGCACTGTCGGTAGTTGGCTGGACAGTAGTTGTAGCACTGGCGATAGTTGGCTGGACAGTAGTTGTAGAACTGACTGTTGTTCGCTGGACGGTAGTTGTAGCACTGTCGGTAGTTGACTGGACAGGAGTTGTAGAACTAACTGTTTCTGGCTGGACAGTAGTTGTAGCACTGTCGGTAGTTGGCTGGACAGTAGTTGTAGCAATGTCGGTAGTTGGATGGACAGGAGTTGTAGATCTGACTGTTGTTAGCTGGAGAGTAGTTGTAGCACTGGCGATAGTTAGCTGAACAGTAGTTGTAGAGCTGTCGGTAGTTAACTGGACAGGAGTTGTAAAACTAACTGTTGCTGGCTGAACAGTAGTTGTAGCACTGTCGGTAGTTGGCTGGACAGTAGTTGTAGCACTGGCGATAGTTGGCTGGACAGTAGTTGTAGAACTGACTGTTGTTAGCTGGACGGTAGTTGTAGCACTGTCGGTAGTTGACTGGACAGGAGTTGTAGAACTAACTGTTACTGGCTGGACAGTAGTTGTAGCACTGTCGGTAGTTGGCTGGACAGTAGTTGTAGCAATGTCGGTAGTTGAATGGACAGGAGTTGTAGATCTGACTGGTGTTGGCTGGAGAGTAGTTGTAGCACTGGCGATAGTTGACTGGACAGTAGTTTTAGAACTGACTGTTGTTCGCTGGACGGTAGTTATAGCACTGTCGGTAGTTGACTGGACAGGAGTTGTAGAACTAACTGTTGCTGGCTGGACAGTAGTTGTAGCACTGTCGGTAGTTGGCTGGACAGTAGTTGTAGCAATGTCGGTAGTTGGATGGACAGAAGTTGTAGATCTGATTGTTGTTGGCTGGAGAGTAGTTGTAGCACTGGCGATAGTTAGCTGAACAGTAGTTGTAGAGCTGTCGGTAGTTGGCTGGACAGTAGTTGTAGCACTGGCGAAAGTTGGCTGGACGGAAGTTGTAGAACTGACTGTTGTTGGATGGACAGGAGTTGTAGATCTGACTGGTGTTGGCTGGAGAGTAGTTGTAGCACTGGCGATAGTTGGATGGACAGTAGTTGTAGCAATGTCAGTAGTTGACTGGACAGTAGTTGTAGCACTATCGGTAGTTGACTGGACAGGAGTTGTAGAACTAACTGTTGCTGGCTGGACAGTAGTTGTAGAACTGAGTGTTGTTGGCTGGACAGTAAGTGTAGCACTGGCGATAGTTGGCTGGACAGTAGTTGTAGCACTGGCGATAGTTGGCTGGACAGAAGTTGTAGAACTGACAGTTGTTCGCTGGACGGTATTTGTAGCACTGTCGGTAGTTGGCTGGACAGTAAGTGTAGCACTGTCGGTAGTTGGTTGGACAGGAGTTGTAGCACTGGCGATAGTTGGCTGGATAGTAGTTGTAGCACTGACTGTTGTTGGCTGGACAGTAAGTGTAGCACTGGCGATAGTTGGCTGGACAGTAGTTGTAGCACTGGCGATAGTTGGCTGGGCAGAAGTTGTAGAACTGATAGTTGTTCGCTGGGCGGTATTTGTAGCACTGTCGGTAGTTGGTTGGACAGGAGTTGTAGCACTGGCGATAGTTGGCTGGATTGTAGTTGTAGAACTGACAGTTGTTCGCTGGACGATAGTTGTAGAACTGTTGGTAGTTGACTGGACAGGAGTTGTAGAACTAACTGTTGTTGGCTGGACAGTAGTTGTAGAACTGACTGTTGTTGGCTGGACGGTATTTGTAGCACTGTCGGTAGTTGGTTGGTCAGGAGTTGTAGCACTGGCGATAGTTGGCTGGACAGTAGTTGTAGAACTGACAGTTGTTCGCTGGACGATAGTTGTAGCACTGTCGGTAGTTGGTTGGACAGGAGTTGTAGCACTGGCGATAGTTGACTGGACAGGAGTTGTAGAACTAACTGTTGCTGGCTGGACAGTAGTTGTAGCACTGTCGGTAGTTGGCTGGACATTAGTTGTAGCAATGTCGGTAGTAGAACGGACAGGAGTTGTAGCACTGTAGGTAGTTGACTGGAGAGGAGTTGTAATACTAACTGTTGCTCGCTGGACAGTAGTTGTAGCAATGTCGGTAGTTGGCTGGACAGTAGTTGTAGCACTGGCGATAGTTGGCTGGACAGTAGTTGTAGAACTGACTGTTGTTCGCTGGACGGTAGTTGTAGCACTGTCGGTAGTTGACTGGACAGGAGTTGTAGAACTAACTGTTGCTTGCTGTACAGTTGTTGTAGCAATATCGGTAGTTGACTTGACAGTAGTCGTAGCACTATCGGTAGTTGGCTGGACAGTAGTTGTAGCACTGGCGATAGTTGGCTGGACAGAAGTTGTAGAACTGACTGTTGTTCGCTGGACGGTAGTTGTAGCACTGTCGGTAGTTGACTGGACAGGAGTTGTTAAACTAACTTTTGCTGGCTGGACAGTAGTTGTAGCACTGTCGGTAGTTGGCTGGACAGTAGTTGTAGCAATATCGGTAGTTGACTGGACAGTAGTTGTAGCACTATCGGTAGTTGGCTGGACAGTAGTTGTAGCACTGGCGATAGTTGGCTGGACAGTAGTTGTAGAACTGACTGTTGTTCGCTGGACGGCAGTTGTAGCACTGTCGGTAGTTGACTGGACAGGAGTTGTAGAACTAACTGTTGCTGGCTGGACAGTAGTTGTAGCACTGTCGGTAGTTGGCTGGACAGTAGTTGTAGATCTGACTGGTGTTGGCTGGAGAGTAGTTGTAGCGCTGGCGATAGTTGACTGGACAGTAGTTGTAGAACTGACTGTTGTTCGCTGGACGGCAGTTGTAGCACTGTCGGTAGTTGACTGGACAGGAGTTGTAGAACTAACTGTTGCTGGCTGGAAAGTAGTTGTAGCACTGTCGGTAGTTGGCTGGACAGTAGTTGTAGCAATGTCGGTAGTTGGATGGACAGAAGTTGTAGAACTGACTGTTGTTCGCTGGACGGTAGTTGTAGCACTGTCGGTAGTTGACTGGACAGGAGTTGTTATACAAACTTTTGCTGGCTGGACAGTAGTTGTAGCACTGTCGGTAGTTGGCCGGACAGTAGTTGTAGCAATATCAGTAGTTGACTGGACAGTAGTTGTAGCACTATCGGTAGTTGGCTGGACAGTAGTTGTAGCACTGGCGATAGTTGGCTGGACAGTAGTTGTAGAACTGACTGTTGTTCGCTGGACGGCAGTTGTAGAACTAACTGTTGTTGGCTGGAGAGTAGTTGTAGCACTGGCGATAGTTGGATGTACAGTAGTTGTAGCAATGTCAGTAGTTGTAGCACTATCTGTAGTTGGCTGGACAGTAGTTGTAGCACTGGCGAAAGTTGGCTGGACAGAAGTTGTAGAACTAACTGTTGTTGGCTGGACAGAAGTTGTAGAACTGACTGTTGTTGGATGGACAGGAGTTGTAGATCTGACTGGTGTTGGCTGGAGAGTAGTTGTAGCACTGGAGATAGTTGGATGGACAGTAGTTGTAGCAATGTCAGTAGTTGACTGGACAGTAGTTGTAGCACTATCGGTAGTTGGCTGTACAGTAGTTGTAGAACTGACTGTTGTTTTCTGGACGGTAGTTGTAGCACTGTCGGTAGTTGACTGGACAGTAGTTGTAAAACTAACTGTTGTTGGCTGGACAGTAGTTGTAGCACTGTCGGTAGTTGGCTGGACAGTAGTTCTAGCAATGTCGGTAGTTGGATGGACAGGAGTTGTAGATCTGACTGTTGTTGGCTGGAGAGTAGTTGTAGCACTGGCGCTAGTTGGCTGGACAGTAGTTGTAGAACTTACTGTTGATGGCTGGACAGTAGTTGTAGCACTGTCGGTAGTTGGATGGATAGGAGTTGCAGATCTGACTGTTGTTGGCTGGAGAGTATTTGTAGTACTGGCGATAGTCGGCTTGACAGTAGTTGTAGAACTGACATTAGTTGTAGAATTGATGGTTTTTGGCTGAATAGCAATTGTTGAACTGATGTCTGTCGGTAGAAAAGTAGTTGTAGTTGTAGAGCTGACGGAGATTGGCTCAGAAGTAGTTCTTAAACTCTCTGCGGTGGACATGGTGGTCGTAGTAGTAATTAAACTAAATGGTTTTGGTTCACTTTTACCTATGGTATGGACTTTTAATGATTCTGTAGTAGAAGTAAGACCAACAGTGGTAGACTGAGCAGTAGCTGAAGTAGAACCAACGATGGTTGATTCAGTACTAGAACAACTGATGAATGTTGGCTCTGTAGCATTGGTGGACTTGATTGTAAATCCTTGAGTTATGTGGTCCAGTAATGTAGTCTGTGTTGTCAAAGACTTTTGAGTTGTATTATCTGCATGTAACGTTGTATCTTGCATTGTAATTTGAGTTGCAAATTGATCAAGCATAGTCTTTTGTATCGTTGTTCGAGTTATGTTATAATTAAAAAAATTATATAGGATCGTTGCATTCTCGTCTAACATGTTATTTTGTATCGTTGTCTGTTTTGTATTTTGATCAAAAGTAGTTTCTTTATTCGTTGCTAGAGTTGTACTCTCATCAAATGTGGTATTTTGGACCTTTGCTAACATGGTATTTTCCTCAAACGTTGTGTCTTGCAGTGTCTCTTGAGTTACATTTCCATGAAATATGGTTACTTGACTCGTTGGTAGAGTTATATTAACATCAAAAGTGGTTTCTTGAACCATTGCAAGGGTGGTACTTTTGTAATATTCGTTGGCTGAAGTTGCATTCTCATTAACAAAAGTATCTATAATCTTAACTGGAGTAGTCATCTTGAGAAACGTAGAGCCTTGCAGTGTGCCTAGTGTTCCATTCTCATCAAATGTGGTATCATGAATTGTTGGTGGAATAGCATTTTCATCGAAAGTAGTATTTTCAATCGTTGCATTTTCATAAAAAGTGGTATCTTGAATAATTGCTACAGTTTTAATTTTACCCAACGTGTTATCTTGGATCATAGACAGTGTTGTGTCCTTATCTATCGTTTTATCTTGGACCGTTACTAAAGTGGTAATTTGCTTAATCTTGGTGTCTTGTAGTGTGCCTAGAGTTACATTCTCATTAAATATGACATCTTGGATCGTTGATTGGATTGCATTCTTATCAGACGGGGTATCATCGATTGTTGCTACACTTGCATTCTCATTGAACTTGGTAAGTTGAATCGTTGCTAGAGTTGAATTCTCATCGGAAATGGTGTCTTGGACCATCGCGATAGTGGTATTTTGGTCAAAAGGCGTGTCTTGCAGTGTTTCTCTAGTTGCATTCTCGACAAATATGGTTATTGTTAGAGTTTTATTTTCATCATACTTAGAATCTTGGATTGTTGCTTGGGTCGCATTCTCATGAAATGTGATATAATGAGTAATTACTGGGGTTTTATTCTTATCGAACGTGTGCTGGACCGGTATTTGAGTCATATTCGTACCATAAGTTGTATCTTGGACCGATGATCTAGTTGTTTTTTCATCATGTGCAATATACGGCAGAGCTTGAGTTGCATTGTCTGCAATAGTATCTTGGACTAATTTTTTATCTGAGTTCTCATCAAGCGTTATGTATAGCAGTTTTCTTTGAGTTGTATTATTTTCAATCGTGGTATTTTGTATCGATGCTTTAGTTGTATTTTCTAAAGTATTTTGGGTCGTTGCTTGATTTGTTTTTTTATCAAACATATCTTGAGTCGTTGCCACACTTGATTTATCATCATAAGTATTGTATTTGTTTATTTCTTGTGTTGTTTTCCTTATTGACGCAGATTTTGGCGTTGTAGATTTTTTTGACGTGCCTTGTTCTGCCGTAGTTTTTGTCGTGGACAAAAATTTTGATGTAACTATTACTGTTGGCAATGGAATCGTTGTTTTAGCTTTTGAAATTTTATGTGATATCTCAACAGAAGTGGTTTGATTGATAGGCAATAGGGTGACAGTCGTTTCAGTTGAGGGCGCCTTCATTAATATTCTTTCAATGGTTGTTGTTGACCTTGGAGACATTGTTGTCTCTGTAGGAAGTTTAGATGATTTTGCTTCCGTTGTTATAGATTTAGTGTTTGGCAGCGCGGTCGTTACCTCTTTAGTCCTATACAAGTTAGTGGTTATCGCTTCCGTTTTGGGCAGTGAGATCGTTACGCCTTTAGTTGTTGGCAATTCAGTCATAGGCAATGACATCGTTGTTTTAATTGGAGGCAATGACGTTTTTGTTACTATTAAAAATGTTGTTTTATTTGTTAGCAACGGATTCGTCGCTGTAGTTACTTTGGTGGATGTTAATTTAGTTGTATGCAAGAATGCTGTAGTTTTTGGGACAAGTATTTTAGTTTGAGTTGCTTTTGTAGTAGCGAATTCTGTTTTCGGCAGTATGGTCGTTGTCATTCCAGTTTTAGACAATGAGGTTGTAAATTTTTTTGTTGTTGGCAAATCAGGTGCTGGAAATGGCTTCATGTTATCTTTATGTGAAGGCAACGTAGTTAATTTTTCTTTGATATATGTTTTATTTGATTGCAATACTGACGTCGTTTGGGCTAGTGCTATAGTTGAAATGAGTTTAGATGTTGGCAAAAAAGTCATCGTTCGAGCAGTAGGTAATTTAGTTCGTGCAACTTTTGTGGTTGTGGATTTAGTTTTTGGCAGAGCGGTCGCTGTCGCTTTAGATGTATACACATCCGAAGTGGTCACTTCAGTTTTGGACATTAAAGTCGTTACCGCTTTTATTATTGGCAGTTTAGTTTCATGCAACGGTTTTATTGTTCCTTTAATTGAAGGCAATTGAGTTAAAGTTACTTTATTAGATGTAGTTATAATTTTTGGCAGCACAATCGTCGCTTTGGCAGCATATGTATCGATAGATATTGTTTCTTCATTTGACATTGATGTCATTGTTTCTATAGTTTTTGCCGTTTCGGTTGACATAAGTTTGCTTGCAGGCAGTACCATAGTAACATAATTCATAGCGGTCGATTCAGTTTTAGGCACTGGTTTCGCTGCCGTATGAGCTGTTTTAGTTAAAAGCAAGAGAATTACATTATTTATAGGTGCAGGTTGTGTAGATAATATTGCTCGAGTCTTTGTTACTCCATATACTGGCAGGTGAGGTGAATGTGTATTTGCCATTGATGAAAGAGTGGTAAACACCTTCGATGGTGACAAAGATGAGGTCTCTTGAAATGAAAACTTTGGTGTCGTTACTAAAGAGATATTTTGTAGCAAGTTAAATGCTTGATCGTTCGACTGTTGCAAAGACATTTGCGTCATTTCACCTAGAAACGGGAAATCGAGCGCTGTGTTCTCAACCGTGTTGACAAATGACGTTGTCCGTGTAGAAGGCACTTGAGAAATGTTATCTGGAGATGTAGCTTGAATAGTTGTTAGAGTCGTATTCTCATCTAAAGTCAAATCTAAGGTCATTTTTTGAGTTGTATATCTCCCATGTGTGACGTTTTGGACCTCATTCCGACTTCCATTTTTATTTAAGGTCATATCTAAGACTTCTGCTTGAGTTGAAATCTCGTAAAACGTGGTATCATGCATTGTGACTTGTATCGCATTTTCATCAGTAGTAGTATGTTCAATTGAGGATTTCTCATCAATTTTTTTATTTTGTATCTTTGTTATTGTTTTATTCTGATCCGAAATGGTATCTGGCATAGTTGCTTTCATAGCATTCGCATCAAACGTGTTAAGTTTTATAGGAGTTGTATTTCCATCAAATGGGTCATGAGTCGTTACTAGAGTGGTATTCTTATCTAACACGGTGTCTTGGATCGTTATCGGATTCATGTTTTTATCAAAACTGGTATCTTGTATTGTCATTATTGTTGCATTCTCATGAACCGTGTCTTCGATCGTAGCTAGAATAGTATGTTCATCAATTATAGTATTATGGAGCGATGTTAGTGTAGTGTTAGTATTCTCGTCCAGCGTAGTATAATGGATCATTGTTAGATTTGCGTTTTCATAAAACTTATCTCGTATAGTTGCTAGAGTCGTATTCTTGTCAAAAGTTTGAGTCGTTGATAGAGTGTCAAGCTCATCAAACGTGGTAGTTTCAATTGTTGCCTGAGTTGAATCCACATCAAGCGTAGCTTCTTGGATCGTTGTTTGAGTTGAATTCGCTTCTAGTAAAGAATCTTGGATCTCTGTGGTTTTAGTATTAAGAATTGGTATCATTGTTACCTTAACAGTGGACAATTCAGTTGTTTTTATTAGGCTGTATTTAGGCTTAACAGCCGTAGATGTTTTTCCTGTAGGCATTATGGTTGATGTGAATTTACTTGTAGGCGATGTAGTCGTCATTTTAATTGTAGGCATTAGAGTTGATGTTGATTTACTTGTAGGCAATGTAGTCGTCGTTCCAGCTATAGGCACTGTCGTGTAGGTTTTTTTGTTCGTTGAGATATTTTGGACTCTGTCATCAAGCGTCGTATTTAGAGTTATTGCATTCTCATCGAACGTCGTATCTTGGATCGTAGCAGTCTCAACATACAAGGAGTCGTACGTTGTTGCATTATCATCAAACGTTGATGTTTTCTCAAAATAATAAGTATCTTGGATTGTTGTGTTCTCATCGAACTTTTCAGCTTGGATCGTGTTCTCGACAAAGTTGGTGTCTTGGATCGTTGCATTCTCTTGAAATATTTTTTGGTTGATACTCGTAGCATTATCATCAAACGTGATATCGGTAAACGTAGTATTAGGTGTCATTGCTTGATTACTAATTCTATTAAATGGTTGGGTGGAAAACGAGATCCCTGGTTTTCTGGATGCTAAAGTCGTTTTTGGTGTTGAAATGGTAGCTTCGGTTATAAACACCTGAGTAAGAGTCCCATGTTTTGAAGGCGCTTGAGTTATTAGTTGTTGTGTTGTTTTTGCTTGAGCAGTATCATGGTTTGTAGACCAATCTATTGGAAACGCTTGAGTCGTAGGCACTTCTTTTGTAGATGCTTGAGACATAAATTCTTGTATTAAAGTTATTTGAGTATTAATGTTTTGTGTTGTAGATGCTTGAGTTATAAACCCTTGCATTGAGGAGGCATGAGACTTGATATTTTGTAGTGGAGATGCTTGAGATTTAGTATTTTGTGATGTAAACTCTTGAAATGTAATTTCATGTGGTAAAGACGCTTGAGTCGGGACCCCTTGTTTTGTAGTTGTTTGAATTGTGGTATTTTGTATTGTAGATGATCGTATAGTGGTATTTTGATTTGTGGATGTTTGAATCATTGGCTCATGTGTTGGAAATACTTGCGTAGAGGTCTCTTGAATTTTAGATAGTTGAGGAACAAAAGTTTTCTTTGATTCTAATGTGGCTAAGTTACGAAACGCTGATCTCTGCTTCATAATAATTTTATCTCTTTCATTATTTTGTGTATTATTATCATCTTCAGGCATATTTTGCTGTCGTGTGCCTTGGCTAGTCTCTAGATTATTTCCAGTTTTATTTATTTCTATTACATTTGCATCTGATCTATATTCAGGTATGTCTTTACCAGTCGTATTTTTCAATGATTTTTTTAAAACAGGATCTTTTGATTCATTGTTTTTAAAGCTTTTTAAATATTTCATAGCTCCAGATAGACCACTATTTTTGTATATTGACCGGACCATGTCAATGTTTATAGAAGAAAACAACTTTTTTGTCGTTTCGCTTTTTACTTTTTTTGTTGTTTTATATTCTGAATCTCTATCACTTATAATTTGTCGAGCAAACTTCTCATTACTTTTTTGTGTATTTGTTGGACTTTTCATCAATGTCACAAAACTTTTTTTCATAGTTTCGTTGGACAAATTACTTTCCGTTTTTGAAGCTTCTGTGTGGCTCTCTGTGTTTTTGGTTAGAAAATCCCAAAAAAATGTGACTCTCTTAAAATCATTTACTTGAGCCTTGCTTCGGTAGTCATCATAATATTCTTTTATTGGTCTCTCTTGTGAAGTTACTTCGTCAATAACACTTTCAGAATTATTTTCTTCCGTGATTGAATTTTGTTTTATTTTGGCATTATACAGTTTTACTAGGTTTTTTATCTTCGAAATTGTGTTTTCATACTTTTTATACGTGCCATAACTATTGGATGGCCCATCAATCACATTTCTTGTCTCACGGTTACTAAATTTATAATTTTCGCACAATTTTGTGTTTGTAATAATATTGCAACAAAAATCTACAAAATTGTAATCGTTTTTGTATTCTTCAACATCAATGTACATTTTAATTGCATTACGTTTTCGAATCAACTTGAATGAATTTGTTTTATTTTCCTCTTGCTTCAGAAATAAATATCTGTACAAGGAATCAATACGGCATCTGTCCATAATACCGTCTTGCGCATTTTTGTTAGGATGCATTGTTAGAATATTAATATCTATCTGGTGATTGGATTTTAGTGCTTCATCTACTAGTGTACTATCATCCATACTAGAATTATTTATTTCAAAGTTATAATGAAGCGTAATAATTATAATAAGCTTCGATAGATGCTTACCGAAGTTGCGTGATGTGAAAAGATTATTCCATTTGACGGTATAATTATGCGAATCTTGGTTAAGTATTAGAACTTTGTGCAGCAAATCTTCCTTTTTTGGTTTTGAATGTAAATCATCGATACTGTTATCTGTGTCATCTACATTGGGATCTTCACTGCACTCGGTGTCGTATGAAAGCTTTGCTTCGTTCACGTCCGCGTCTCTCCACACTAGCTTATCCACCAGCTCCTGGCGCAGGTTCAGACAAGTGCTGTTGTAGATATTTCTGTACATTGCGAGATCGTTGTACTTATGCAGGTTCACTACTCCTAAGTTTGTTTTGCTGTCGAGAAGGTGATTTTCTTCTTTTTGCTTGAGCGTTTTGTTCATGCATGAGCATACCCTCCTGATGAGCTGCAGACTGGCTCGGAGCAAGTGCTCGTCCGCCGAAGCCTGCTCCACGGCATGGAGGACCCTGGAGATCGCGGGGCTCACACTTGACACCATAGCCCGGTCACTTATCACCATAATAAAAACAACTAGTCCAAAATGCACAGGTCTCATTTTAAGTAGGTAGGTTTGCACGCGACATGATTACGCGACTAGGAATAAGGCTGAATGGAAAACAATGGTGTTGACGTATTACAGTTGTTATGAATTCGCGGTAATTGATAAGGATTGCGGAGCCCGTTAATTGTAGCTATTGGGCGTTAGTTAATTAGAAGAACAAAAAGCGCCGTTACAAGTTTGTTTTTGGATTTTAATTATAAAAATCTAAATAGTCGGCAAAAATATAAAATAATATAGGATAACTACTGAAAAACTTTGGCTAGGTTCTAATTTTCGAATTCCAGTAGAAGTCTATTTGTAGAAGATCCGTTAAATAGGAAGTACCTAACAATATAAAAAAATAAAAAGTCGGCCAATCTAAGCAAAAAATAAAAATTTGAATAGCTAGCCAATAGCCAAGAACGAATGTCGGCAAACGACGATGAGCGTTTTGGCACAGTTTCATGCGCCATGATCACGGAATACAGAACTGAAGTCACAACTACTTTTGACAGACATTACCGATCTACCCTCATTCTTCATTTTTACAGATACCGTTAACCTAATATTATAAATAGGAAAAATTTGATTGTTTGTTTGAATTGAATAGGCACCGAAACTGCAGAACCCATTTAATAAATTATTTCACCATTAGAATTTTAAATTTTCCGTGCATAGGCATTAGAGGCAATTCTTGAAACATAAATAAATAATACTAATAATCCTCAAATACATATTTTCAAAAAAATTAGGGTTCCCCATGAAAAAATATTTATTTGTAATTACCCGTGCGAAGCCGGGGCTGACAGCTAGTTGTATTTATTTTCAAAATTCTAGCCCGAGATCCTTTCGCCTCTGCAAGCCACGTCTATCCTTTGTGCTTGTGATGTGATGTTACCGATGCCAATAGCCCATAATATGCGAGATGATAGATTTCTACTAACACCTGCATATGCTGAGTTGGGACCATTTTGTAGTTCAAACTAAGTTAAATAATATTATAATTATGTTCGTTGTAAGTAGTATTCGGTAACGATTTTTTTCTGTTTGTACATTATGTTTAACTACAAAATAAACGCGTTGATTTCTTTTTTTTTTTGTCCAAGAGTCCTATAATATCTAAAGGAAATAAAGCACGTTAAAGCACTGATTTTGATTTGATTTGATAAAGTAAATGTAGGTACTTACCCAGTTGTCCATATCATTGTGCCGCTCAATGAGCGCGTCCTGAAGCTTGGGGCCGAGGTCTGCGAGGAAGCCCCGCGCCAGTCCCCGGGTCCGCACCATCTGCGCCGGGGACACCACCACGGCTGCCAGCTCCAGGTACCAGTCCATCGTCAGCTGCAGCGCCGGGACCGGCAGCTTGGGGAGCTGGACGTTCTGGAAACAAATGATGGAAATTTTACTTAGCAGTCATTTCATTTCATTACGCTTTTTGGAAGCCTTTTTCTATCGGCACTGAGAGCAGAGTAATTAAAATATTTACTATCATTTAATAAATATTTGTACTATCCATTGACACTGCAACACTTTGCAACAGTCAGAACTGTTGCAAAGTGTTGCAGGTTGCAGATTGCTCCACTGACCCATTATCATACAATGGACAATAAAGTGAAATGAAGAAAAGTCATTAACACCTTCATAATCCTACTATTAAAAGTTATGTTTGTTACTCTTTCACGATAAACAAGTACCTACGTTTAATAGTAATAATAGCTGCAGTAGTTTCTGAAATCGATCAGTAGTTTTTAGGGTTTTGACATCGGTTTCAAAACCCTTAAAACTACTGATCGATTTTTGATGAAACTTGGTACAGAGATAGTTTATGACCTGAAATAACATATGGGCCACGACACCCAGCTAGTTTTTTAGCCCCACATGTAAAATTCCATGTTCGCCCCTCATTATATTTCTTGTTCGCCTCGAAATTAGGTTATGGTTATTTTAATAATATAATTCCGAATTCGCTTCTTTTTCGGTTCTGGTTTTGCCTCGCATGTTTTTGTAATGCATTTTAGAACAGTCAGAATAAAAAGTCCTTCATTTTGATAACGCCTTAAGATTGTGACTGCATTTCGCCGCTGTGTAGGTAGGGTAGACTGGGTACGGTTGTGCCAATTTTCATTTGATCGCGTATAATTTTGTTATTATTCAAATTAGCTGAAAGCAAGAGGGGTTATAGGGTGAAATGGATATTTGTCTACGTATAAATACTCCAATTTTGTCCATAAGTGCAATGTTTAACTTATAGGAATCATTTATAAAAAAAAGAAAAAATGTCACAATCGTCCCCACCCCAAGGACAGTTGTGACAGTGCCTGGGGTCAAAAGTGACGGGTTAAATAATACACTTATATGTACTAATAATAACTTTATAGCAGGAAATAAATGTAGTATTTGTATCACTTACGACTTATAATACTATGACATCATCTTTTAATCTAAACAGTCTTTATATTGATGAACCAAACCTAAACTAGAAGTTTAGGTTATTCAACTCCTTAGCATTTGAAGTAAACATTTATGTAAGAATAAACATCCAGCTATTACCTACAGAAAAATCAACAAAATCTTTTTAAGTTCAAATTTTTTTCAAATTTGTGTCGGTAAGATTTTTTTTACTTGATAAGCCATTAATCCTTTTTAGTTTTTCTTCATATTCTTGTTTTTCACTGCTTTATAAGTATTTTAAAATTGTTGCAGGTTAAGCTCTATCCGTCTTCCTTACACGTTGGCGGGGCATCTAAAAACAAAATAAAATAGTTTCCTTGTGTCACAACGGTACCCAAAAAATATGGCACAACCGTACCCAGAGAATTGCCATGACTGTACCGAATAACCTAGCCTCAAAGTAATTGCTGCTATTTAACCACTAATGATTAAACTTTTACGGGAAAAAATACTTATGACTCTATCTATACACATAAAACAACAATCAAGTAAAGAAATCGAACAAAAAACTTACTTTTCATCGAAAAATAAAAATGTGGTACTCTACACCCCGCTATGTCGCGCCTCGGATGACGCAATACTGTGGCACAGGTTCGGACAGGCACATTGCTCCTTTCTCCCTTTGCACCCGCCCCCATATTCCTTATAGTTTAGACAATACGACGACTGTCACGACCGTACCCTGGCACAACCGTACCCAGTCTACCCTACGACCAGCCTTTAGATTATGGTGACTTAGTCTATAAGCTGATCCTAGGTAGTACACAATACCTACATAATTTATGAAAGGATGAAAAATTGGTGTTCTTCCGATCATAATGAACATTCATAATTAATTCGCTCCTTTTAGAGGGTTTTTAGCCTGGAATCGTTACCTGGTAATCGTCCTCGGCGGCGGAGCCCTGACTGCTGAGCCAGCGCTTCGGCAGCGACAGCAGAGACTCGCCCCATGCTGCAACAAACATCGCTTGATACAATATTCTGCAAGAAACTATGAAGGATGTGGTGGAAGCGGACCTGCGAGAGATACGAGCAGAGGACTGGCGGGAAACTGTGCATGACAGAGATAAATGGCGACTTCTCTTATCGAAGGCCAAGACACACTTCGGGTCGCTGAGCCACAGGAGTAAGTAGTTAAGTAAGTAAGAAATTAGGAAAAAACTACTAATGATAGCAAAATCGTTTTAATGTGTTAATCACTGCAATTCCAACTAAAACTACAATCACATTACGACTGGTGTCAACGGTTTTTTTCTACCCTCATTATTTAGGTGTTCCCAAATTGGTATGGTGACCAGTGGGCTAACATGAGCATTACTTCTTCCTGTACATATCCGTCGGTACATTGTTTACTTTTCTTACACTCCTTTCCTACTAGTGTTGACTCCATCTAATTTTTCATTCGTTTTCTTCTCTCACTCTCCTATCCCTCCACATTTGTTCCAATTAGTTATAAGTTACGATTAGTTATGCTGCCTGTCATAAAAAGGTTGAAGGTTAGTTGAAAAGCACTGTTTCCTGCTTAGTATTATTTTGTTTGCTTTAACGCAGATGTCTTTTATGCGTAACTAAAAATACAATATTACCACAATAGCAAATTATTGAATAGGCTAACACGGATTAGGCTCTTTATAAGTGCCCCTAATTGTGATAAAACGGCTCCCTATAATGACGCAAAAGCACTGTATAAGCGAAAAAAGATGACCCTAGCCTATTTTTATTCATTAAGCCTCGAGGTAAATAGCTCCCTAAACGAACGCACCGACAAACTAATTGAATTTATGCTTCCATTTAATCCGATCTACATTTTATTGGACTTGTGTTTAAGCTCCAAGCGGCAGAGTTTGTATTAGAGCCAATATCCTCCTCCTAACTGCAATCCGTTCAGCAAACTCGTGCTGGAGCAAATTGCTTCGTGTTCCGAATTAATAAGGTCTGGGTTTGATTAAGATGGGGCTGGAGAATTGAAGTGAGCACGTAAGGGATCGAACTCGGACTGAGTAAAGTTTCTCTGACCGTCTGTTTGCCGACGGTCGAGAATACGATGATAATCTTGTAAGAGAGTACTTGGCGACTGAAACCTTATTCCTAATAATTTTACACTGTATTTCCTACATATTTCATAATAGAATGTAAAGTTCAAAATTCGGCTTCTCTAAGAGCTTATTTTATGAACCTAAAGACGTTACTGATTTCTACAAACATCGATATTTGTTATGCATTGAATTTTCGGAGGTCCCAGAAATATAAACAGGCAAACTGCCTCTGATAAAAATGTTACATTAATTGATAAAACTCGTATTCTTTCTAATAAACCAATTCTCAGAAACAAAAGCATCGTCATCAAAATCTTTGAAAGCTCTTGACAATTCAAATACACTCGAGAGCAATGAATCCGGGTCACTCAAAGAATCCAAAAAATCTCGGAAAGTAAGAATGCTAGGTTAATGCAATAAATTGTTCTCCGACGAATCAAAATTTATGCTCTACAAGCACGATGGAAGACACAGAGTGTATAGAAGACCAGGGGAAAGATTCAAGCAAGCATGCATCGAAGAAAAAGTAGCCTACGGTGGTGGGTCTGTACTTGTGTGGGCCGAAATTTCCTCTGAAAGTCGCACAGAGCTGGTGATCATAGAAAACGGCTCTTTAACTAGCGTAAGATATGTGGAAGAAATCCTCAACGAACACGTTGGTCCATTTATGGTCAATTTGGGTGAGGATGCTATATTTATGCATGACAATGCCCGACCTCATACAGGTAGGATTGTGAATGACTACCTTCAAGAGATGAACATTACTTGTATGGAGTGGCCAGCGCGCAGCCCGGATATCAACCCGATCGAGCATGCTTGGGACGAGCTAGGGAGGTGCGTAAAACAACGAAACCCTCCCCCAATCACGCTTCCTGAGCTCAAAATTGCTCTCACAGAGGAATGGGAGAATATTCCCCAAAATCGTATAAGGAACTTGGTGTACAGCATGCCAAACCGCGTAAACGCAGTAATGGAAGCACGAGGAGGTAATACGAAGTATTGAAATTCAAGAAAATCGTCATAAAGTTCAAAAATTTCATGTTTCCTATTTTTGTTTTAAGGAGAGATCAGCAGTTTTTTTTCTTTATGTAATTTTGTGTAAATAAAATGTATGATGACTCATATTTTTTTAACTTTCATTTAAGGAGTATTAAATTGTCTATTAAATACAATTTATTGCATTAACCTAGCATTCTTACTTTCCGAGATTTTTTGGATTCTTTGAGTGACCCGGATTCATTGCTCTCGAGTGTATTTCACAGTCGTTGTCACAAGCGCCGACGGAGGAATAAGTTAGGAACAAGATAATTTATTTGCCGACTGCCGTTTGAAAGCGGCTGTAATAATATTTGCAGAGGAGCAAAATTTCCAGAGGGACGTAATTATGCGAAATGTTGGTGCGCTGTAACGAAGCGATTCGTTATCATTGTCCGGTCACCCTTGGAACGTACGAGTAATATACCATACAAAAAATAACAATAATAATTTTGTTTAAAAGGAAGTGTATTGGAAGATGACACTAATATTATAAATACTGAATGTTTCGTGAAAACACGAGCAAAGGAAATGAGGTGGTACTTTTTTCGGATAATTTTATGAGATAATGAAAGACCTGGACTATAGACCATTTCCTTAAACAACTTTGCTCTCGTAGCACCGATAACGTTTACCTAACTTAAATCGTTTAGCACTTTGGGATATTTTTTTTCCTTAAAGAAGTACATAGTAATTTGTATCTATTTCGTGTTGTTCCGTAGAGTGCACGTTCATTTAGAACAATTTTTTTTTCGATATTTAGCCAATATTAAAAAAATTAGACTTTGCCCATAGACATTTCTAACCGTAATCCAAAACTAAGCATAACAAAAATATATTTGCTTTAACAAAAGAAGAGAAGTTTAGAAGTGAGGTGTACAGAAAAAGCTTTCCAAAAAAACCTTCTCTGGTTTGCACAAATTATTCTCCTCCGATATCAAAAATGTCAATTGCCCACATTCATCACTCTAATGAAGGACACCCGAGCCAAAATTAAAAGAAGAAGAAGAACCTTAAGAATTAATGAGTTTCCCCACAGAATAAATAGTAGTTACTATCACTACCACAGAATACAGTCACTGTTAATATGTGGTGATTAATAGCCTTGGCCTAGAATAGGACAGTCAGCGTCAGATAGATTCAAGTGTTCAGCCAAGCAAAATGTACCAATATCTTACAGAAAATCTAATTTACAATAACTATCAGTAGATAGTTATTATAACGCTTTTAAGGAAGTATCCTTAAAAGCGTTATAATAAAGTTGAATTTACAGTGCACAATATTGAATGGTTCGATTGTTATGGTCACCCGGACTGTGTGAGTATTAAATTGAATTTTGGTAAACTTATTAGAACTCGTATTTACTATTGAAAATCTTGAGCAAAGAGCAGACTGTTGTCAACAATATAACCTTGAGGTAGCCCAACTGATCCATATAACTTACAATCGGAAGCGTCCCTAGATGCTGCCTGCATTGCCCGCAGTAGAATACGCTGCGCCAGAAACTCAACAGGGGTCGGGTCGGGTCACGCGTCGCTATTGGAAGTTAGTATGTATTTTTAGCTAAACTGGCCACTTAAATCCTGTTGCTGACTGTACCAGCTGGTAGATAGGACCGAGGGTGGACAGTGACCGATCTACGAGGGGATGGAAATTGTTGATGAAACCAGTTTTTCAATCGTAGCAACTATTATCTGGGGAAACTAAGGGACGCAGTACTTTTTGTAACTAGCCCCAAAGATAATGACATCTATAAATGACCTTCCTTAGAGAGGCTACTTCTAAGTCCGGAAATCAATTGGGTTTCTATTATAAATTATAAATTATTGTCAAATAAATAGTCAAATATTTAACAAAACAAAAAACTACCACAGTTGTTCAACAAAATCTTATTATTCTGCTCATTAGATTCACTGCGATAGGTGCCTGACCTCTTAGATTAAGTTTATCGTAGTACATTTATGTATAGTATACAGGTAAATATTATAGAATAAAAAATTACAATATTGACACAGTAGGGCAAATGCCTCTTTTTCACACACACATGCTTGCCATGCATGATGTCTAAAGAGACATAACTCCACTCCACATTAACCAGGAACATAAACAAATATCTCTTAACATCCCTACAGGGTGTCGTGTCGCTCCCCTACACAAACACTCACAAAACCGACACCGTATAGCAATATACGCGTACAGGGTGTCTCGTAATTAATATTCGGTCCAGGCGCGGGTTCCCACGGGACTATGAATGCCAATCGATGGACCCACGGAGCTCTATGAGGGACAACCAAAGCATCGCGAGCTTCAAGGAATTACCGATCGCGGAAGTTTCTGATAATCATGGCCGTAGGGAGGGGGGGGGTTTTGGGGGTTCAAACCCCCCCCGAAATGTTGAGGCACCGTTAAAAATCAAACTTGAATAGGTAAAATTTTCTCGGATACGTACTCGTACGTGGAAAGTGCGGCTTACTTTAAATAGCTATTCTCTCTTAAAAACACAAAAATTTTTTCGTCTCCTTTCGTCTCCGACTAACAACAGCGCGCTCTGAGTCGTCGGTGGCGGACAGGGGCTGTCAACTCGCTAAGCAGAAAATGCCAACAGCACAAGTACTTGGGCTTAGAAAATCAGATGAGATGGCGCTATACGTAAGAAAGAGAAAGAAAATCTATGCATAAAATCTTGACATGACACCCAAATGTCCCTGTAACACTGTCATTATTTGAATGAATGAAAGCCGTGCCAAACGCCAAACGGTAGACCGAGTAAAATTAATTGCTTACTTTGTGATCGTAAACAACAGAACATTTTAATAATCTTGAAAGATTTCGACTTTTTGAAAGGTTATTTCGATTGACTTAAAACCGAAAGTGCGCTAAATGCCGTATTTCCACCAAAAACGGAACCGCAGATGTTTTAACTTGTGCTTTCACAGGTTTCCGCTACTATGAGGTGAGTACATTAATATACTTCTACATTAATATCCTTGTCTTTATCGTCCATCGATCCACCCTCAATAAGTTCATTAATGTCGAACCATCTTCAATGACTTCATTCCATGACTTCAGGGCACGAGTATGGGCTTAATTCTGTTTTCCAGCTGGGGACTGGTCCACTGAAAAATCTTTAAAAAGCTTGCAACAAAACTTTTATTATTATGTTATGTTATCTTTCTTTCAGGTGAACTTTCACAAAAAGCTAGGAGCACAACAATGATCATCGAAAAAATGGAGCAATTATTTGATGCGTTGAATGGAGACAATCCAGATCTTAAAAAGGGAAACAAATTTGACCCAAGGGAGTCAAAATCAAAGTGCTTTATTTCCTTTAGACCTTACAGGACACTTAAGTCCCTTTCTTAAACACTTCATCGAAATGAAGAGATTCTTTCAATGAGATTTGTTGGTGCCAGGTCTTGTTAGAACGCCGAATGCAGTTGAGCACCTAAAAATTTGGATAAATGGTATGGTGTGAAGACCTTGGCCACATGATGACTAAACTAAGACCAGCTTGAAAATTGTTATGGTTGCAAAATAAAATAAACATTATTACAAAACATTTAAAAATGCTTGTTTTTTAATATATCATCAAAATACTTACTGTGTGACTATCTATCAGGTGAATGGCGGATATTCAACAAAATGTTGAATATTCACCATTCATTTAATAGATAAATAGTCGCAAAGAAAGTAAGCACCTTACAAAAGATTGAATTGCGCGCCTTTTCAATTCAAATTTCCCGCCAAACTTTAGTTACCGTGGGCATAAAGTAGCGGCGCTAGTGTGCTCTAGTGTTCGCATTTTTATTCTATGGAGTCTTACTTCTTTCCGTTAGGATATTAGTGTTCTGTGGTGGCGGACGGGGCGCGCTCGCGCACCATGCCATGCGATTCCTATTGTGTATCTACATACATTGTACTGTATGTAAGCACTTAAATATTTCTTTAAATTATTATCTTTTGAAAACTCAAACTTTTTTTCGACAAAATTCGTCTCTACATTTTAAATGAGCTGGGTGCACGCATCGCATTCATTTACGGCCGATTCCAGCTAGGCATACTTTTAATTTTATAAATCAATAGACCTATTTTGTTGTCGTTCCGTAATTGAATTGCTTTCTCCGTTTACTGTCATGTATTTATTTATAACATACTTTTCTAATCTATTTAATAACGGCCGAAAAGGTCACAAAAAATTACGCGGCTCGCTCCGCTCGCCGTTAATTCGGAATTATTCTAAGCTTTTTAACAACCTTGCGAAAATGCCACACTTCTCAACAATTTTCATCGGCCGCAAACACAAAAAAATATCGGCGGTCACTCCACTCACTGTTATAATTTTGGCTCTAAAAGTTTCAGGGTTCGCTAATCTAAATTTTTTGTCACTCTTGATTCTATTTTATAGATCATCCGAAAGGTCGCACAAAAAATTGCGGCTCGCTTCGCTCGCCGTTCATTCTTTAGCCTTTTGGTCATTTTTATCATCCTGCAGAAAATATGTAAAAAAATTGGCGGCTGGCTTCGCTCGTCATTCTCTCATAATAATGTGAATTCTTATACCTACCCCTTAACTAATACTACTAACTTTTTTGTCACCCGAAAATGACACTCGAAGTTATTTATTTATTGTATTTCCCACATTTTTTTCTTTGTTGCTGGCATACCAATCTCCAAAATGACCACCGCAGTTTTTAAAATATTTGGGGCTAGCTGTCACATCTATTGTCACACTTTTGCCTACTTTTTTACAAAACATCGGAAAAATCTGAAAAAATTCGTTACCCATGGTTATTATTTTTATATCGATTTTTTTTGGAAATTGCTTGGTTGAAAACCTCTCCGGGTACTAGCATAAGTAGCATAAGTACATATATATAAAGATGTTGCATGTTGTCTCGGGCGGGTCTTAGGCTCGACCCCCCCCCCGAATAGGATTTCTGGCTACGGCCCTGCTGATAATGGACGTTTTTTTATGGAAATAAGCTTTCTCACGGCCGAAGAAACTTATGAATTTCCAAGGTACCTAAGGAAAAGTTATAATGTAAATGTTTTTGCATTGAAGAGTGGTAAAAGCCTATACTGGGTTCTAGAATCCAAGATATTTAATGTCAACAAAGACATGAATTAAAATTTCTTAAAATTCTTACATTAACAGAATAAGGTTACACTAAAACAAGCAAGATAATCACTAAAACCAAAGCATACATTTGAACAGGGCATAGGTTATTCGCCCACGCGATAAAGGTAAAAACCTTTAACGTACATGTTAAAAATGGACGAGAGCAGAATTAAATGTTCAAATATAGCTTTCAAAACAAAAAAAAATTTCAAGATTCAGCGATTAGCTACTTTGTCATTAACTATTTTCTTACAATATTGTTCTGTAACCCGATGATGATAAATAATCGTTGGTTTTGTTATCCGATGTAGTTTTTACAAAAAAATTGTAGGGTTCTAAAATTGAAAAGGCACGTATAGAGGTATTCAGTGCTAAATTAATATAATAGGTTATAATAATCAAATGGTACTGAAAAAATCTACGTCATACAACCTGAAACTGGATTTATGTTTTCAATGAAAATGGCTAATATAAAACGACAAATATATTATGACGGTGGAAGGTGACTGATTTGAGGAATTCCATATTAAATGATTATTAGAGACATTTTGTTAGAGGCTTTTATTTATGAAACAACTTTAATTGGCGACTTTAATAACAATGATTCTTTTATCCTTATATGTATTCTTTACTATGGTCAGTATTCTATATTTTAAATAGAATTGTATATTTTCAAATATATTTTCTATTTATATAGAACGTAGAACCAGGTAGAACGTTCAGGTACATTTAAAACCAATCGTGTTCAACTTCTTTCAATGCTGACTATACTTATATTAATGCAGATACACATGAAATGTAGGGTCGACAGCAAAATGTTACCCTTTGACCTTAAAGCTAAATCCACTTCGATACACGAAAGGTTTTTCTGATTCCGCGCCAATCAGATAGAGAAATAAGTTGGGCCGCTGCCAATAGCAGTTAAGCACTTGATATAACTAAGTTGAGGCCTTTAAGCACTGTAGTGCTGACGTAGCTCTAATCCATTTGTAGATACTTGTTATATAAAGGGTTATAGTGCCTACAACCCTTGGAAAAAATATCTGCAGATCTTACAAAAGTTCGAAACCGAATCGAACCCGCAACCTCCTGAAACGCAAATGGACCGCCGCCCACTCCGCCATCATCATACATGTAAATGTTGTGCATGCCAATTATAAGTACATGCTCTATTCTAAGATTTTTATAAATGTAAGTAACTGTTAATGTATTATTGTGTGTATTGTTGGCATTGCCTTATTAATAAATAAATAAATCATCATCATAATTATCATCATCAGCCCATACTAGTCCACTGCTCGACATAGGCCTCCCGCAATGAGCGCCATAGCTCTATCTTCAGCTTGTCGCATCCAGCATCTGCCAGATCAGAATCACTCCGCCATAGATGCTTAATGAAGCTTTAATGTAGTTTTGGTATCGTTGTTTCTATTTCAGTAAACCGCTTGTCGCTGTATAACGGGCGCGCTGGGCGGGCGGGGCGTTGCCATGGCGACCAGGTGCGATCGATCGCAGGTGAGAGCCGCACAGAATACTAACAGTGGCTACGTGACTCAACGAGTTACTAGATATGTCGTGTACGTTTAGTTAGGGGATTCGTTGAAAATATATTTAACGATGACTATTTATTTATTTACGAATCTCTCTCTCTCTCTCTCTCTCTCTCGTTCTTACAGAACCTTTCAATAAAGATTGATTGAGTTATTACAGCTCGGTTGTTTTCTTCTGTGAAATGAGACAGAATGAGTGTAGGCTTGGAAATAACACTGCTTAAAAATTATTGGTTTTGATAATAAAAGGCAAATTTTGGACTTCATCATTCCCATAAACAATAAATAATATTAAATTTTTTGTTGGTTTTTGATTTTTTCAAGAGACAAATTGCATTTAGTAATGTCAAATAACGATCAAATCGATTAAAATTTCGTTTGATTCCATGAAAGTCTGCACTGATTTCGCCAGTTTAGTAAAACTCACATATTTTTTTACCACAAAACAACACTACAGTTTTCATCTAGACCTCACCCCGCTCACTATATCACCACTAACGAGACAGTTACACGTACAACTCCGTACTTTGCACATACCTCCCTGGATACAACGCTACTTTGTATCTATGTCCCTTTATACAATGTTACTTCGTATTTTCGTGGTCTGAGTACGATCGTAAAGTTAAATTAGTTGCCAACAATAAACGAAATTCACAACGTAATTTTCACAATCCCAAAAATTTTCACAATCAACGGATTTGCGTTAACAAGTGAAATACGGAGTGAAATTTAATTTTAAATATTAATCAAGTTCATTCAATTCGTGAACAAAAATTTTGTTTGTGCACAGAGTTTATTCACGCCTCGTAGCACTGCTACGCAATGTGATTAGTGCTACAGAGCGCTACGCTGATTGCTACGAAGTTCTACGAAATTGTTTTATTATTGTTGCAATTTGACTACCACAGTGGCCCGGTGCGTGAAGGTCCGCCTGTGATACAGAGGGTTGCGGATCGATTCCCGCCGCGGGACATTTGTAGATTTTTCCTGTTGCCGTGCTCACTTTGAGCCCAGATGCTGTTTGAAAAAGTACAGAATTTATTTGTTCATTTTAAATTTTGTAGTTTTTTTTTATGTGTGGGATGGATACTGAAGTACTTTCGGTATATACCTAAATACCGATTCCGCAGTATTCATAAAACTCGAGTCAGTATGTAAATATGTCAAAAAATATCATTAGATTTTAGATTAGATTCATTTTTATTTTGAATCCATGTCAATTCAGTTTTATGTTCCATTGTTTGTATGTAACTGCTATAAATTGGTGTATCTGGTGAGTCCGTTCTTATTAATAATTAAATAAATGACTAAATGAGTAGTGTTAACGTGGTCTCAGTGGAAACACTCATGTTCAAAAACTCTGAACTCAATATTACCAGGTTTTTTCGCGATAGAACAAGCCAATATATGTATTTCAGCCATCTTATAGTACGAAAGAAAAAGAACATTTTCCCCGCCGCGCCGCACACGGGGCATTTTCAATAAACCTTCGTGCAGTTAATAATTAAGGTGCGACGGGGCCGACGCCTTGTTAAATTTTCATGCATGCTTGTTGCCCTCACCCCTTACTTCCTACCCCTCACCCCTCGCTGTCACGTACCGGCAATTTGACTCGCCAGTAGAATAGGTCATCATTATTATAATAATAGCTAATATAGCAATAATATACTCCTCGTACGTAGATTAAGCATTTCACAGGGCCTGTATACTGTTAGCTATTAAAGCACGTGTGTATACACCATTATTCAAAACTACACTTAGGTGATTAATTAGTGTAGGTAATTGGTGACTCCACCATTCTAACTAAGAATTAAATAAATGACTTAATGTAAAAGAGACCTGGGGCTCTAGACAAAGTAACATTTGATTAGCGAAAGCGATGGTAGAAACGTACAAAAATGTATGGATTTGACATATTCCTTCGATATCACGCATCGCAACGACAATCATCATAGCTCAAATGATGGCGAAGTTCAATTGGTAGACAAAGTAACCTTTGCGTAGCTATCGCCTTGTCTATACGTCTGATCGCATCGCTAAATGCCGATAAGTTGGCACAATTGGTTGTCAATCTTTTGTTGTTAGACTGTCATAGTTTGATTGAAGTATTGCGCTCGTATTTGTGTTATTAATTAATATTTTTCGAATTATTCATGCAAAAGCAGTGCAAAAGAGATTGTGTTGAAGGTGCGTGCCTTTTGTGAGGAAGAAAAGGCAGACCATGCCCAGTTAAATCCATTAAATCTAGTGCGATCTCGCGTTGCACCATCAATGCAACTGGTAAGTAAAATAGGGATACCAGCTTTATACACGATACCTTTAGAAGATCATAAGATTTACTCACATAAAAAGATAAAATAAAAAGTAAATTATCCAGGTTATTTAATTTATCTTGTTATGATATTATTATATATATATTATATATATATTATTTGTATATATACAAATATTGAATTTTTGAATTTTATATTATACAAATACAAATTTTATGTGTCATTTTCAGTCATGTCGGAGAAAACCACAAGTAGAATACATAATATAAAGAAGCGAAGCTATTGCTGCCTGCAACAAGTCAATTCTGCTGAAAATCGTCGTGGATCTTGAAGATTTCGATATATAAGAATTTTTTGTGTTGTTTTTTATGTTCCTTTTGACCATAATTAGTGTCAGAACAATTTCAATAAATAATTTAAAATTTTTATTGTTTCATAATTTAAAACTTTCCTAGTCCTAACTACTTATATAGGTATTTATATACAAATATGAAATTAAAACATAAACACACGTTTACATAATGGGGTAAAAGATTCATAATGTTGGCAATATCGTGCTGCCAATATAATGCTGCCAATTCCTGAGGCAGGACAACTTATGGTGTACGGTCTGTAGTCTATAGTTATCGAACTCAATCATTCGCTTATTTCGTCCGTTCACCGTTCATGAAATGACGGGTCAAATAAAAAGGAGTACCAAGCCAAGTAGGTTGTTACCTATAACTTCAGATAGAATTTCTGTAAACAAACGTTATACATAACAAAAAAATTGTTTCGATTTGGAAGTTTACCCAATCTTTTGAAATACTTATGGCAGTGTTTATTGTGTAATTAAAATCAATAGAAAGAAAATAACAATGGTTTTGAGCTATATAATTATATTATTTAATTATTTTCAACAAGTTCTTAAAATCATGAAGAAATAAATAATTAGGAGAAAATACATATTTTACGACACTCGTATCATCTCGGTAATATTGGAGTAAATAACAAAAATTCAAAACTATTTTGCATTTTGACAATAGACGTTTTAGTTTGTATTGTAATTTCTTTCGACTCTCGCCCTTAGAAGCCAAATGTGTGAATTTTTGCCGATCATATGCAAAAGCTTTATCTTGTTTTTTTCGTTGTTAAGTATATTTTTAATCCCTCGTGGACACAGGGAAACAAGGGTGCGATCGTGAATGCTACATCCACGCTAGCGCAAGGCTACTTAAAATTTTGACGTAATTCCAACAGCTGTTTATGAAATCGCCGTTTCGATTCGATTTCTACAGGGTCTTAGCGTTCGCTAGTGTATCCATCAAGAGAATAGACAACTACGTGAAGTCGCTTCTCAAAACTGCCACTTGGCTAGGAATTTGATGGAAGTGATCGTTCGATGTTGTCAATCGGTTTGGTGAAATCAAAATATTCGTACATTGCCTACCAAAAATCTTGACGTTTAATCCATTTGAAGGTTGCTATCGCTAGAGCGATAAGAATTTTCAAAATCGAATCGCTTCATAGCGAATGCCGGTTGGCTAAGGACCCTGTAATAATTGTTAGACATTAATGATAACTACCGATTATTTTAATTTTTGGCTCATGTTTGCCAGCCAGAAATCACGCAACAATTATCATTCAATAATTTTTTATTGCCTGTTATTATTAAGAAATTGGTTATTATCAAAAGTACATATTTATTCATGAATTAATCCAGTAAATGTTAAATCATGAAATTTGCAAAAATTTAAATAGTTAAATGTAATGTTATACTTGTTGTCTATTAACAGTGATCTTATGTAATAATTATATCATCACACCAATACAGCGAATAGGGAGCACACATAGCTTGCACACACTTGGGCACTATAATAGATCCTACGTAGCTGGCTAGTATCCTTTGAGACTGCACCACCGTCGATTCAATGATATTTGATGTTTACCCAAGTAGCATTCGGGGTTCTATATAAGATGTCTAGTCGTTCACATGTACTCCACAAGCTGTATAAGTCAGCTGTATAAGAGCTGTATAGCTTGCTATAATGCTCTTATAGAACCAGTTGGGGCACAAATTAGACAGCCTTAAGTTCACTATGGCTGTACATTTGCAGTATAATAGCATTATAATAGTAGTAACATCGGACTTGAGGCTGACTTACGGCACTATATGGGACGCAGTGTGAACCATACAACGTACTTACATGAGTGTAATAAAGAGTAACAAGTGGCTAAATAACCAGCCTTCAGAGTTATAAAATCTGAAAAAAGTACTCCAGTGCTACCTTAAATTCACTTGTGTCCTAAATTATTTCTTTATTTTATTAATTATAATATTCGTTTGGTTTTGTGTGTACGTGCCATCAGATACACAACTCCGGCGGATATCAATTGCATAAAAATGTATGATAACACATTTTCCCAAAAGAAACCCTCTCAATGCCTGTAATTATTGCATAGTTTAGGTTATAGAACTTTTTAAAACGAGCTTCTCTTGATCCCAAAAATAACCCTCCGACACTTGTTTACTCGTCGACCAAAGAGTCCTCAAGGCCTCATCACCCTTGTCCTGGGACAAGAGATTTAACCCCTACATCCGGGATCCCTGCAATCGATGCCTCTTGACTGTAGCGCGCCCTGGCGGCATTTGTAGGAGATAGAGTTACAGCTCTATTGGTTCAATACTTAGACCTGTTTGTTGTACAAATCAGTGTTTAGTTAGGAATGGGACAAGAGTAATAATCCGTCTGCTTGGTACAAGTTGTGAATGAAAAACAAATTATGTCTTTTCCAAATTATGTCTCTTCCTATGGGGTTTAATAGAAATAATATAACGTCCGGAGTATTTAACGGTCGATATAATCAAAAAATAATATATCGAGTGCCAATAATAAGCAACTTATTGTATTGGCCTTGTCCAGAAAAAAACGATAGAATCACAATGGCAGTATAATAATTATATAAATGCTGTAGATTTTA
This sequence comes from Eupithecia pulchellata, assembly GCA_963931895.1. Taxonomy (NCBI): domain Eukaryota; kingdom Metazoa; phylum Arthropoda; class Insecta; order Lepidoptera; family Geometridae; genus Eupithecia; species Eupithecia pulchellata. Next base: position 993,011 of record OZ007523.1, read on the forward strand.
TCGATTTTGAACACTTCTTTTTGATTGATTAACAAAATTATCTACATCTGCATATTTTATAACCTATTCTCTAATTTGACTAATTACGGAACAACCGCGCCCTGTATAAATACTGAATGTTTTTTGAAATGACCAACAATTTTGTATCTTAACGCTATCGAAATAATACTCAAAATAGTCTACCAAATCTTCTGCTTTGACTGTAGTCCGTTTACTCACAAGACAATCTGAACATCTGGAATGAGTCTTATTTTCAGTACATTACGATTAAAACTCCACTGTCATAACATTTAAAGAAAGCATCACATCAAAAGTAACTATAAAGCTACACCAATAGAGTCGAGTTTAGATCGGGACTAAAGGGCTTCAAATCGATGATTTCACTAATTGGTTGATTTGCATTCGGAACGCAATCGTGTGTTTTGTAGAGGGCGCTCGAGTTTTGGAAGCAATTACTTAAAACGCGTAGCCGAGGGGAGGGGGAGGGGGATTTAGCTGCGATGCTATCAAATGTAAAAAGTCCCACTACGAAAGGTCAGGAGAGTAATTATTATTTACGAACTGGTGCCATTCATTTGAATGATTAGTTAGGTACACAAGGTACACAGGTAAACAAAACGGCATTATGCTGTACGTTGAAAATCCGCTAAGTACAGAGTTTGATTAAGAAAAAAGTTTTTGAGAGCTCGATAGACTATAGCTTCTTGTTCTTACTTACACGTACTTGCAAGTGGGTCTGGCAGAAGACCAGCGTTGGATGCTAGCTTTCTAGTCTTCAAACTCAAGCTGGCATAGCTAATCAAGAGGTTATTTTTGCATTCTCTAAGTTTTATGTATAGTTATGTGTATTATTAATTACCTCAGTTCTTTATATTTTATTCTATTCTTTATTCTAAACCTCTTACTTTGTCTAAGTGCTTATTTTGTAAGCCTAAAGAAATAAAGTTATTGAATCTGAATCTGAATCTTAAAACCACTTGAGAAATATTACTTAATGATTCGTTTAAAACTATTAAATCCCTGCCGCTGTCAAACTACGAAAATTAGTTCCGCCTATCTGGTAGTGGCGCTGCAAGGTGCCAAATGTATAAAAAGTGATGTACACGTTCGACCTCATCGTTTGTATCTTACATTTAGCACGGTTGTGCTGTTGTTGTTTATTATTATTAAGTTATCATAAGATGATGATGATGGCAGACAAAAAAACCAAACCCCGCTCTGTAGTCCCGGTTCGCAATTACCCCTCAAAGTTAATACAAAAAAATATAAATGAATAATAATACTATTTTTACGAAAGATTTCCAGATTATTTTTAGTCAAATTAACTCTTCGCTTTTGTTAATATGGAATAAATAAATATCAAATGTCTCCTACCTGGATTCAAAAAATAAACGAACATATTTTTGTTGTAACAATTTATTCGATCACTGATTGATATTAATGTACAACTAGATAGAATGTACGGCTATAATTACTAACTATTAAGTTAAACATTCACAATACATTTTGAAATAACATCTTGAAATCCGTCTACTTATGTTCATTTTCAACTTTTTATTCGAGCTGGATTACTGGAATGGTGGTTGATTTTGAATCGATATAGGAAAATGTACAATTATACTAAATAAAACTTCCAAGAATGAGACCAAAAATTATAAGAATAAATGGGGAATTTGATTTCCATCCAGACGAATTATTATTCTACTAACCAATCGCTCTACTGTGACAATGGTGTCGTCACAGATTCATCCATAGATGAAACTAACTCTATGATAGTGAGTTTGATAGAATGGTTTCAAGTTTCAACCTTGTCACTTTTAACATGCGACCCTCCATCTGCAGTTTCCTTCAGCAAAAGTGAAATTCCAAAATGTGACAATCAATAACGACGCCATTGTTATGGTGAAGCGATTAATTTAGTGGAATTAGGGCCCAGTACTTTTAGTATTCAAAGTACCAGGAGAGCAGAAGTTGAATAGAGGTTCACTAGTGAAATTAAGAGAACATACACTCTTTACGTTTATGCTACCCTAGTATTTAGGAAAGACTTGTAATGAAAAATGATACTAAGATAATAATAATGATACTAAGATAATAATATGGTTGCATGGTTATGCCTGAACCTACTCCCAGGGCGACGCCCAATGGTAGGGCGGATGAGTTTAATCAAGGCGAAAATATTATGATTCTTTTTTTGAGCATGACTATTCTTTTCAAGATATAATTTCAAAATAATTAATAATCTAGGTCTTTTACATACGTAGGTAATATAGCTATTCAAAAAGCTATAACAAAGTACATGAAAATAATCACAGTTGAAAAAATAACAATATTTAATTTTTAATATAATTAATATTTAAAAATGAGGTTTAACATCTAAGAGTTTCATCGCAATACCTAATATTAAAATTAGTGATATTTTTATATCATGGATAACCTGATATTTTCTAAGTTCTAAGGTTAATTATATGATTTTCTATAGGTACATCAATAATTGAAATATATCATGTTACAATTAATATTCTATGTGTTAATAACTATTCTACAATAGTGATATTTTAAGCAGCATTTACGACTTATATATAACCATACATTTTCTATATCTGGTTTAGATCATGTTGTATCATTTGGTAATGAATAAAGTACACAATGTGTTCATTGATTTATAATGCTACAGGCATTGCTCTAAAACTACTTGTAATACAAGCCAAATATATTACATTAGTAAATGATAACTAATTATCTACAGTTCTATAATATAACTATGTGCATAACGTATCCAAAAAAGAACATAAACTGCTATATTAATTACAAAGGATCGAATGATCTTAGTAACTAGAAATAAATACATGAAATGGGTAGATAAAAAGAAAAGCTTATGACAAAGCTAATTTTCAAATTCGATTAGTGTTGTGAATGTTTGATTCAATATTATAATATATCATAATCATTATAAAATGATTATTATCTTATGAAATAAACTATCTATCACTCATATTTTGTGGGTCTGACGTTTATATTTACAAGAATTATCTTAACTTTAATAGGTTTAGTGTAATTTTTATAATCAAGCAAGAAGGTGCTATTATTTCACATACAATGGATAGTGAAAATAGGTAGATATGTTATGATGACTAAGTTGAAAATATGTTTATTTAAATTTAATTTTACTAGTGTTATATTGAACTTATTAAAAAAAAAAGTTAAATTCAAATGGCAGGAGGCCATAATTTATGAAAAAAGAATGATAATGAAATCCTAATAGTATAGTTAGACCTAGCGGACGGGTTTTGATCTAAGAAGGAAATCTAACTGCGGAATAAAATATATAAATATTAATTTACCATTGTGCATTTCATAATTTTAGCCCTAACTGAAATAAGCAGGGCTTGATCTGTGGGAACTTTAATTAGTGATATAATATGTAATATAATATTTAATATTAAATAACCATAGTATATTATAAACTACTATTATAATAATGTTATTTACTACATACTAAATGTAGTACTCATTCAGCTCTGGATAATCCCACCAAAAAATTTATCGCTCAAGAATTTGATTTTCCATAAAAATATTATTTCGCAGTTAGATTATTTATAGACATACCTTACTCAAACACGAAGACTAATACATAATGATAGATTTAGGAATAAGAGAAAGAGAGAAGAGTTTAAAATATATCCTAAGATAGAAATCGACATAAGATTACCTAATATGGACTCTATAGGATAATACACTTATAATGAGATATGCAATATGTATTATTTATCATAATATAACAAAAGATTCGCAATATTTCAAGCATTCCTGAAATAAATATACAATCTTAAAATTTAAATGTGCCTAGAATGTTTTTTATACCTTATTGAGGTATTTTAGGTCTATTTTTATAACAAAATAGCAAATTCCACTATTTTATCACACTCAGATAATATAATTGTGTGCCAATCCCACTTTACTTTTTACCATGATGCTCTAACGTGAAGTTTCCTTGGTAAACGTGTAGATAAGTCTTTAAAAAGGCAAATACTCTAATACATATAATTTTATATCTAGTCAATAACCTAAGTATTTGAGAAAGTACTAATTGGTTCTGAAATATAACACTCGTAACAAAATTATATTACATCTCCTCTCAAAATATAAAAATGTTTATTAAGGCAAATTATATTGTAATAGATTACAATAATTTAGGTACATATAATTCTCTCAAACGTTTGTAACACTTAATGATATGTGTTGGTACCGGTATTTGAGTTCCTTTCTCAAATACTTAGGAAAAATAATACGCATACAATAAATTCAAAATTACATAGAAAACTAGCACTATATTAATATTTATGTATATTCCTTACACCTAGTGATATGTTTCTTGATCTGGCTGTAGCTTATTGCTGCTAAATATGTATAGGTTCTTATATAATAAACATTCCTAAATTATAGTGTTAGGTGCAAACAATTCAATGTAGGGCACTCATTCTGAAAGTTCAAATTTATTTATAAAATTAATATACATAATTATTTATTCTATTATAACGTACTAGAGATTTACGTTATAAGAAAATACTACTATACCTTTGAATAAATATTATATAATATATATTTATTTTCAACCTTACAACAATTTGTGAGCGACTTCTTAAAAATTACACATGTAATAAAACTTTATTGTGTATTCCCTAAATTTGAATTGTTTGCTCCTAATTTATTAATCACACTAATAACTCTTATTTAATGATTAATATTCACTCTGCGCACGCACTACTAAGTAATTGAATTTCGGGAGAATTTGACAAGAAAATTGACACTTACAAATATAATTAACGAGAGCTCAAACAACCATTTCATTAATTCATGTGCTTTGAGAAACTCGCTAACAATTGACATTTACGCGATTTAATTACTAAATTTTGTGAATACAACTTAAAAATTAAACCAGCTCGTTATTCTTTAAGAATTTCATAAAATTCTGCTCACTCTACAAATAACATTACTTCAGATTTTTATCAAAATTACACGACTTTTGTGGCTTTATATTATACGTCATATTACTTTGTGCAAAATGATATGTTTGCGCTTAAATTGTGCTTTAAATTTAGTTATCCCAAGTTGTTATTAACAATTAAAATTTCTAAGAAATAAATAGTTACGACGAGCTCTCTTGTCATAATAAACGCATTTTACACCATAATCATATTTTTAACTTTATACATTCTTTCAATTGACATATTGGGCACGTCATATTTTTTGTACTTATACCTTTAAATAGTAATTAACTCATCAAAAAGTGTCCAGCCATCTGCAATGTAACTACCATTCGAAGGGATGAAAGTATTTATTTATTTTTAATTCATTGATAGTCTGTATGATATTTGAAATTAAAACATGTCAGACGAGGTGAATTTCAAAAGATTATTCTATTATTGTTTAATGTATTTAATGTAAATATTGAAACTAACAGATTTCATCCAAACGAAGGATTTCACAGTTTTCAGTAGTTTTCATGACACTCCTTAATTGAACGATTGATATAATATGTAACCTTACGATAACTACGACAATAATTTCATGAATAGCAATTGAAATTGACACCTACAAAATATGTACACTTAGACAAAAATACATTTGATATGCTTAGCCTACGTGAATCAAAAGATTCTGATATGTTTCGTTACTCGGTTGCAACTTTATCACAAGTTGATCTTACCTAACTTATCTAATTTGATATATTCATTAATATAGCTGTCCATAATAATTAATATATGACGAAGCTACATATTATGCTAATATTACTGGTAGAGCATAGGATGATAATGCAATTCAATTTTCACCGACAGTTAACTTATTTTCTTTCTCCATCGTAGTTTTCTTTTTAGTTATTCCTGACGAATTAGATGATAGAAGTTCAGCATTCTGCTGATATTCATATACCAGAGCGTAAGCGCCACAAGATTTGAAATTTATAATACATCTTAGGCCCTTACATATTTAGTTATATACAAAATATACTTAGGTACTTTGATGGAAAACTTAGCTAAAACAATTATCAACTTAGTTTCTGAAACCTCAAATGAATTATGAACAACATAATATTAATTTCTACGTATTTTACTTCATATAATATTATTCAGGTCTTACTTACGATATTGGTTCTTAAAATTTCAGATCTGATTAACTGTTCGATTAGAAATATCTATCCCTATGATAGTGAAGGCGTAATCAACAGTTATATCAATAGTATAATAGAACAATAATATCAACAAGGGTAGCTGTTCGACTGACCGCAGATCTATATTTCCAATACATTTTATAATAGGTATATTATATTTTTTACAAAAAAAAAATACAACGCCGCTATTAGCGGAGACGTCGTGCGCTTTGAGCTACTCACGCAAAGCATATCGCGACCAGTCGATCCAGCGCTATACGAGATACAAGCACAGCTAACGTAGGTACACTAACTAACAGAGCTCCGCCGCCGCGCCGCCGCCGCGCCGCCGCCGCTGCCCGCGCGCAGCCGCGGTCAGTGATCGAACACAAACCAAATACATTTATAATTACACAACAAGTAATTTAGAAGAGAAGACAACAACATTGAATTTGTATTTAGAAGCCTTGACGGAAGGGGTTCTTGATGGTGGGCCCCGGGGCGGTGGGAGCCGGCGCGGGCGCGGGGGCGGCCCCCGCGCGGAAGGGATTGCTTGCGACAGGTTGCGGCTGTGCGGGCAGTTGTCGCGGCTGCGAGTACTGCTCCTGCGGCTGGTACTGCTGAGGCTGCTCATAGCCTTGCTGCTGCGGCTGCTGGCTGTAGTTCTGGTAGGCGGCGCCTTGCTGCTGGTAGGGCCTCTCGTACGAGTAGTCGCCCGCGTCCACGCTGGTCTCCTGCGTGGCCACGTCGCCCGATACGGCCGAGTACTCTAAGTGGTTCTTGTAGTCGCCGTCCATAGGCCGCTGCTCCTGCAGACTGTAGGTCTGGTACTCCTTGTCAGGTGGGTCGGCCATCAGCACGTTAGCCTCGTTCTCAAAGGGCTTGAAGTCGTAGATGTGGCGCAGGTAGAAGAGCGCCGGCGCGTACAGCAGGTTGCTGAAGGCGATCAGCAGGTTGAGCGCCGTGAAGCCGATGGTCTCCACCACCTCGCCCGCGATGATGGGCCCCACGGCGTATGCGAACGAGTACGAAATATCCGCAATGGCGTAGATACTGCCGTACACCGATACGTAGCGCACGTCCACGAGAAAGCCCAGCATGGGCAGCAGCGCCGTGTCGATGAGCGCGATGCCGAAGCAGATCCCGCAGATAGGGATCATCAGCATCTTGTACGACGTTGCGAACGGGATGATGAAGCAACACAACCCTTCGAGCGCCAAACCACTCGCCGCCATGAGCCATTGGTGCTGCGGGTACTGCTTGGCCGCTTTTACGGTTATTATAACTCCGAGCACGTGCGGAAAGAACGCCGGCAGCCAGATCATGCCAATCTTCCAGTTATCCTTGGTCATGTTATCCTCCATCCAGAAGGATATCGTCGGTTCTAGGAACGCGAGCGCCACGTTGGACATCATCAGCGCGCCCGCACATACCGCAATATAAGGGTCCATCAACAGCTTCCATATCGGCGTGCCAGCCAGCTTAGGCTGCTGTGCCTCGCGGATCTGCGTCTTAAGCGGTTTCATAACCAGCAAGAGCATGAAACCATCAATCAGGGAGATCAAAGCAAGGATCAGAAATGGGACTTCCTTTCCAGCGAACTGGTACAGAGCTCCGCCGAAGGGCGGCGCCACCAGGCAGCCAAAGCTGATGAAAGCGAGCGCGATGCCGAGCGCCTTAGAGCGCTCACTCTCCTCCGTGAAGCGGTCGGCGATCATCGCGAGCCCCGCAGTGTCGGCAAAGGCGGAGCCCACGCCCTGCAAGCTGCGCGCGAAAAATAGCATGCCGTAGCTGCGACCGCACGCGAAGATGGACGTCGACAGGAACATGATGATGAGGCCGATCATCATGGGCACGTCGTAGCCGATGCGGTCGATGAGCGCACCCGAGAACGGGTTGATCATGAGCTGTACGATGGCCTTAGAGGCGAACAGCACGCCAGTGGCGGAGTCCTGCCCCTCGTGCGTGCCCGGCACGATCATGGAGGGTGTGATAGTGCGGTTGCCCTCGCGGTAGGGCGTCATAGTGACCACGTGGTCGTAGCCTTCCTCGCCCCAGGCGCCGATGTACCGCAGGTAGTCGGGAATGATGGGCACGATAACCATGTACAGCATGTTGTCCAGAAGCAGTGCTATGGAGACGATCACGAGGATGATCTTGCGCTGCGAGGTGGGCTCCTGAATCTTCTCCCACAGGATCTCGCGCACCTCCTTCACCTCCAGGTTCACCACCGGGATGGTGGCGCTGTCGATCTTCCGCCATACCGACTGCGGCTCCTCCGCCATCTTCGCTTTTTTTCACTTTCTTAGTAGTGAATGGGTCCTATCTCTTGAGAGATCTTTTTATCATTTTTAATGGCTCGCTTTGGTTCGCTCCCTCCCTCATTCACGCCTGCCCGACGACCCTCGGAACTTCGGAACCTGACAACAAACAGAAATGATCATTGAATTATCATTTCCTTGTGGAGTGCGAGGGGACTCGCAGGTATAGGTACATGTTTCAAAAGGATTTTGAGTCGATCTTTGTTTCTGTCAGTTTTCAAGGTTCCTCTGTCCCGAATATGGTCGGATATCAGTTCAGATCTCCCAGTCCCAAAGACGATTCAGAGTCCTTTTGAACACAGCACAAAGACAAATATAAACACAAAACACATTTTACAAATGAAAATCTGTTAAAGATACGAAACCTAAACGCCGCATAGTCAATTTGAGGGAAATCTCCTAGATAATACATCAAAAAGTAAGATGTCCGCAACGGGGCGCCATCAATACTAACGATTTGTTTAACCCAAATCCAATTTGTCCCGTCGTCTAAAGCCGACGTCGTTAGTAGGCTGCTGGGGCGCAGCCGCCCCAAACGTGCGTAATTCGATCCTTTCAATGTTTCTTCGATTTTAGCAATATTTTCCTTATCAGATAAAATAATATGATTGAGACCGAGGCAGTATTTAAGCATTTATTTTTTCTGATGTCAATCCAATATTGTGTCCTCAATAAGGAAAATAGAGCGTAGGTATGTATATGGTTTCATCATAATAGTAATATAAAGGGCTTGCGAGGCATATAAGTATAAATAATAGTTCGATTAAATGCCCTCGTCATGGTGCCCACCACTATGTACAATAAAGTATTTAACAAAATAAATAAATAAAGGAACGGATGCGGCTGCAATAATAATAAAAAAAAGTGTTAATTATAAAAGTCACCTACGTAATCGCCTCCAAACGATCATGACTTATTTCGTATAGATAACATGAAGGTATAGGTACATTAGATATCAGTAATTTTGCAAAAACATTGATGGATCCTTAGGCCATAGGCATGACAGATCTACCTCACCGATCTAAGAGGATCTTATGAAACAAAATCCTATGAACCCACTGAACCGTGTAGCCCCAATTATTCAGAATTTCAAAACCATTGATCGCAGGTAGGTCCTGCCAGGCCCCAGGATTCTTCAGTTCTTTCCCGGGGGCGCAACGAGCGGAAAATCCCCAACGCGAGCGGAGAATTTGAATGAACGACGAGCGCTACCGAGCGGATAATCCTCTGTAGTTGTTCGTGCATAATGGCCTCATCTTACCTTTTTAGTAGCCTTCTTTGTGAGAATCCTTGTGGAATGGAACATGCATCAATTAATAATTCATTTAATTAATATGATAATTTTACGATTTATCCTCCTGTATTATATCCTACCTACCTAATAAGATACTCGCGTATATTAGCGTTTGGTCTTCTGGTTTCGATTGTTTATTTGTATGATTGTATATCATATAACCTGGTTAGACCGACGAGTAATTCGCTACAGAAACCGGTAGCGAAAGCAGGGTGAGTGAGTATGCGCTAATCCGACTGAGAGTTACAATACGCGGTATGCAAATCAAGTTCCAAAGATAAGACACACAAGAAAATAAACATAAGAAAATGAGTCTATAAAAACGTAGACTAATGATATTGCGTTCGGGCAGAAAATCTGCGAGCGCGTGAAGGATTTTCTGCATTTTTCAAACAAAACAAAGAAATTAACGATTTCCACCATAGAGGTAACTATGCCATGAAGTATCGCATGAATATCCTTACGGTTAGAAGGCCTCCGGCTATGAAAACGTTGCGTAAACGTGCGAGCTTGTATTGTATAACACGGCAAAACCAACGGATGAATCAACTGCCTTTTTTCTTAGTAGCCGTTATGGAAAACGTTCGCCTTCGAGGAGCAAAAACGATGCTTACGGCCTTTGTGGCCTTTGTGAATAAGTTTCCGATCAATACAACACTGACGATCATGCTTTTCTACGGCGAATGAAAGATATTCAACTAGAGCTCTTACTCAGGTTCTGGTAATCGGGCTTCAAATCCTAAACGGTGATCGAGCTTTAAGAACGCTGTTGGTACAATAATAAAAGACTTGAGGCTGTACTTACGTAGTAATGAACTACAATACTCTACAATACTCTACTCTACCCTACAATCAAAAGGTTAACTTAATTGCAATTCCAACTAAGTATATATATATAACCTATGCATTATCAACAAATTAATGGCTTCGCCAAACCAATGCCACTTCAAAGAAACAATTTCCCTTACCAACAGCTTCGTATTTCCCAGAAAAAAAGCTTTTACCTACTGATTGACCGTTCATAGGAAAGGGCGTCGCTTTCACCTTCAAGTCGGAAAAAACGTGATAATAGTGTTTATTCGGGCCAAGGTTGGGTCAGTCGGGTCATTTTAGTCACCTTTCGTTATAGAACTTGATTGCCTTCTCTAACATGCCAGAAATAAATCTGAAGACTCGAATTCGAATAGCTGCATTTATTATGTAGGGGTACTAGTATTATACTATCTGTGGTAGGGGTTAGCACTAGGTCGTTTTGGGCATGCGGAGTTAGATGTTTAAACCCTTCAAACTAATAGAAAAGTTGAAAGTTTGACCTATAAACTGGTGTTTAAACCAGTTTACAGTCCAATAAAGCGGGACTATAAAACGAAGGGGTTCGTTTTTCCTACTCTTACAAGGAGTTTGTTTTGTATCAATATTTCTTTTTTGATGATTATCGCAAGGAAATCTCATAATTTCGTAAAATGACCTTTACCTACTGCTTTGACTGCTACCTTTAGGAGTAATAATTTCAAATACTTGGCATAGGCAGACCGTCCATTTTAGATAGGCCTTCTAATTGTATACTCCACCGCACATAACCTAAGACCAAAACAAAAGTCAATCATCTATTATTATTTTTATTATATTCGTCATTTATTTCATATTTCGTTCTTATATACATTTTTATTAAAAATTTATCATATAAAATACATTAAAGTAATAATTATTTTAATGTATTTTCTATGATATTTTTTTTATAATAATTATTAAACTATTGTACAGTAACAATAAAATAAAAAGGGTGGATCACCGGCCACGAAGCTAGGTTCAAGTGGTCGGTGACTAGGACTGCAGAGCTTTAACTTTTATTTTGTGACGTGTCCAAGAGTCCTGTAAGGTCTAAAGGAAATAAAGCACTTTAATTTTGATTTTTGATTTAGAGAGGCTCCAACTTTCTAGGGAGAGTCGCTTGAGGTGCATTATGTTGATTTTATATTATAACCCGAGACAAAATGGCAAGACGGTTTAATGCGGTTAGAGCGAGAGATTGGTTATTTGTTTGTACCCGTTAATGTTCCCAATTACCTTTGAATCAGCTCCACTGATATATGTAGATAGACGATTTTCTGTATCGGGTTCGAATTCAATGGTTCATAACGAGATGTTATGATAGTCACTCCCCAGTGGGCGCTTTTATGTGCGGTTGTTTTGCAGCGCAGCGGTGTCTTTTTGTTATTCGATCTTGATGATTATTTCGCTTTTTTATAAAGAATTCCATTAGGTGTGTTAAATTTTGTTAACTTATAACTTAACTGTTACACAAAAAAGTGTAAATAACATACTGATATTTTTTTTTATTTTCTATAAATCTTCTTAATGTAAGAAACATCAAACTATTAGTAGAGTAATGATTTGAAATTGGAATGAAACAGGGTCCCAAGTGTCGCGCTCGCCCCTTTAGTACAAGAGACTCGAGTACTCCGTGATAATGTTGCGGGTATCGGGTATAGGTATCGGGTTACAAAGCGCGACTCCAATCGTCGTTTAAGTGGTTTGCTCGTTACCCAATTGTTTCATTTCTTACTTATTATCTGAGACTTTACATTAGTACACGATAGTTTATTTTTAATTAGGGATGTTACGGAGGTGGTTTAACGGAACCGAAGTCGGAGTCGGAATTTAAAATTTTGGTTTATCGGAGTCGGAGTCGGAGGCGGAGGCGGAGGCGGAGGCGGAGGCGGAGGCGGAGTCGAAGGTGGTGGCAGAAGAGAGATTAAGAGCCGAGTGGACGACCACTGTGGCGCCGTGGGCGAAGGTCCGCCTGCGACGCAGGAGGTTGCAGGTTCGATTCCCGCCTCGGGACAAATATTTGTACGATCTGCAGATATTTTTTCAGGGGTTCTGGTCGTTTTCTATGTATAATAAAAAATATCTATCTATTTAATAATATTGTATTATGTATATCAGTCATCTAGTACCCATAACACAAGCTCTGCTTAGCTTGGGGCTAGATGATGCTGTGTGGATTATCCGGCATTATTGATTTATTTATTTTATTTATTTAGTTTTAAGGGGAGGCTTAATCAAATATTATAGTACAATACAAATACAAACATTACTTAATCATTCTCTTTATTCTCTTTAATTACTTCAAATAAAATTATAAACTTAAATAACATACTTACTTAGTCGTTAAAAATTAGCAGTAGTTAGAAAATTAAATCAAATGAATGGAATCTAAGAGAAGCATATTATATTTAATAAACAAAAGCTTTGCAGCTTTGTCTCCGTCTAATCTATTTCTTAGCGGGTCATAGATTAGGCCAGCCCCATTAAAAAGTTAGTTCTTCGTATTCAGTAGCATGCACTGACTTTAAATGACCCTTTAACGAAGTAGTCGTGCCTCCTTTTCGTGAATATATCTTTTCACAAACTTTGCACTTTGCCGTATCTGCACAAACTTCAACGAAGTAGTTCCAAATCACACTTGATTTCGGCTTCATTGTCTTAATCAGAATCAAACAAATAACTTTAATTGAAACGCGGCGCAAAACAAAACAAATCATCCATACTGCGTAATAGACAACTTTAAAGTGAGTGGAGTGAGTAATGGACGACGAAAAGTACATGGAGGGGAGTTTTCGCAAGACATGCATAGACCTGTTTGTGCTGACCGCAGCCGCCGCGCGCCATCGCCCGCTATCCACTATGCTTCGATCTCCGATTTAAACCTCCGATTGAAAGTTTCGGAACAGATGTCGGAGCCGGAGGTGTAATATCAATCGGAGGTTCCGACATATCGGAGTCGGAGTCGAAGCTTCGTAACATCCCTGAATTTTTTATATGTAGTCTGTTTCAACCGAAACACAAAACAATTCTACTAAGAACAATAGATTGTCGAAATGTTGAGAACAAAGTACAGGTACTATTTAAGGCTCCGGTGACGGATGCGTTTCCCATACAAACGTAGTTAATGGTTTGTAATTTGAAAATATTTTCACCATGGTTTGCTATTATTTGTATTAGAATGCTATTTATTTAGATTTCTGCCATAAGCTTTTACGCAAATACTAAAAAAACATGTCTTCTTTGAAGTAAAAATCGAATTAGATTTAATTTAATTCCATAAAAGTTTTATGACAAAAGTTACACAAGTCATACAAACAAAACTAAACGTATCCTCTCAAGCTCTTCGGTGCCTGAAGTTACCAATCCCATCTCTAATTATATACATATGTATACCAAAGTTACGTAGGTACAAAAAGCAAAGGTAAAAGACAAACAGAAAAGCTTTATCTAAAGATAATGTACAAAACTTTGTAGAAAGCTCAAACTGTTATAAAGCTTATCGAAGTTGAGATAAGCGATATTGAAGTAATCCGATACACGCAGACAAGACTAAAGGGACACGTCACCTTCAGAGAAGAATGAAACACGTTAACTCGTCTCACAGACGTAAAACACGTCCCTGAGGCGCCAGACACTGGGATATTAAACTATACCATACCTGCGCCATTTCTGCAATATCTAAAGTAGCTTCATAAAAGCGACATTACAGATATATATGTTTTTTCGAGAAGGTTTATGTTTCTCTAAGGGCTTATTCAAAGAATTTAGGGACGGTTCAACAAAGTTATCCTTTTCAGTAAGTATAATTAAGTTTAGTTAAGGTAAGGGGTAAGGGCCAGGATTTTGATGCAAGATTCTAATCGCAAATTTATTTCCTGGTGTGCGAAAAGCTTCAGTTAAATTCCGCTGTACTTTGTTTTTGCAAATTTTTTCCGTTGACCATTTTCTATTTATTTATGAAACAGCTTCGGTTTACCTCTACTTTTGAATCATATGGCAAAATACGAATTTTTTTACGGTTCATAGACATTTTTAAATTTGTGCGGCAAATTTATTTTCTTAACTTTATTCTTTGTAGAAAGTAGAAAAAAATATTAATAAAAGTCTTTAGGTATAGAGTCACCACACCAGGTGATCGTAATGTAGGCTTTTATTGAGGTCAACGAACTAACCTAGCCATCCGCCTCTCTTGTCACCAAAAGGGAGAGGCCCCCTGAATGCTGGCGTTTGCTGTTGGTGTTGATTGCTGGCGGAATTGTGACGTTATACGTTGTAATTATTTTATTCTGTCTTTATGTATGTTTGTTGAAAGTTACGAAAAAAAAAATTTGTTTTATGGAACAGCACTACCATTTCAGCTAACCTGGCGGACGCAAGTTTTAAGTTCCGTGCAATAAAGTACGACGGTACACGCGACACCAAGGTCCCGGCACCGGTTAGTAAATCACTTGGCACGGACATCGCGTTTGTCGCACATCGCGTGTTGCGTGTCAGAGCCGTAGCATGGCGCGCGTCATGACACGCAATGCACGCCGCTCGATGCGGTAGAACAACATGAACTATAGCTTTAGAAGATGCATGGAAAGCTTTTTTTGGGAAACTGTTGTGTGTGAAATAAACGTAATGACGTTCTATGTTAATGTTTCGGATGTTCTTGGTGTATTCTATGTATGTATGTATAATAAAAAATATTTACTGTATGGTTATGTACAAAAATTTGGTGCTTAGAACGTAGAAAAAACCTAATTTATTAGTCGTTATCCTTGATATTATAAATTTATTCAAACTAAGAATTATAACTCGTTTTCTTTACAAAAGCTCCAACAGGTATTCCATGCCTTCATCACTCTTAAAATATTCCTTAGACGATTTCCAAACTCATCAAAGATTAACTGCTCGATTCAAAAACTGTATATTTTCTAAAGCGGCATCCGCGAGGAAAATATGTAATTAGTTCCCTTCTTCTGGGCCCCGCGGTCCCTGGAGGCCCGGGGCCTCTAACTGGATTATACTGAGCAAACAGTCGGCGGGAAGGCGAATCGCTATTGCCACAGGCGAGGCTCCCCGAGGGGGGGCTGTAGATTGTAGAAATGGTAAATACAGGTGAGCTGATTTAATGGAAATGGATTTAAAACACCCTTTGTAAATAATATATCTTTTTTGGTTCTTGATTCCTGTTTTGTACCTCGTTATGTAGTCCTTTTAACGTTCAGAAAAAAAATAATTCGAGTAGGCTTTTGGCCTCGACTGAATACCGAATAAAGTAACAAAAATCCACTAAAACTCCCTTTGGAGTATTTCTTCACCTGTGTGTGTTGGAGCAGAACTGAAAACTTTTTTGGGTAAAATACTTTCTGGCAACCTTTTAATAAATAATGTCCCAATGATTGACTCGACAGCTTAAGTTGTATATCGGACGTATATTGTGTGTGCTGCTCTCCTAATATCCACGTATTTCGTAGTACAATTGTATAGTATACTGTCTGGTCGAGTTCTTTCAGCGAGCCTGTCCAATTTATCGGCGTGCAGGGCGGGCGGCGGCGCTCTTCAAAGGACAGGTGAGGGCAGAGCGCCGCGGGCATTTAGGGTGCATAGGGCTGATACTTAGAGCTACAAATTTTAATTATATTTGAAAAAGTAAGGTAATCTTCACTGGGAAACAGCTTTATCCAATACTATTACTGAACTGTCAAATAATTTGAGTGAAGAGAAAATCTATAACACTTTTTTTCTTATTTTATAATAATTTATTGTATAAAATCTGACCAATCTATTTGTTTTGCACGCATATTTATGCTTACAAAAAATTACATAACACTCAAAATAACAGAGTTACAGTCAGTTAGGTTTAGTGTTTTTCTAATGAATGGCTGCCACAGCATGAACAAATATGGGTGAACTAATCATACAAGGAGCTCTCATTAGGGGAGTTCTATGCGCAGCTGTGGACTGACATGGGCTGATGATGATGATGAAGCATATAAAGTGAAAATATTAAAAACAGAGCGCCAAAACATTTCCGTTTTGGCACTCTGAGACATCAGACTAATGTTTTAAAAGTTTGAAAGTATGTACTATAAAGTATGTACTATTATCGCTTCACGCTAAAAGTGCTAACCGGATTGGACAAAAATTGTACATAAATATAGTTCTATAATTGGAATAAAACGTAGGCAATTTTTTATACCGGGAAAACGCATGCAAAGTCGCTGGGAGAAGGTAGTAAAAGATGCATAATGACTTCGTTATTTTAATGCATAAAGAAGGATAACGAGGCAGCCCTACCCGCTACCACGAGGGGCTCTGCGGGCCCCCGGCGGCGAGCGCTGACCTCTGCATTTTTTATCACCTTTTAGAAAGCTTTTCGCGAACCTTCGATCGCCCGCCTGTCTGTCATACAATGAAATAGTACCTGCTTTTTCTATTATTATTGCGCTTGGTTCATCCTATTAGGTACGTATTATTTTAGTAAAACTGTCAGGACAACTTTGAAAGTATTGTAGCTTTTGTGATTTATTAATATAGCTATTAATTTATTAGTTTGTTCACAACAGTCTGCAATTAGCTCAATTGTTTCAATTGTAAATACTAGCTTTTATTTAGTTAGATAATTGTAGCTTTCTTTGTTAATAAATGCTTTTTTGCCCCTAAAAAAATTATATAGGAAAATTTTCTGGAAAATTCGAAGCAAACAAGTAGGTACCTATCAACATAATTACTCTTTTCCCGAAGTATTTACACAGTGAAGCTACGAACCATTTAAGAGTCTAGACTAGCATTTTATTGCCCCCATTTTACCTAAACCGCTTTAGACGTTTCGATGCTTTGGTACCTAATAAATCGTTTAAGATAACTTAGCTTATAAACCTCAATGTTTAGTTTTCTTATGTACTTATTACTGTGTCGTAACAATCGATATACTATTGTAATTCTATAATCACATAAAACACGTTCAAAACATATTCCGCCTCACCGGGCAAAATAACAAACACCTACGTAATGTAAAGTCCGAATACCTACATTCACTTTAAAATTGGAAACTTGTTCAATGCAAATTCAATTTTTCAGCGTAATACTATTCCAGCAAATACAAGTCTTTCAAATTTTACTGAGTGATTGAACAGGTGGAGGGATTCACTGAATTGAAAGCTCCATTTTATAGCTATAGCTACTTATATTTTTCAAAAGGGTGGAAGCAACGAGGTTACAGGGCAGAAATTATGTTCATTTAAGGGATTAGAAGTCGGGAGAAGTCTGACAAATTCCTGGACATTTCCATAAATATAGCTCGCGATGATGTCTACAGGGAATCGAAAGAGGCTCAGCAGTGGCATGGCCAGAAGTAATAATAATACAAAAGGATTGTTTCCTGCTAAATTTAAAGCATTTTCAAAAGGTAGTTATTTTTAAACGAAACATTTCTGCCCAAATGAATAACGTGAAAAGTAAAATTGATCAGGTAAGCAATTTGTCTTTAATAAACGCACAAAACGTTTTCCAATTAAAGCGCCCTTCGTATACTATTACGATTGTACTTTGTTGTTTCAAAGGAGCGCTGCGGGTTCCTGTGGGGCCCCACTGCGTTACCTTTGTGCCCTGATCGGCTGCCAGCGACACTCGGCAGGGACGTTCAGTCCCCGGGCCCCCCGTGAAGTTCAGTGTTGGATTTAGGGTTAACAGAGTGGATTATGTTACGTTAGCATATAATCATCGTCTATCTAGCACACAGATCTACCAATAATCATAACAGAGCTATCTTTACCCATAGGACCAATATCATGACACCAGCTTTATGGGCCTCAAGAGTCATTAGATCTAACAAAGATATAATAATTCGCTGGCCTTAATCGAAACAAAGTAATCTAGAGCCCCCTTGATGGTACAATGGAGACAATAGGCCGACAAAGGTGAACTGCGAGGGCTCGCGAGCGTGCCCTATCGCCGCCCTGCCTCGGCGCCCGCCCTCGTTATGAACCACTCCAAGAGTTGACGGCTCAAGGGCGGACGCGTGTGTGGATCTCTCTGTTATTCACAAAAACTGACGAGGTCTATGTGATTTAACAGAGTTTTTACTCCGTTGAAACAAATCCAAGGGCTTACGACATGTACCTGTAAAATACTGAGCTACAAACTTCAAATTTGGCTCATAATTTGCGATCAATTCGGTGAAAGATCGAGCGTTGAGAGTAACTCAACAAATGCAGATTTTTTTATGTTGTCATATACTCCTAAGGTCAGAAAATGTATAAGAAGATCTTCAACACACTTTCCTTTTTATTTGCTGAAAAGCATATTTTGCTGAGTTAAATCAAAAAACATTCGACATTTCCAATTATCAAAAGGCCTATAAATTTAACGACTCCCATTCATATCGCCGAGAAACATTTTATTCTCATGATGAGAATTTGAAAAATGTTCATTCAAAACATTTGAAGAGATGGATTCAAAAGCCTCGCAAAAAGCTCGACTTTTTCCAGCTTTCCATTTTGAGCGAAACTGGATTATCTGGTCCCCGGGGACAGGGGGAGAGGGGAGAGAGCGGAGCTACACAGCGTGTTTTTCCAATCCTACAATAAGTACTTACAACTGACTACGATGGCTTAGAAACTCTGCCATGTTTATTCAGTATAGATGCGTTTGCCTCGGTCATGATCATGCCATGGTATTTACCTACTGTGTGTGTCTACAATCTAATAAAAAAATATAGCATTATAAATTACTAAGTATAGTATAATATATTATACTAGCGGCCCGCCCCGGCTTCGCACGGGTATTAAACAAAAATTTCAGAAATTATACACACTAAAACGATGGGTTTCACAGTTTTCATACGGATCTTTACTTTTTTTAACAGCATTGGGGTTTTTGACATTGACTCGACATTCCAAAACTGACACTGGCCGTAGAGAAAAAGCAAGCACCGTGCGCTATACAACCTCTTTTTCTATTCTGACGCGCCATAATAGAAAAAGAGGTTGAATATACAGCCCACGGTTCAATTATTGAATTTTTCATGCGGATCCCTAACTTTTTTGAAAATATTATATAGCCTATGTTCATCACGGAAAATTAAGGATTCTAATGGTGAAATAATTTTTTAACTCGGTCCAGTAGTTTCGGAGCCTATTCAATTCAAACAAACAAACAAACAAACAAACAAACAAACAAACAAACATACAAACAAACAAACAATCAAATCTTTCCTCTTTATAATATTAGTATAGATATAGATATCATTGAACGGGCAGGTGCCTACTGGTAAAGGCTGATAGTGATGACTATCTTGCACCTTTTTACCCTGCATGTGGCCAAGAGGAATAGCTTTACAAACTGCATAAATTTCCGGTCATGACATAAAGGCTTGTCCGTCCCCAACCTAACCTAGTTTGTTATGGTCGCTGCGGCGGATAGTTTGATAAAAATGTCACAAGAACTTGTGTCGGTTATTTTTGCATATTACCGTTGTTCGTAAATTTAACATCCGATTAGTATCTTTGAGGTACTTTTTAACGTACTTAAGTCATTTCCCTGTTATCTTTTTTTTTATTTTTCTCCCCTTTGAAGCATACGCCAGTAACAAAAAACGAGTTTCATAAAAAAATTAAGAAAAGAAAAGACTTCAAGACTTGAAGTCTTTTCTTTTCTTTCACACACTTAGTGTGTGATGTTAATTACACAATTGGCAACAGGATTAATTAGCCGTCTGCAAACTTACACTAGTCGAACCAGGCTTGTTCTAGAATTTCATCTGTTGCTATTAAACCTAACTGTAAGTTTTCCTAAGATATAGTAAAATAGAATATTACTTAAAAATAAGATACAATAGTGTCTGAGAGGTTTTCAACGAATTTTGATATTTTTTTATTTTAATATTTTCTCGTAATGTATACTCATGCAGAACTAACATTCGTCTGGATGCGCCGCCGGTTCTCCCACACGGAATAATTAGGTACAATATTACAATTTCTCTGAGGGTTTTTATCCTAGTTCTTTACACAGAGGAAGTTTAAGCCCTGCTTTCCTATTATTTGCTGCTGCGAGCTGTCTAAACTATCCGAGACGGCTTGATGCTGTTTGACTATAAAAAATGAAAGAAAGAGCACCTTTGTTTAAAATCTCTTAATACACAGAGCTCATCTTGGCTCTTGGTGTCCAACACTGGTTCAGTCTGAAAACCAGCGCTGATAACAGCGCAGGTTTTAGAGTTAGTTTCTTTTGCTAAAATATATCAAGTAACGGAAACCTTCGTGTGCGTATCGACTTGCACTTGACGAACTTCTTTCATTTTCATTCGCCTTTTGGGATTTTCAGATTTTCCTGTAAGACACCCTTCGTTACGACCCAGACGGAGGCATCCAAACAAAATGGACCTAAATAAAGACATGAACCAAAGGAAGAGGTACCCAGTTTCATTAAATTTGCACGAGCCGCAGAACAAGACACCGGCGTAATTGCTAGGGGAGCCGGATGAAGCCATTTCTCTCAACACACCGGGAAATACCACACTAAACAGTACAAATCTCAACCTTACTATCCCGCAATACAGCTGAACTATCCAGCAACTAACCTGTTCCCATATCCCAATAGATAAAAACCAGCTTGGTTCAATTTCCCACTCTCCAGCTTTGTAATAGAGCTGTAGATGAGATGGCAGCTAATAGTGGCGAACGAGGGTAGTGTTGCAGAGATGTGTAGTTTGTTGTAAATAATGAGCATTTGCTGTGGTGTTGTAAAACAATACGAGGGCAAGTGCTTTCGGCGATAAACATAAAAGATGGTTCACTCATTCTGCTTTGGTTTCGAAAAAACACGAGGAAAATACGCGGCAAAACAATACGAGTATCTGGCACATCTGAGACAACTTATCATTTTGTAAATGGAAATGGTTAGTGAATTGGTGCGTTTTCTAATGGTAACACTCTTGGGTCTCTTTTGTCATCAGCTCTTCTGGGCCTGTTATACGAGGCCCGAGGCTTGCCTTGCGTATATCGTCTCGCATGAATTGACGATGTAAATCTTAGGGCTCCGCAGCCCTCGTAAAGTCCATAACGAGATACAGACCCGTAGGCCATCCATAAAGTAGCCAAAAACCCCCGAAAGTTCCCGAAACTTTCCGAAGTGCCTCGTATATCTATCTATATCTATATCTATATCTATACTAATATTATAAAGAGGAAAGATTTGATTGTTTGTTTGTTTGTTTGTTTGTATGTTTGTTTGTTTGTTTGTTTGTTTGTTTGTTTGTTTGTTTGTTTGTTTGTTTGTTTGTTTGTTTGAATTGAATAGGCTCCGAAACTACTGGACCGAGTTAAAAAATTCTTTCACCATTAGAATCCTTAATTTTCCGTGATGAACATAGGCTATATAATATTTTAAAAAAAGTTAGGGATCCGCATGAAAAATTCAATAATTGAACCGTGGGCTGTATATTCAACCTCATTTTCTATTATGGCGCGTCAGAATAGAAAAAGAGGTTGTATAGCGCACGGTGCTTGCTTTTTATCTACGGCCAGTGTCAGTTTTGGAATGTCGAGTCAATGTCAAAAACCCCAATGCTGTAAAAAAAAGTAAAGATCCGTATGAAAACTGTGAAACCCATCGTTTTAGTGTGTATAATTTCTGAAATTTTTGTTTAATACCCGTGCGAAGCCGGGGCGGGCCGCTAGTCTTCCATAAAGCCACGCAAAAATGTCAGACATTTTCTTTGGATTGAAATGTCACTTGAAGGGGGATGGGATTGGCACCTTTATTGGATTAAAGTTTTTGCTGTCTTTCCGTTTTATGTGAAGGCGGGTAGGCTTATTTGAGGGTTTTGGGCTTGAGGCTACGTCTTTCACAACGATCATCTGGCTCGCTTACTACAGTGTAACTTCTCTCTCTTCAAGAAAGCTTGAATACCTTTTTCATGAATTGAGCCGTGCGAAGCCGGGGCGGACCGCTATTGCTAAATAATATATCTTTTTTTTTATTACAGTACTATATATTCATGCAAAATAAGGCAAAATACTCTCTTCTAATTGTTTTTTAGTGCGTAGAGTCAAACCAGTTTTGAACATAACAATTGACTTGGGTTATGGGATATAATTTATGAAATTTGACTCTTTTAAGAGCTTATATTGTAAGCTTAAAGAAATAAAGATAATGAATTCTGATATAGGTAAACCTATATTTAGGTTATTTACGTCGCTCATGGTCAGTAAGTAAGTAAGCCATCTACATATCTAAGCAGTAGTTACTGGATACTCCAAATATTTTACTCTTCAAATCGACCGGCCCATCCCGGAGATGTTATCGGGTCTCGGCTGATGGTTTACAAGGCGGCATTAGCCGTGGCGTATCGCGGGCCGCACAAATCATCGCCCTCGCCAGCGACCCGCAATTTACCACCACGGTGTAATGGGGTGGAAATATCCCGTGTAAAGAATATTGCTTGTTGCGGAGAAATATAAAATATGCTTGTATAACTTGTAACAGGTACATATCTAGCAATATCGGTGGTTGAGAAGGGGCCTATTAGATGACTAGGCATAGTTTCTGGAGCATATAGATTTTATACCGCAAAAGCCTAGTAAGTTTTTTTACGTACCCTAATAGATATACCAAATTTTTAATCTATCCTAACCTAACTACGCCAGCAAGCGTCTTGTGGACGCTTCTGACTGGTATTGGATTAGTTGAGTTACCTGTGGTTTGCGTCTGCAGCTAGCTCAATTGTTTCAATTGTAAATATTAGTTCTAATTTGATTATTTATTTGTAATTTTATTTTTTAATAAAAACTTTTCTTACCCAGATATAGCAAAAATAAATACTTCTCCCTATCTTTGTCTCTCTGTCTTAATACCTAGCTGTACTTAAAAGAATAACAAAATCTGTATATTTTCTCATTCCTTGAGACTTCCTTACCAACTTTAAAACATTTTTCCATAACTTTCCCACGACACGCAAACTCAAACAAAAATTTATATGTTTTCCTTCAAGAAGAGCGTTTATTATGACAAAGCATCGAGGGGTCGTGCTAATATTACAGGGGCATTATGGCGCGTACAAGAGATCGCTATTATGAGACTTTCACGCCTCATTTCGTACGACGCGCGGTGTGGAGAATGGCGACATGAACTTATGGCGTTATGAGCTTCTGATAAACTACCACTGACTGGTTGTAGCACCCTAATATAATCGAACACGGACTGAGAATAATTTTTGGCAATTTTGTTGGTAAGTTGGAACATCGATGACCTATATAACAGCAAGTTGTATGTTACTAAAATGGAACGTAGTTTGCTCCACGCTGCTTTGGACGAATTGCGTTTTGGACGAGTTTCTAACAAATCATGCGTTTCTGTCTAATTACAAATGGATTATTTGCATTTATTCACCCCAAACCCACAGTCGAATCAGTTAATTACATTCGTTTTACATCCCCATTAAAACATTTATTAACCCAACAACAATGAAAGCGATAAATCTGAATTTCCTCGCTCGGAAAACTTAAAAAGCGATTTTAAATGTGCAACCCCGAAACAAAAACCGCGCCCGTTTCTGACAATAGCACAATACCGCAGGAGCGTGCGGCGGCGCCCACGCTGCCAATAAATGTAAGCTGGGAGGGAGAGGGTCTCGTTAGAGCCGGGATTACTGTTGTTAGCTGTCGGCATTTAGATTGGCGATGGTGGCGTGAACTTTTAATTGACTGCAAATATTTGGAGGTACCAGTTTGTATAGAATAGTGCTTATACAGTTTTACAAAGGCGTATACTTAACTTTTTAAATCCTTGCTTTAACCACAGATAACATATTACTAGTACTTAAACTATGAATAAATGTCACTTTCACTAGATGGTCAATATATGAATATTTCGTAAGGGTTAATTAGAGAAGTTACCATATAGGTTGTACATCTGGACCCTAATAAAGATTTTTCTGTCTTCCTTAAAAACTTCATTTATTTTAGGGCACATGCATGACCCTTGTCCAAGTCTTACAAAAAGCACGTAGTAGGGGGCCCCGAGCCAGCGGGCCCTGCGGACTCGGTTAGTTACGGAGGTGCACGCGGCCCGCTCATTGAGGACCTGTGACCTGAATACTGATAGGGTTGAGGGGATTTTATCAAAGCTTTAAACAGCTATACATATACGTTTGTTTTTTATTATATTTACAGATGGACTTAAAATAATAACATAGAATTCAAGTGTTTTTGTAAAAAGCTCAACAGAAATGTTAGAGATCTACGCCTAACTACTTGTTCAGCAAAATCAGTTTTTGGCTTATAATTTTAATCAGGTTATACGTCGCATTTAAGAATATAGTAAAATAAATAATATAATGGTTGCGAGTTCGATTCCCGCCTCGAAACAAATATTTGTACGATCTGCAAATATTTGTTCAGGGTGTTCTGGTCATTTTCAATGAAGTAAAAAAATATCTATGTGCTCGTATATTATTATGTATATCAGTTATCTGATGCCCATTAACACAACCTCTGCTTAGCTTGGGACTAGATAATGCTGTGTGAATTGTCCAGCATTATACATACATATTTATTTAGTAACTGTATCTACCCACAAAAATTCCTGCACCCTTTCCGCGTTTCTAGACGAGAGATGAATAATACAATACTTATTGGTAATCTAAACGTTTACAATTCAACCCAACAACTCGCGCGTGATTTAGCGCGGGATATTATGAGGCGATCGTATCGGGGCATCTCGAGCCCACCCCAATCACGACGCGTTGTTATCTCTCCGCCATTTGTCATGCGTTGTCAAAGCAAGTGGGCAGAGGGGCGCTTATTCTGCTACGCGCGATTCATCGATATCGAACTTGACAACCGTGACAACTCTAATGCATTTATTTTTATTATGTTTATTGTTTTAATTACCTACCTTACACCTTTTTTTGGAGTAAGCTATTTAGTATTCACATGACGTAGTTATTGTTAAACGCTCGTGTCGTTTGTTTATTATGTAGTTATCAACCTACATTGAACGTAACGTGCAGAAACGTGAAACAATGAGGAAATTCCGCAAAATCGATATTTTCATTACCGCCGTCGCCTGCAGCGGATCTGGCGTCCAATTTGCGAACATAAATAATGAATGAGTTTTTGCTACTCACTGCGTGCGAAGCTTTAGCTGTCTTTATGAAATATTAATTGATAGATTGAATATTAATTACGAGTATTATAATTGAAACTTGTTTAAATGTAAAACAATAATACAAATCAACTTAGTAATTAAAAAAACTCAGAATCCTAAAAGCCGAATCTTTCTCTTGCACTTGCCGAACTCACGTTGACAAGAGATGATCATTGATTAGTTATTACATATTCATTTATTGCATACATTATACAATATAACATAGTTTTAGCACAGGTGGTAGTTAGTTTAGAAGTAAAAATGACATGTACCCTGTAAGGGCGCAGCTATTTTTATTTATAAGTTATAATCTGAAATAAGTAGGTACAAAATCTATTTATAGAGATAACTCAGGAACATGCAGTTATTGTAAGGCGCAAGTATTTATCAATTCTTTACTCGGTATTTGAAACATTTTATTTAAAATAAGTAAATAAACATTAAAAAAGACTGTGCTCAAAATCCTTTTACTTGACATCCCAGATCAAACATTTATTTGCAGCGCAAGTTGGAACGTCACGTCTGTCAGACGCAGCATTTCCATTGAACACGAGTTTCGACTCTTGCCCGCGGGACATCCCAGAATGTAATATTCATAGAGGGGGCGCCACCCCACCCTCTCGCACCTGACGTGAACCCCGAACTTTGTATCGACTGAGCCTAACATTGTTACGTAAATCGAAATAAGTTAGATCGAATCTTATTTATATTTTACTTCAATAATCGTAAAAGAAATGGTTCTTTCTGATTTTAAATCTAATCTAGAACGAAAGTATTATATCATACTATTGGGATGACTTAAAATAAGATGTAATGTCGTTTACTGTACACCAATATATATGTTAAATAACCATTTTTGAACCTTTGTACTCTTAGAATGAAATCTAGTTTTATCACCTGCTAAAGCCATAACGCAGTTCGAAGTAATTTACGCTAGAACGTAGGTATTATATTCTCAAAGTATTGAGAACTGGATAAGTCTTGTTTATATATCACTCCAATAATCGTAAAAGAGCTTTGAAAAACTCGTTCTTTCAGAATGTAATCTATTTTTATCACCCCCTTAAGCAAGAACGTAGTTCTAAAAGTACTAAGTAGGGAGGCACCTCGGGGAATATTGTTGAAAGCAGAATTACTTCAGGGAATGTTGTTGAAAGCTCGTTGGATGTTCAAAGTCATGTCGGATTATGAGCGTTCCCCGCTTACGAGCTCGGATGTTAGTTAACATGATAAGCACCGTCAGCGCTTAGCTATGTTTCAAGGTCTTTCTTACGCTTCTTGTTAGCTCTCGTTAAGGTGGTTACGTAACATGGATTATATTCTCAGCAGTTTCATGAGGACTCTACATACCGAACCAGGTCCTAGCCGGTTATTCCCCAAAATTCTGTCTCACGAATTTTTATTCACGAATAACTTCCTTCTTTGTTTTGGCAATGTCTCTGGTTTGCCAGTTTTCTGACATGCAATTCTGCTAGCTAATCACCTGACAATGCTCATCAGAAATTAGTACAAAGCATGGAGAGATTCCAAGAATGGTTTCAAACTTGATTCTTTTGACATATATGTCACACCACCTTTAACTACTTTTTAGCAACAAGATGAAATCCGATAACACAATAAGCTGGAAGACGAACCAACTTGAGAAGTTTTATGCTGTATGCTTCTGGTTAAGAAATAGATATGATATACAAATAATAAAATGTGGAAAGCTTTTTTTATGGCACGCAAAAAACACCCTTGCCTACATCTTACATCAAAGGCAAAATGCCAAAATAAGTGAGTTTAAGACGATTAATTTGGTTTAGTTTTTTTTATAAATTTAAATCATCCCCCGTCCCAAGCTATGTTCACATATCAATAAATGAAAAATACCTACAACGATGATCAAATAAATATTAATCCTCAACGTAACTCTTCCAAAAACTTAAGCAATCAAGTAGGTTGGTAGTTTTTGATTAGTTTTGTAACTGCCACCCCTATTGTTGAGTATATAGATAGTACAAGAAACTTCTGGAACCTGGCGTTTCCACCTGCTACTTTCTCCACGCCCAAGGTCGTTATATTATATTATACGGCAACATCGAAGGATTATCGCGGGGTGGGAAATATAATCACGCACGTTCTCGGCAATGTAAAGGATTTTTCGTAAAACATTTGTTATTTCATCTTATAAGTCGATATGGTTCTTCCGAGGTTAAGCTTGACAGATGAATTAGATTGTACGAATATGTTTTCAAGGTGATTAAATTACCTCATTTTGTTTCGAAATTATTTCCCGCCCTCACGCGGTAAGAGATATATGGTCGTGAAAATAATTTCCTGTGACAATTTTATTAAAGTATAAAATGAGCGTTTCCACTTACCCCTAATTAGGTCCAACCTCACCAAAACTCTTTAATGAAAAGAAAGCTGAAGTAACGGTAAACTGTAACGACTAACGACTGTAACGAGAGTAACGGGATCGGGAGTCGAACCTGCACCGTAATTGATCCAATTAGGGGGATGTCGGCAAATTGTGGTCGTAGGGGAGTAATGGGGAAAACCATTTTACCGTGAACGAACACGGGTTCGTGTGAAGATAAGGTAGGCTTTGAGCTTGACGAACTTGGTAATAGTTAATAGCAGAACTGTTAAGGCAAACTTAGATTATTTTCCCTTGGCTCTTTAGTCAAAGGAATTTATCCAAAATGTATCTTCAAGTTTTTCGATGTGTTCTTGTGTCGATTATTTTAACTATTCTGTTAAAACAAAACATGAATTTAGCTATAAAAAAATATATTTAAATAACATAACCGAATAAAAGCTATTATTTACAATTGAAATAAAAATGGGCTAACTCACTGTTGCAAACATGTCATAGTTTAAAGAATTCATGTATTCATTGATGCCTGTTTTAGTAGCTAATAAAAAATCCGTAATAAAAAAGTTGGGTAGTCAAATTCAATATGTTTCTAATCAATTGGCTCAAGTACCTAACTACCACTTTTTAGTAAGTTTGTAGATCTTATAATATTAGTATTCATTATTTGTGTAGTGAGTGTATTATAGTGTATTATAGTGAGTAAAGCAAAAAAAGGAGTATTTAAATACTACTTTTATTCATCAAATGAACTTAATTTCTGTTAAAATTCCTTTAACTTTTTAGTTTGATAGTGTGTTCTTTCAATATAGTAGGTATCCTTTATTTTATTACAACATTGTCATTTGGGGCCAGTCCTTATTTGCCGTCGCTCCCTTGTTGATCCAATGAAGGCACTCTTTTGCAAATATTTGTTGATCGTTAGTCTACCCTCAAACAACTCGCTGTTTACAATTTAATCCTTATTCAATTGTAATAAGATCGGAGTAGGATCATTTTGAAACCGGATGGAGAACGTGGGGAGTGTTTGTTTTAGTTAAAAAAGGCCATATAAAAACATGCTGGAAAGAATCAGATTCAATAATCTTATTTCATTAGGCTTACAAAATAAGCATAAAAACATAAAAACATGATGATAATTGTTATCCTCCGCTTCAGTTAGAGTTTTGATCACGCCCACCTACAAGACTGTAACTTAGCTTAGATGTTATTGTAATAAATGTATCAAGATAACCTAAAGCTTAGCCAGTCCTCGCTATATCCATAGCTGGCGTGATGTCTGTTTTCGGATTTTGAACTTTATGGGCCTAATACACTGGTAGTTTGAAGCCGTCAGAATTGACTGTTTCAAGCTACAACTGCATAGAGAACTGTTCCGTGCAAACTATCCCGTGTATATAAAAGTTTTCACTATGCAGTCACCTTGTCACCTTGAAGCAGACGGCCCTGACTGCTGCAAGCTGCCATCGTATCTAGGCCCTTTAGCCTAGCTACCATCGAAGCAACGAGCTAACTTAGCCGTGTACCATCATACAATGCGGCGCCCTAAGGACCTTCATAAACATTGAGTTGGGTGTGTTGGTATAATATTACCTTAAAGAAAACATTCTACCCTCCCAGCCGTGGGTAGAAACGATTTCACGTAAAACGGCTCAGGTCCAATTCCCTCGAGAGGTAAAACGGATATTGGTACTTTGCTACCCATAACAGGAAAATACGTACGTCGCTAAAACGGCTACGTTCCGGAGTTCGTAATTTAGGGGCTAGAATGTTACTTTAGTAACTATAACACTCCATTACTAGGAATAGATCGAACTTGAGAAGAGGTCCAAAAACTAGATTGAATAGGTGTCTTCTAGACCTGCGTGATCCACCGTCGGCCACATCTTCACTTTCCATCAGGTGAGATCGTGGTCAAACGGAGGTCTATCAGTTATTAAAAAAAAGGTGCAGCCAGTATTTTGTCACAGTCATCGGTGTGTCATTAAAACACAAACGTTTTTTGATAAAAATTTGTAGTAAACATGAATAACGAAATATTATTTCAAAAATAGTCTCATTTGACAAATGCTGTACAATTTTTCGTTGAGATCTGCTTGCTCTTGAGCTCTCGAGCATTCTTGTTGCCTTAAACACGGGATTACCTTGTTCAGGCTAAATTGTTCCAATTAGCTATTTGTTATTATTGTATTTGTTTAGTGCACTTAAGTACTGTCTTCATTTACGATTATCTTTGAATAATATTTATAAACCCATTTCTATTCGAGATATTAAAATAGTATTGTTAACTTAATGTTGATGTCCTGGATAAAGAAAATGTGCTGGCTTAAATACCCACAACTGAATCTGTGCGAAAACTCCTTGGTTCCCTCGGGGTTCTAGAGATCCCTCACGGAGAAAACTAGATTTGTTCCATTTGTTTTATTCAAAGGCTTCTATTCGTGTTCCGCAGTTTCTGATCTAGACCTAAGAATAGTGATAGAACTAGATAATCAGGGGTAGGGTAGAATCAAAACTGGGTACGTACGTCGACAACAAATGAACTTTAAAGCAAATACTCTAGAACTACGGAAAAAATCTCTTTCGAACAATAAAATTATTTTCAAAATACCGGTGGAACAAAATTATACGATAAATTGTATAAAATACTGATGGACGTAACCAGTATTGATCCCAAGCTGCCCGCTGTGGAGATAGATACTGACCTGCGTCTCTGAGCTGCAGCGAGCTGACCTTGTTGGAAAGGTACCCGCGGATGGAGCTGGCGACTCGGCTCGGCGAGGCGGCGGCGGCGCCCCCTCGCAGCGCGCCCTGCAGCCGCCCGAACAGCGCGCCCTCAGTCTCCACCGTACCGCCCGGGGCGAAGCCCCACACAACACAACACAAAAACTAACCCCCTAAAATCCCCAAGACTTAAATATACCCCCAAGACTGATAAAGCTGTGGTAACTTTAATATAGTAAATGCCGCGTAAATGCGATTTAAATTCTAATTCTAGTTACTGGCTCGCGTGAAGCCGTAGTGTTATATCTATCAGTGCATTATTTGATATGTATTTGATTTTTTGATTTGAGATTTTGCGTTACTTCATGGTGTGCTTGATCTGTAACAATAAAGGATACATCAAGTATTTGAGATAAAAGCTTAGTGATAAAGTTACAAAAAATTCAAAAGCAAAACCTAGAAAAACCTCAGTGAAGTCGAGTGAGTGAGTAGTTCCATTTTAAAAGAGTATGTGGTTTTTCGCTCATAAAAAAGTCTACATCTTGAGAGCAGAGTTTTCCGGATGTGTACCGGCGGAAACCACCACTCGGAACAATTCCGGCCGCCATCTTGCCGCCGGAAGGGCGCCGGTTACGACTTCCGGCCTTTTGTGTCGAATGTGGCTGTGAATTCATTTGGGTTTTATTACCTTTGTAATGCACGCTCCCGCTCTGCTTAAATTATTTCATTCCCTCTCCATTGAAAGTAAATTACATAACTACCGCATTATGTTCAACTTTTTGTATAGTGTTTGGTACTCGCATACCTATTCCAAATTTAAAATAGATATTAAGTTAGTTCAAGATGGAAGAAAATCTATTAAAGAAAGCAATAAAATAAAAAAATTAACACAGTAGCTTGTTTCTTTCTTTAAGTTTTTACAAAACATTCTTAGAGATATTTCGTAGCGACCAACAAAAAGCCTACGGCGTAGCAAGCTACGCTAAGGCTACGGCGAAGCGCTACGAATAGGGCGGGCGGGGTTTATTTGTACCGTTACCTATCGTTTATTTCGAGGTTTTATTTGAATATTTTGCTTATAAATAGGCAACTCCGTTTAGGAAAGAATTTTTTAACACAGTTTTTAACAGTATTTAGTTGTATAATTATAAAACACGGTACAAAAAAAGAAATGTTTTTATTCTCGGAACTATGTAACCCATAATTTTTTTTATTATGTTATAATAATTGAGTTTTTCCAATTATTAAATTGTCCCAATACCATCGATTTGAACTAGAAATAAAACCATGAACCACGCTGTAGTAAGTACCTCTGCACCTGCATCGACACATTTAGATAACGTAGGTTAGGTACCCTTACATAACCCCGTGCACCGCGACTCATAAAATAAAATCGATCGTCCCCACCCCAACACACACCAAAATACAAAAAAAATATATCTAAATACACAACAAGCACATTTACTAAACGATTTACGTAATTAATGTATTAAATGGATCTAAAATAGTGATATTAACCTTATTTTGTGGTGGACAGTGCGTGGCACACCGGCGGCGCTCGCCCAGACTGGCCCGGAACGAGTGAGCCCGGAGTCCTCCTTGCCATGCGCGAGCCGCGGCCTCCGATTGGCCCGCCCAGGCCATCGACGTCACAGCCCGCCGCCCAATCAGCACCCCCTGAAACCGTGAAGCCTTCGCGTAGGTATGCATGTGGTACGAGGCTCTATGGCCCGGTCGATTACTAAAAATAGGCCCTAAGGGCGGAGAGATGGCGGCGGCCCTCTCCGATTACGTGCATGGAGACTGATGGGGGATTTATGCAAATATTGTTGAATGGCAAGCCTAGGCTCGTGAAAGAGTTTGTTCTAATCTAATATTATGTGGTAACACATAACATAATCTTGTCCTGTCTGGATTAGGCCCACGTATGAATCTTTTTTATGCTTTTTAACCAAACCCAACATTGACTCGAAACAGTTCATACAACAGCAGGCAAATCCTATTATAAGCATTTATTAAATCACACACGTCCACATGTAGGCGATTTAACGCTATCATCCTTTCTATTAACAGATGGGGCATGACCGTGGTATTAACAGAGTTGGTCAAACGATGGAGCACTTCCACTCCATAGTTCTGTTCTTTTTAACTCAGTTTGATCATCCGATCAAACTAAGCGAACTAGCAAAAACAGTGTGTAGTCGTCGGAGCAACATCAAGTGACATAAGAATAAACAATGCTTTGTAAGGCTTTGGAGGCATTAGCATAAGTGTAAGAGATGTCTGTACTATTAGTTTAATTTAAATTTTATGTTAAACTGCTCCCACTTTAAGAAAATCTATCGGTGCGTAGGATTTACTAACTTAGCATTAAAATACATAAGGAAAATTAAGATATCTTGAGAGATGTATAGCGACGAAGTTACTGCTCAGCCGCTAAAGAAATCTTTTGAGACCCCAAATCTCTAGACTACTATAAACATATATATGTTCCACAGCTTATTAAAATCATTATTTAAAGCCATTTCGAGGCGGAGTCGTTTGCATAAAACATCGCTTGAGTCGAAAATATACATCCCGCGGAAAGTCAGACAGACAGTGAATAATAAACCATCGACCTTTCGATTTATATCTGGATTTGACTATATTGCACAGGATAGTCGACTGTAGTGGTTCAAAATATCAAGGTTTATTTACTAGTCAAAAGATTATCCGTGGCGGTCGTGGCGTAAAAATCTACCCCTCGACGATATCCACGGATTCAGTACCCCTAGGCGTGTCGTATGAGTCGAGAAATGTACTCATCTGTTACAAAATGTATTTTGCTAAATTCGCTTAGTGCACACACATACCCATCTGTGCTATGAGTTGTTTTTAGTAGTTTTTCGTAGGTAGTTTCGTGGCCTCACTATTTATAAATGGGTCGATATCCGCGCATGCGCCCTCCGCATCAGCCACGACCAGTTCGAGCTGCTGACCTTATGCTGCTTGGAAAAGTTGCAGCTAAACTTTATTTTAGTTAACTGAACTGAACAATAGCTTGTTATTCTAGAGCATAATTAACAATCATAATTTCTTATCACGTCAGAGCAAGCCAAAGTTTTGACGATTGTGTCTGAAATACAATTTGCCTTCTACACATTAACTATCCAACACTACACTGACGCGGTCAACATCCATGTTGAGCAGCACGTCCTTGCAGATCACAGTGCGGAGCCTGGGTGGTTAACTGTATTAAAACCAAGGAGAATAGATAGCATGTCATGAAACAATAGCCACTTTAATTTAAATAAAACTCCCGGCGTGCCTACCCCTTGACTAATACAGCGGGTTAATACAACCTCCACTATAATACCCAATATTAATCCTACTAAAGCTTTCTCTATAAATTAAATTTGTTATACACAACAACCATATAAGAATATGGTTTATGAAAAGTACATAAAGTGGTCATGAAGAGATCACTTCTAAGCGGAAAATGCGCCCATTGTACTTTGAAAGTAATTTTTGTTCATCTATACTAATATTATAAATAGGAAAGATTTGATTGTTTGTTTGTTTGAATTCATTAAGCTCTGAAACTACTGGACCGATTTGTAAATTCTTTAACCAATAGAATTCTAAATTTTCCCTGATGAACATAGGGTATAGAATATTTTCAAAAACTTAGCTATCCGCATGAAAAATTCAGTTTTTGCTAAAAACCCGTGCGAAGCCGGGCGGACCGCTAGTTTACAATAAAACCGTACTGTATTGTATTGTAACTGACTGAGTTTGACACGAAATTTTATTAATGTTAGTTAATATCTAATAGAGATAAAAATACTTAACACCATTCAGTTCGACCATAAAACGTTATCGAGGTACAGGGTGTCTAACAACATTCATAACAGTATGAATTATTTCCCGACCCTCGTGTTTGCATTAGCATATAAATAAATAAACTAATAGAAAGCACCCCCTCCCCACCCCTCCCATGGGAACCGCCGTGTGTCGTGTGGGGATCCATTCACCATCGAATATACAATTTCATTCAAAAGCATTCTTTGCATGTCTAATGGAAAGTGTTTTTGTTAATTCTCTATGTCAGGTGTGGATAACTGTGCAATGCTGTGGTAAAAGTGTTTACACTTAGATTGGACATGGGCACGTACGAGTAAGGCACATTTTAGTTACGTCAATGTACATTTTAGATTTTACTAAAAAGTGTACATTTCACAATGCAAAGTAGGTACACGCTGAACCTCAATATCATTAGATACACAAAATATTTTCGTAAATGTGCCTACCTCCTTTAGTAGACCGCTACATTACATTTTAATTAAAATAAGCCGGACGCCTTCAACAAGACGTTAGCACTAGCAGACAAGGAAGCATTTGCCCTGTAATGGAACATCAGACTGGTAATATGTATGTCATGATCATACCTTACATTACTATTCGTTATTATTTCTACAAGGCACAATTAGATGCCTGATTTGTGAACTCAGTTGCAAACACAATGTATTAAAATTGATTTTTGTCTGTAAAAGCTAACCGTGTATTTATTTAAAATAATTAAGATATAATATGAAAATCATAGATATAATATGAAAATCTTAGATAATAATGCAGCATTCGAGAATAGATAGATAGATAGATATAGCGTTTATTAAAATAAATTATGACATATTTATGATTAGTAGCATCTTAAATCCTAAATTAGGTTTATCTAGACACTAGAGTTCTCTATTAGTACAATCCAAAAAACACGCTTAAAATCTATGACAGTTAAGCTACAGGCAAAGCGGTGTCACCGTATTGAGTTCTGTACGGCGCGAATATGATAAGAATAATGCAGCATTCGAGAATAATGCAGCATTCGAGAATCGCCATTATAATACTGTATAAGATAAGTTCGTTCGAAGTAAAAAGTTCCGCTAAAGTTTACACACAGACAGAACAAATGTATTAGGTATCTAAATGTTGTTCGTTGTAAAATTCTGTGTAAAACCCATCCTCAACAATAGTTAGTGTGGCTTTAATAAGGGATGTCTCCCTACATCGGCAATTGGCGCGGTCACGGGATCATTCCGGGATCGGTCCGGATTACCCGGGATTACGCGTGTCACCCGCCCGTGATTTATCCCGCACCCCGGGCAATCTTATCGCTAACTCCAAACTCATCTGTATCCAGGAATGGCAGCTATTTTTCATAACTGCTTGCGAGAACTTTGCCTGCAAACCCCTTTGCACACATTAATTCTAAAATTTTACACCTCAATCGAATCAAATTTTGTTTGAGAGATGAAAAGACTGAGGAAGTAAGTTTTCAATTAAACAGACTGTACAAATGAATGTCTGTTTTTCTCAAAACAACCACAAAAGGACTAGAATTTATTTAAGCAAAGTGCTAAATAAGATTAGGCCAGACGACTGAAAGCCCAAATAAATACGAAAATCTAAATTATTTCGAAGAGAGAGCGAAGAGAAAACACGGCTAAAGTGCCTAAATTGTGTTAAAATAAGCCGCGACAATAAAAGAAATTGTCAGCCTTCGTGTTATATTTTATTTTGTGAAAAGGGTTGGTTAGTGTTGTTCTTCGAACCTCTCTGCTCCGCAAGGGTCTTCGTTTATATCACCAATTTACCTTGTTCTACAAAATATCAATAAAATTTTATAAAAGCATTTTTAGACAAGTCATTTATTTTCACACATTTTACTTAACAATTTTGAAATCGTATAAAGTTATTAAAATAATACTGAACGATCCACACAGCATCATTGAGCACAGCTTTGTGTTATGGGTACAAGAATGCGATCTACTAGATAACTGATATACATTGCATGTGATATACTTAATAAATTACACATGAAATTACATTTTAGTGGTAGGTAGTTTCTGTCACTTTAACATTACCTGTCATTTATTCTTACCTTGTCAGTTTCGACATTAGCAGACATTGTTGTTCGTATTCATTATTATTAGATTAGAAACAGTTGCGTGTTGAACCAAACGATTGTATGGACGAAACTTTAAATTGTTAATTGTAATAGTTTTGGACGAACTGCTTACAAATCTGGGAACTTATGTGTGCTACAAAAGCCGCTAATGTGTTTCAATTAGATAAATTATAGACATCATATCGGGATCACGAGCAATCTGTATTAGTAATACAGTCTTATGATGTTGACAGCAGTTGTAGAAAAAATAATAGATTCAGACGTTACTTTACAGAAATAAATATAACGTCGAAAATAGTTTCCTAACTTTACGTTACTGTAGTAAAAACCTTCGATTTGGGTTTCTACCATAAACTGTTTCGATCTTCGAATGTTTATAGACTGGAACGATAAATGAATATTTCAGCAGTAGTATGTTTATTTTCGGAGTGGTGTTCCTACCTGGTTGTTGTCCGGCCCTGGCCCTGGTATTCCCGTCACGGCCCACGCGGCTCATTACTCTGCCTTGTCAGTCCCCGCCCGTCCACCAACTTATCTACATTTTCCCTTTTGATACTGGATAAAAAATTGCGAACTTGATAGGAGCTAAATGAAATTGCTTATAGTGGATACAAAAAACAACACAATATTTGCGTCTGAAGCAGTTGAGATAGGTGATATTTATACATTTTCAATGATTTCTAAAATTGTATTATGTTGCTGTAAATTCAACGCGTTTATACTAGCGATAAGCTACTATGCTACTAGCGATTCGCCCCGGCTTCGCACGGGTATTTAACAATAATTTAATTTTTTATACGGAACCCCAACTTTTAACTTAAACTTTTTAACCACCTGCATGCAGAACATAATTTGATTTAATAAATAGACTGCCATTAATCCATGCCGTTCGGGTCTTATCCAATAGCGTCAACATAAGCATGGGAATCATACTATACTTCGATGTCTTTCAGACAGAAAGATGGAAAACCTCTTATTGATCGATTGCAAAACTTGCTCCACTTGGGACCGTTCCATCCAACTTGAAGAGGCCTCGCCTCAAACTTGGCACTGGTTGTAAACTGTTTAATGACGCCTCATAAATATAGGTTAAAGGAAAAATGGACATAGTTTTCCGTGGCTTGCCTACGTTGGGACACAATATTTTCGGACACTCTGTCCGAAATTTCACTTTTCATTTTAAATAATTATTTAACTGACATTTCGGACACCAACAAAATATTGAAGCTGTTTTGTACAGTCAGCTAGAAAAAATTTAATTTATATTTCGTATTACTAAAGAAAGGAGCGTAAACTGAGAAAAAACAAAACAGAAATCAACATCAACATCTTATAAAATTTCCCCTAAATCTAATATGATTTATTCATCCTATATCCAAAAGAACAGAATTCCCCAAACAACAACGTATAAGGTACCTATTATATGACGGCGGCTTCGGTCCTCTTTCTTCATTAGCTATTGGTAATCCACTGAATTTATATCCATAGGTACAATATTTTTCAATTAAGTGAGTTAATTTTAATGGTTCTGCAATATTATACCGTAAACTGACAGTAATAAAGCTGTTATTCAAAGACAACCTGGCTCTTTCCGTAAAGCTATGGACGAAAACCAGGATCATTTATCATAATTACTGCGTTATCAGTAACATTTAGCTGTTTTTTAATTTTTACATAAATTTAAGTTGTAGATCATTCACAAACGCTAAACTTTCTCAAAACAAAATATTGCACCTACTTCTTACAATTTTTATTTAAATATACTAAGTGAAGATGAAATAGATGACCGATCAAAGCTAACCGTCACACTACATAATCGTCTTCATCATCATAATCAGCCTATACTAGTCCACTGCTGGACATAGGCAAATAATCGTCTTATTTCTTTGTACCAATCCGTACGTAGTCAAACTTGACATATGGGGATTGGGGATGATATCTCTGTCAATGCGATGGTAGAAGGGAGCCGCTGGCACCAAGTAAAACAGTTCATCAGAACACAATCTTTTGTACAGGCATAGAAAACAATCAGAACACCATGAATATCTTTAGATCATACAAACACTTGTCCCGAGACAGGAAACGAACCCGTACCTGCATCTCAGGCCGATATTTGGCCACAGAAGTAGTCATAAATTAAACCCTTTTTTGCTACACTATTTGTGTGTATTTGGTGAGCGCGTGTGAAATAACTCACAGACTGTAACTTGTTATAAAAATAAAAATATGTATAATATGTAATAGTATTGTATTATGTCTAACAGTCATCTAGTACCCATAACACAAGCTCTGCTTAGCTTGGGGCTAGATGATGCTGTGTGGATTGTCCGGCGTTATTTTTTTTTTTTATTTATTTATAATATAGTATTTAACAATAATTTAATTTTTCGTACGGATCCCTAACTTTCTTGAAAATATTATATAGCCTATGTTCATCTCGGAAAATTTAACATTCTAATGGTGGAAGAATTTTTCAAATCGGTCCATTAGTTTCAAAGCCTATTCAATTCAAGCAAACAAACAATCAAATCTTTCCTCTTTATAATATTAGTATAGATATAGATAACATATTTTAAATTACTTGTTTGTAAATATGACTTACAAATACCCATTTTACCCCCAAATGATGAACGATGCCATCTTTGGCGCTCATCGGGGGAGGCCTATGTCCAGCAGTGGACTATTATAGGCTGTTGATGATGATGATGATGATGAAATATGATTTAGATAATATAAGTACGGATGGTGCCCTAGGTGCGTGAGTAACTGTAGCACATGAGCTAGTAATTTGAGCGTGTCTCGCAATAAGTCGTGCCGCACAATCGTGCGGAGAGGATCGCTCTAATACCGATGTAAACGATAATGGCCGCAAATGAATGTCATCCCAGATCCTCGGATTTTAGAGCGATGATTATTTAGATAGATAGGTACCTAATCTTTAGACTGGGTACAGCTTAAGGTACAGTCTTCACGGCTCTTTGAAGACCACAGTAGCACGGGACCACAGTAGCATTTCAGACTTCAATAATTTATTTCTTTAGAATTACAAGATAAGATAAGATTGATAGATAAAAAAATACTTAATTTCATAGCCTTATTATAACAGAATAAAAACATTCGGTACTTACTTTAGCTTATCCTATGGAACGGCGATGGAATTGGCTTATAGCGCTTTTATTATCTCATATTATGTTGAGCAGCATCTGACCAATACAATAGAACAGAGAAAAATTTTCATCGAATGCCTAAATTATTTCATATTCATTCCTTCAAGTTCAAAAGTTCAATAACGTACGCAATGTATGACGTTTCGGTTGTCACTATCGTCTATTAGACCCCAAAGAACAATCCCCATGCTAGGGGCTGTAAGCGGGTAGTTGCGAGCCGGAATGGGGGTGCGTGAAAAACAACTGTTAGTAACAAGAAACACAATCAAAAACTTCTATTTTTGTTTTGCGAGTAGGCCCCCAGGCTACGAAACAGCCAGTTTTTTGGACTCCTTAGATAGCTTTCAAATTGTTTGAAATGACTTGAACAAGTTTTTGACGGATTGGATGTTTGGTTGTTTGTTTCAACTTGACGTCACAACGGAGCTGAATTAAAATTAATAAAAATAATTTATAGTTTTTGTCACGGGAAAATTTGTTCAAACTCACAGGCAAAAGCT
This sequence comes from Eupithecia pulchellata, assembly GCA_963931895.1. Taxonomy (NCBI): domain Eukaryota; kingdom Metazoa; phylum Arthropoda; class Insecta; order Lepidoptera; family Geometridae; genus Eupithecia; species Eupithecia pulchellata. The sequence continues at coordinate 1,033,437 of OZ007523.1, forward strand.
AATAAGCTACAATAATCTATACTAATATTATAAAGAGGAAAGATTTGATTGTTTGTTTGTTTGTATGTTTGTTTGTTTGTTTGTTTGTTTGTTTGTTTGAATTGAATAGGCTCCGAAACTACTGGACCGAGTTAAAAAATTATTTTACCATTAGAATCCTTAATTTTCCGTGATGAACATAGGCTATATAATATTTTAAAAAAAGTTAGGGATCCGCATGAAAAATGCAATAATTGAACCGTGGGCTGTATATTCAACCTCTTTTTCTATTATGGCGCGTCAGAATAGAAAAAGAGGTTGTATAGCGCACGGTGCTTGCTTTTTCTCTATGGCCAGTGTCAGTAATGGAGTGTCGAGTCAATGTCAAAAATCCCAATGCTGTAAGAAAAAGTAAGGGGTCCGTATGAAAACTGTGAAGCCCATCGTGTTAGTGTGTATAATTTCTGAAATTTTTGTTTTATACCCGTGCGAAGCCGGGGCGGGCCGCTAGTACACTATAAAAAGTTTCAATTATAAAAAAAAAATATTAAAATATAAGGTAAATGTTTTCTGGTTATTATAGTCTTCAATCCTAATTTAGGCTTATCTAGACAAGGTTCTATCAAGGTTCTCTAAAATAACATGCAGATAAATTCTAAAGTATTCCTAGAAAGTTTGTTAAAATACCCAACTATCCAAACATAAATCATAGGTATCAATCTCTAAATATGATAAAATAGGGTTATTCCCGCTCGTCCCCTCGCTTCGTCCCCTGAGGGGACGAACGGGATGTAAACTTCCCGCTGGCCCCTGTGGGGACGAACGAGAACTTTACTTCCCTAGGTAATTATGATGGTCATCATAATTTTAATTCATATTTTAATCTTCAGTCTTAACTTCTGACTTTTTCACCTTTTACAAAGATTAGGTGAAAAAGTTACGCTAGGCAATTTACTTTTATTCTATTATAGTATTTTTGTTCTTTTGTTCAAACTTAAGCTGTCATTATATATACCTTATACTAAGTTGTATTACTTCGAGTAAGATTTGATTTATCTCGGTATATTTTTTTTTCTAAGACTACAAACTATTTATGTAAGTCGGTACTTTGCGATAGCAAAATTAAACGCTCTTTACTACCGTTTTTATAACAAAAACAGAAGGCACTCGGACTCAGTCTACTAGGAACAATGGTTTTGTACAAGAACAAAAAGTTTTTAATCGCTACTGGTTTCGAGTCTCCGGTTTCGTACGCGGCCGAAGGCGTTTAAGTTATAAAACCTTTCTACTTTGTAGTTTCAACAATAAACAATTTCATTTTCATTCCTGGTGCACATAAAAACGAGCAGTAGCAAGACAGCAAACAGTTAAAAAGCATCAATATTGTTCTTGCTTCGCAAACTGTCCGTTGTAAAAAGCGAGGTCCGGCTAATGCAATCACCTACCCCCTGTGCACAGGGTGGGCACACCAGTACCACTGTTTAGGGTCTCCACACAAGGTCAAGACATTTATAGTAAAGACTAGCGGTCCGCCCCGGTTTCGCACGGGTATTTAACGAAAAATTCAATTTTCATGCGGAACCCTAATTTTTAAATTTTTCCCGTAGTTGGCATACGCAAACTATACACATGGACTCGCTTCTAGCTTCTCATGAAGAAGTTTGTGGCAGTCGCGTTGACGTTGTTATTGTTTTTGTTTTTCGTGTTTTTGAGGCGACCGTCTTATGCCACGCTGGAAACAAAGGCTTTCAGACTCGTTTGGTTCCTATCTTATATTTTCATGGTTCTAGAATTGAAGAAATTGTATGAAAACAAAGGAAGGGTATTTCTGAATTAAACTTCACGAGAACTGAAAATAATCATAGAAAACAACAAAGTAACACTTAGGATTACTAGAACCAAAACCACAATCTTCAACACATAATTCGAGACCGAAACAGACGAGACAAAATAAATGTTGAATAAAAGATGTCAAAACCAATATTGTTTCAAACTTCTGCGATTTGCTTCGGTGATCCCAGTGGCTTAAAATATTTTCCAGCTATATTCAATCTAAATATGTAAACAAAGCAATTGTTAACTTTGTTAAAAATAATAATGTAATATCTTTGCTTTTGTTAACCATTTGTTTACATATATACAGTGAGTAGAGAATAGAAACAAAGTAATAAAATAAATAAGTCCTAAGAACTGACTACTTGATTCACAACAATAAATGAATTACTGTAACTGTGAACTTTGTTATGTATTAGCTCTCCCGCCCGTCCTAGATTAGTACACTTGTATTAATTAGTTCACTATTCCTAGATTAGTACTCTAGTATGTAGTAATTTAGCTCTTCAGAACTAGAAAATAATAGAGCTACGGGGGACTGTTTGAACTCAGCAGAGATGGTTACATTCTACTGAGTTCAAAGAGCCCCGTAGCCGACCATCATTAGACCTTGATACACAAATAACCATGATAGTTGAAAGATAAAGATATATTTATTCAGCTACACAGACAAAAATTAATATAGACATATATGTATACAATACAAGGTACAATAAGAAAGTAAGATTCAGGTAGGGCAAGAGAAGGAGAACACAAATGACTAAACTAATAAATTAGAATAACCAACGCGTTGATTAAACTACTAACGATCCGTCCCGGCTTCTCACGGGTATTAACAAAAATTTAATTTTTCATACGGAACCCTAACTTTTTTGAAAATATTCTTATTAAACGCGTTGAAGTAGAATTTCATGGTTATATCAAGACTTAGGATTACGAAAATAGTTAATAATAATCGATTTAGATGTTGTTAGGTTAAAAAATACTTTATTATCGAGGATAAATGCTCAGGTATAACCTCCTGTATTCACTGTGAGGACGTACGTGCCACCTCTCCCCTCCTCCCCCCTCTCTCCCGGGGGCCATGACTCAGCTGTACTGTCTAAAAGCTCCACGATTCTATTAAATTATGGTTTGTTATCCAGTCAGCCAGTTACAGAATGCACTTACTTTGCGACAATAATTATTTTCGTCACAGCAATTGTATAGTGTACAATAAATTACCAGACTCCGTCACAGCTGATGGCAGTCTACATTGCTTCAAAGTCAGGTTGAAACGTTGGCTTATCGAGCAGAATTTCTACTCAGTGAACGAACTACTAGAAAAGTAAATTTAAATATGACTATATTTCCCTATCAAGTGTTTTTATGTCAACCTTTTAATTTATTTATATTGTTTTTATTTACCTATATTTAAATTTTTAACTTAAGTGATGATAAAATACAATTTGTATTCGTATGAAAAATTAAATTTTAATTAATTTTACCAATAAATTGTATTTCGGTATTTCTGTATCTGTAATTGCGTTTGCTCAAACTATCTGCGGCGGGCGTGGCCCTTCGTTCGTGCTGCAGAGGGCAGTGAAAGCGTTAATATGTCTAGCTTGGTAGACTTGTGATGTACCTACCCTTGAACCCACAGTTTAATTAATACATAAAAAACCGCGGAGTAGGTATATTTGCATAGTATTTCAATAATTTCCATTAATTAGGTATCTTGTTATAAATTTCAACAGACATAGTTAAGCAGCTTTTTTGGTTTCTCGCTGACTTTGAGGTTTATTTTAAAAGTAATCCCAATCAGGTGTCAACATTGCATAGGACTTTTGTCTCATGCTTTGTGGAATAAATATCCATGACTTCTTACAAAAGGTAGAGGTAACAAACAAGATCCTTATAAAAGTTTGCAGGATTCATGACGGCGTACACAGACAGATTCGCTATCAGCTCTCTTGGCTCTTGGAGCGCATCTTGACCTAGTGAGCGCGCCGCCCCACCACACCGCCGCCCCGCCCGCCCTTCTGCAGTGCTGTCTTACATCCACGGAGGGCAGGGCATCAAGAAACAGGTCAATTAGTTAAAGATATGGTATTTTGTGATAATTTTCTTGACAAAATGTAAATTACTTAATAGAGAGAAAGGATTTGATTGGTTGTTTGTTTGGATTGAATATATGCTCCGAAAGTACTAGACCGATTTGAAAATTATTTCACCATTTGAATCCTACAGATCCGTAATGAACATAAGGCTTTAGAATATTTTAAATATTTTAGGTATCCGTATGAAAACTTCAATAATATAACCCAACCCCCTGTACCTATATCTCTGTGTGGTTAAAAAATTATAATATTGTTTTTTTTTATTAAATAGCTGTAAGAACCGGGGCGTAGTAGCTGGCTAGTAACTTATACAAAAAACAATCTTCTTAATTAATACGAAATAAGACTTTTGACAAAATTTTAAGATTCAATTTTCTAAACTACCTACCTACTCTGTTACGTAAGATCCTTTGGTAACGGTAGAAAACCAATAACATAAGATTATTGATTCCTTCTATTTAAGCCTAAGCGACAATCTGCATGCATTATGTGATTTATCAGGAGTGCGGGGAGGCGGGGGTGGTGCGGGCGGGGGCGGGGGCGTGGTCGCTCGATACCCCCGCGCTGGCCTGCGACACCGCGCGCGCTCAAATAATCACCAACACCTATAGATAGAAACGGATCGAATGCATTGCTTTGCTATGCCAGGAGAATTTTATCTCGCGAATCGAAGCAACATAATGACAAAGCTCTGAGAAATCAAAAAATCAAAATCAAAGTGCTTTATTTCTTTTAGACTTTACAGGACTCTTGGACATTCGCGTGTGTGGGGAAAACACTTCCCGCATAAATAAAAGAAAGGCTTCAATCACTGTATTTGTGTATATTTGAGTACAGGTGATACAGTTTAGGTGATATACACGTTTTATCCGTTCCTGGATATGTGCATGTGTAATAAAAAGTCGATAGTAACAATATCGGAAAAAACCCAAGATGGATCCCTCTTTGACTAGGGATGGGACGAACCAAATAGGGTTGTGACAATAGATTCGCCACACGTGTTAATATTGGAATATTCTGGAGCATCCTCTAGCATACTGCCGATCCATTTCTAAGTTTCACAGCGTTTCTAGTCGAGGTCGAGTGCCAAAGAGAATTTCAACATGAATCTGAGCTAAATATCATTGCGAATCTGTCTCTAAGTCTCAGAATGTGTTTCATCCCGGCTACGCTGGATTTTATGTTTTTTAAACAGAATAGGATTTGGTCTACTATATGCACTTGAAGCAACTTGGAAAGCATTATAAGACAAGTTATTAAATACATAATATAATTAATAACAATGCTTTTCTTTTTTTACAAGCAATCAAGTGCATAATTTATAAAACAATACGAAACAATAAAATAGCTGTTTAAAAAACCTTGACTTTTTGCAATATGTTTCGGGTTTCCCAATTTTTTGTTCATGTTAATTTCATAGTTATGGAATCGAGGCGTAGATACAACCATAATAGATATAGGCGGTTAAAAAAATACTGTATAATTTACCAATCATTGATTAAATATCTTAGATTAAATATCGCCAACGTCAATTTGGCAAAATAAATAACTATTTGACAAGCGATTTGATCATTGATTAGTTTATCGATGTCCAGACAACCGACTGTTTCTTAATCATTTCTTATTCTACTATTGGTATAACTTGTGAACATAAGGTTAATGATTGACTATATAATAACGATGATACTACTAACATAAAGTATGTACTAATCATAGGAAAATGATATTTCTTTATTTGGAAGAGCGAGACAAACATTTACTGAGTGAAGTATACTTTAAAAATAACTATGTACAGTAAGTTTATATAATAAGTTAAGAAATAAATATTTTGTAATTTGTGTCACCACCACGGCGCGGCGGGCAGTCTCAACCAGAGCCTAGACAGGTGCGAAAACATATTATCGTCCCCAAGTAGTGTGCAAACACAGGTGCACTCTATTCCCCCAGGCTCATAATCCACACGGATGGACGTGACCGGGGAGAGATCAGGCGCAGGACCAACAGCTTTCCGTGCTTTCCGAGACAATGGTAGTGTAACACTGCCAACTTTCTTTTAACAAATAACATCTAAGCGCGACAGCGTCACATTTTTTATCCAAATCTTTATTCACAAGACTTATATTAACGAAGATATAAAATTAATAGAGTAGAGATTGTTCGTCGAATATGAAGATAGGTATTTAGAGCACCGATATTATGTATCTACAAATCGCAATCACGATCAGACGCGATGACGACATAGCCTCGCACCCCTCACCTGATGAGAACTTATAGCCGATAAATGACACTGTTCATTGCAATTGATTGCACCATAGGAACACAATATTGGATTAATCACCATTATCTATACATATGCCGTGTGGTGCTCGCATAGAATTTCACCACCCCAACTCTTCCCGTGGGTGTCGTAAGAGGCGACTAAGGGACACACCGGGGGGGCGGGCAGCAGCGCCTTCTGCAGAACAACTACACCGAACTGCGATCCCCAACCCGCATGCCCAGCGTGGGGATTATGGGCAATAACCCCCACATAATGATACCATCTATGGCGCTCATTAGGGGAGGCCTATGTCCAGCAGTGGACTATTATAGGCTGGTGATGGATGATGGATGATGGATCTATACATATCTACCAAATATTACTATCATTTTTGATATATTTTGAGATTGCACCATAGGAACACAATATTGGATTATTCACCATTATCTATACATATCTACCAAATATTACTATCATTGGAATAAGTCCAGCCTAACTACCGGTATAGGTATTCATTATATTATATTCATCCGGTATATTCATTATAATTTTGCCAGCCTGCCCTGTATTAAATTATAAAGAGGAAAGGTCTAATTGTTTGTTTGTTTGGATTGAAAAGGCTCCGAAATGATGAACCTATTCGACAAAATCTTTGCCCTTAGAATCCTAGATTATCCCTAATGAAATAATGAACATAGGCTAACAGAATATTTTCAAATAAGTTAGGTATCCGTATGAAAACTGCAATAATGTAATCAAACGTGATTTACACACGTTTGGTTACATTATTGCAGTTTTAATTTTTTTTACAGAGATCATTGCATTATACATTTTAATACAGAGAGAGAATGAATCACTTAAAGTATTTTTGGAATCAAAAATATCAAAATTAATTGGAATTAGGAGTGATACACACTAATGTATCGATCCAATGTTTCACACGCAAGCTATTTGCTAGCTGGTAAGCAAGGGACATTTTAAAATAGGCATAAATATAATAATATCAAAAGCAATAAAGATATCATGTAAAGGCAGACACGAAACGTCATGGTGTTGTTTGCAAATAATACGGCAATATAAATTACAGTTTTTATTCATATTAATAGAAGTGAGTCATTTGGCTCTGGGGTAACTTATGGTGGTCTCGGCAAAAAACCCATACAATTTTCCTGAACTTAGTTGGCATACCAGCATATTGTTACATGGTGTCGCAGCAAAATGGCCATGGATTAGTTGTAAATATTCAGGTGCCTATCGAAGGCCTAAATTAAACCATAACGTGCAGACGTTCGCCTATAAATCTTACGCAACAGTTATTGTGGGCATCTCGGCATAAAATATTACTATACATAGATTTGACTTGAATAGCAGAAATCATAATTATATCAGACAAATAATTGATCTCTTTATAATTACACACTTTGAAATATATTTTATTATTAGTTTCTGGTTTAATGTCATACGATTTTAGGTAATTATTATTCTATTCAACAATAAATCGTCAATCTTGCTTATATGAGGGGATAGTACAAAAATAAAATAATCTACAATTGCCTTTCAACTTTCACAGCCCCCAAGTATTGAAAGTAAGGCAATGGGGATGGTTGACAAGTTTTTCCCCAGAATCCCTACTCCATCTTCTGGCCTAAGGCCTTTTAGGCCAGTTTATGAAAACTATAAAAGTGTTTGCTTCCTTCCTTAATTCTTTTTCATGAAAGTTGTACAAACATTACTTACTTACTTATACATAGAAAAGGACCAGAACACCCTGAACAAATATCTGCAGATCGTACAAACATTTGTTTGGCGGGAATCGAACCTATATATCTATGTAATGCAAGTATATCAGTCATCTAGTACCACACATGCATAACACAAGCTCTTAGCTTGGGGCGAGATCATGCTCGGTGGACTGTCCAGCATTATTTATTTATGTGTCAAACTCATACTAGAGTCCAGATGTCCACCAGTGGAGAACGGCTCTCCGGTCACAGACTGACCTCAGCTCGAAATGTACCAACGGCACTACAATACTACATAACACCTTTCATTCGCAGCGGTCGGGCAATTAGCTATTATTCTACATGTGAGTAATGTTCTACGTTAAAAGCAATTTCATTTTTCGTCTACAAAGTGTTGACTGCATTTGGTAATGTCCAATTTGTACAATTCCTTTTTTACGAAGTGTGTCTTCAACTTGATGGTTGTCGTCCGACCTCTTTTCTATAAACCAAGTTTATGCATAGGTATAGCATATATGCCTAGAGTGCAATTCCAATGCTGGGTAGTGAACACCAATTGTAATTAAAATTTTGTAATTAAAAATCTTATTTCTACTTCATTTGTTAAAATACGGTACAAACGTAGTATCTACCTATTCAAAGCCCCAAAAATATCAAGAATTGAAAAATAGATAATGTATTTGGCAAGTTGAAGTAGCAGTAATTACTTCCTACTAAAAAGGCCTAACATACCTACTGCAACGGCTTTTATGTTCACTCCCTCTTGCTCTTTCTCTTATATCTAAAACAGCTTATGTTTTAAATATATTACTTTGGATTTCGGACCGGCTAATTACTTTGAAAACGCAACTCAAACTCCACAATGTCATTGTCCATTCCCATTGATTCACATATTGCGTGCACCTACTACCTACGTCCTATTATTTCTGACCTTTCCATATTATCTTGAGCACATTTTGAGAAATAGTTCGTAGATTTCGTAACAGTGACCTTGTTGCGAGAGTTACAAGTGTGATTGATGTACAAAGTACGGTAACACTGCTTGTGTAAACGAGGTCCGAATTCATTTGATCTTCAACTAATTTAATTTTCTGGTTGCCAACTAGTCTACTAGACTAACTAGACTGTCGCAGCAACCCCTTGCGCTGGCCTGTATGCTGTATGTATTGCCAACTTTAGTGCGTAGAATAACAACAACAGGAGAAAAACACAAAAATGAACCATCGTAAACCATTTCATAACAGCGTCTGGTCGAAGCGACGTGTGACCCAAGAGTACACTTCAAACTGGTATTGATATGGATCAGTTGAGCTACCTGTAGTTTGTTTGCAACAGTCTGCAGTTAGCTCAATTGTAAATACTAGCTCTAATTTAGTTATTAGATATTTTCTTTGTATTTCATAACCTATTTAACTCAGCAATAAGCAGTAAGAGTCTTTCGACCTACACCAAGACACTTGAATAAGTCGTACGCTTCTGTAACTAATTCCTATGCAAATTATACGCACTACATTTTCACATTATTACATCTCGACGTAAGTAAAAATAAACATTCGTAATCAGTGTTACCAGCAAGTAAACAAGAGCCCGCCCAGTGTTGGTCGTTTAAAAAAATATACCATCAAACAGAGGGCTTGGTACGGTTGTGCATAGTAAATTTATACGAAAACCTTTTGGTTGTCCATCTGATAGAGAGGAACTTTTTGTACTAAAACCATTATCCAATAGTTTCATACAAGCTCTGCTATGCTCTGCTATGAGACAATGAACAAGAAGTTCTTCGTCTTATAACATTTAGCAGTATATACAACTTTGATAATTTAGAAGTCCGCAATCAGCAGTACTAAACGAAAACTATTTTAGTTTTGTTCCTGTGCTAACCCATACTAGCCGCAATATTTACATTTACATACAAATCGGCGTTACGTCCCGACTCGTCTCCTATATGACGTAACGTAACATCACGTATGTACATGTTGCGCTACGGCAAGCGGGATCGGCGTCATTAAACAAAGCAGATGGCTCGCTTGACCTTATCACCGGTTACTGCCGTATCTGTCGTAATATTAAAGTAATTGCGGTTAGTTAGTCTAATGGATACGTTCATTGCCCATAGTTTGTTTGAAATAAGTCATTTGTATGCAGTTTAATGCGGAGAGTTGGACCCCGCGATGGGCCAGTGACACTGTCGATGGAAAGGGGACGGGGAGGGGGGAAGGAGGGTCTTGGGAAGGCCTCTGTTCAGCCGTGGGTGGTTGTGTCGCACTTCGATTGATCGCTAAGGAAATCCGAGATAATACTGGACATAAATCACACAGCATCAGTAATTGGCTTTTATCAAATTGTGACGTCACATGATTATAGAATAGATATGGGTAAGGAATTTTATAGAGAACATTTTATAGAGAATAAGGCTTAGGCTGAACAGAAATTCCTAAAAATCTAAACATTGACATAGAGTATTTATTATGTATGTGTTATACGGTTTGTTCGCACTAAAAAGCAAATTTTCTGCCAGTGCATGTGATTTCGCTGCCTCGATTATTTAACCGATTCTAAAGACTTTTTATTAGCTATATAAATAATGATTATAAAATAATACAGTAGGTATAAATAAATTAATTAATTAAACTGGACAGCTCACTATTTAACCCCAAAAAAAGCTAAAATTTGAACCATTCATTGGCCCCACGCGGACCGTACGCAAATAAAATTATAAACACTATTAGCTAACTTATCTTTTATCTTTATGCCGTCTACAATAAATAAAACAGTATCACATTTTGCAATAACCAAATTAGTTCAAAAGACTATCGATAAGTTCAATATGTGATACTATAATAATATTATAAAGTGAAAAGACATCAAAAGAAACTTCTCATTCAATTTAATTCCAATATTAATTTAAATAAACATTCCATCAAATCTTTCCACTTTATAATATTAGTATAGTATCACAATGAACTTTTTTTTTTAAATATACTGTATCCTATATTCATCAGGGATAACGTTCATATAGAATATTTTCAAAAAAGTTAGGGATCTGTTTGTAATCTTTGTAATTTTTAGTAGGTACCCGTGTAAAGCCAGGGCTAAATTACCCCACGGAGAGCCCACTTACCCACCAGCAGTCTATTTCCCCATAATCACGAGTGCCCTATTGCCCCGCTTCAACTTCACGGTCACTGACCATATTTCTAAGCATATCCGAATAATTTCCCTAACAAACAATCAAATACTCGTATTATAGAGTTACATAAATATGTAAGAAACTCCATTGTTTACACATTACGTTGAGGCTCGTCAAGTTTGCTTAATAGGCTAGTATGGGCTCAATGGCCGTTAAGCTAACTCTTGTGTACATACAATTTAGCTTATGCCATACCTAACGCAAACTTGCAAACGCGGTAGCAATGCTCACTCAGTATTATTTATTACACCGTATGTATACTAGGCAGTGGGCCGGCCATACCTCGCGAAGAACCAACAACCGCTGGGATAAACGTGTTCTCAAGAACACGAACTCTCCACTCAAGTGGAGACCGCGACTCGGCATGTAGTGTTGGATGCCCTCCGGCCTGGTGGGATGACGATCTGCGAAAGACTCAGGCTGATGGCTGTTGCTACATGTTACAAGCTGAAGTCAGGACGCTATGGCGCTCATTAGGGGAGGCCTATATCTGTCTAACAGAGGCTGATGATGACGATGCGCGAATGATGGATCGCGCGCCAATATACTAGTCTTATCGAAAACTTTTGGGGCATTATTTAACTTTCTAGGAATTACCCCAAGTGCGAGGGCATACGCACTGTTATAACAATAATCTTATAAGTGTAAGTCCGAACTAATTTGGTTATTGCAAAATGTGATACTGTTTTATTTATTCGCTCACTAGAGAGGTCTTACGGCAAGTGTTAGAGGCTTGTGAGGCGAGACGGCAAGTCGCACTCCTGTGCTGCGACTTATCGAAAGCTTTTGATGTCGCAGACCACAGCGTCCTCGCCTCCAAACTCAACCACTACGGCATACGGGGACCGGCGCACTCCCTCCTGACAGAACTGTTGCGAGACAGGACGCAGGTGGTGGTCGCCGACGGTGGTGAGACGAAGTCTGATCCTCTCGGGACGGTGATGGGTGTCGCGCAGGGTTCATCGGTATCCAACATCCTGTTCTCGCTGTTACTGAACGACCTGCCGGAACACGTGACGGAAGGGGAAGCGTACATGTACGCGGACGATGTGATATATTCCCATCCGCCCCATTAACCTCCCCATCAATGGGGCAGTTGGGAAAAAAAATCTGCCCCATCATTCAAGTCAATGGGGTGGATGGGATTTTTTGCCCCATTGACTTTTTAATAATATAAAGAATAAATCTCACTATTCATATTCAGATACTCTTGTTTCTATTTACATAATTAACTGTTAGTAGGAACAATAGGAAATAAAAAGGCCAACTTATTTGAGCTAATCAAGTTCTGGTTTATTGTAAATATTCATCTTTTCGTAAACTACGCTAATTTAAAAATCAAATAATAATCTTAGGAAAAGCAGTGAGAAATCAAAAAATCATACGAAATTAGTTTTCTAATCTTAAATACAGTTGTTTTTAAATACTTTATATCACAGTGAGATAATCACATTTTTACAATAATTATTTTTATAAAAACTAAGGCCTTAAAGGTACAAGTGCCACATAAAAAAAACTAAAAACATTAACTTAATTAGCAATCATTTGCTTATATTTAAAATCTTTGTTTTATCACTTGTTTTACATCTCTTTCTTCACACTCTCTTTCAATCTTCCCAACTGCCCCATTGATGGGGAGGATAATGGGGCGGATGAGAATATATCGACGATGTGGCTGTGGTCGTCAGTGCCCCGTCACTGGACCAGCTCGAGCAGCGGTTGAACGCGGTCGCACGTCAAGTGGTGCAATGGTTTCGGTGGAACGGACTCGCTCTTAATCTTAACAAAACGCACTTCATGCATTTTTGCATTTCTGGGCGTCAGGTTAGGAGCTTGTCCGTTACTATAGAAGCAGACACCATTGAGCAGGTTCCTGCGACCGTGTTCCTGGGATTTGAAATAGACCGTGGCCTAACCTGGGATAAGCACATCAACAGCTTGTGTGCCAGGCTGGGTAGCGCATGTTTTGCTCTCCGCAGGCCGCAGGCTATCGCGCGTGGTGTCAGCCGACGTAGTCCGAACGTGCTATTTCGCGACAGTTCATTCGCTCCTGCAGTACGGAGCAGAGCTGTGGGGGCGCGCTGCTGATCGGGAGCGCGTCTTCCGCATGCAAAAACGTGCTGTGAGGGCGATCGCGAGAACAGCGTGGGACACGCCGGCGCGGCAATTCTTTGTATCGCTCCAGATCCTTACGTTGCCTTCCATTATCATACTCCAGGTAGTAATGCACGTTAGGCAAAATCTGGAGCGGTTCAAGACGCGCGGAGATCACCACACGCGATGCTACAACACTCGCGGAGCTGGCAAGCTATCTGCGGTGTCTCACAGGCTGGCTAAGTCCGACAGACTCACGCACGTGCTAGCACCCGCCATGTACAACCACCTACCTGATCATATAGTCACCGCACCAACCTTATCTGCATTTAAGCGAAGAGTGAAATTGTGGCTCGTCGAGAAGGCGTTCTACAGTGTTGAAGAATATATAAGAAAAATTTAATGATAAGTGTTATGATTATATAAATTTTGTTTTATATAATTTAATTTACAATTGACATATTTTAAAACGATTATTTTTGTATTTTTGATTTAATTTAATGTATTTAATGTTGATATACGGACGTGTAATATTTTTTACCAATAAATTGATTATTCTGATTATTCTGATTATTCCGTAGACACTCCGGCGCAGAAGCTTTTTACCTCGTGCTTGGACATCCGCGTGCCAGCGGCTAATTATCATTATTTTCCTGCGAAGAGATGTTGCTAATTATGCCTGAGGCTTTAGTATAGGGATGTGCAAATCTGAAGAATACTTCCTTCGTTATCGAGTCTTTCCTATAAAATTAGCGCCTAAATGATCGAGAAAACTACATTCTTAGTATGATAACGATCCATTAGCTTCATAATGAATTCGATGATGGTATTGGAATGATTTGTGTCAGTAGTAGGTAGAGATTTTTAGCAAAATTGTGTAATGACTAAGCAGTCACGTTCGCGCCATTGATGTTATAAAAATAAGTAACAATAACACATGGCTCGTCTGAATAAGTGCAAGTACTCATTTAAACGTAGTACTGCACAAAACGTCATCGTCGGAACAACTCATGGAAAATCGGGAGAATAGGACCAACAAAAATATGGACGGATTGTGTAACAGAGGAAATGGCTAATGACAGAGTATGGATGGATAGGATGACTGGTGAGAAGGCTCGAGAGTGGAAAAAAAATGTTTTGTGTATACCATGAGCAGGTATAAAAAGAAGACCCAAACGTCTACATATTGGGGCTTGTTTGTCTTTTTAAAGTAGCTCATAGAGTGTATTGGAATTAGTTTCAATATTTACATTTTATTTTATTCGTAAATTATTATCTAAATGAAATACGGGATAATCGACACAGCATCATTTGGCCCCAATGTTAGCGGAGCTTGTGTTATGGAATAACTAATTTACATAAAAACACAGATTATATTATGATACATAGAAACCCATACGACATTGTATCAACTTTAGATTAATTTCAAAGCATATGTAGGTACTAATTTATGTAATCGTAAATCACCATCAGTCTCATAACCAAGTAAAAACCTAAGTAAATGCACAAACAAGAGATTTAATGTAGTCACCAATGAAAGCATGCGAAATGTCAATAACGTCGATTGAATGATGACATTTAGCACATATAGCGGCGCCCGCGCATGACGTAACGGCCCGCTGACCCCACAGACATGTGCGGTCAGTAAAAGGGATTTTCCATCAATACTGCCTTAGGGCATACACTTTGTTTCTAATGATATAACAATATAACGAATAGTTGCTAAATTGCTTGCTATTTTCGTCCGACGCGAGACAGCTTTTCCTTGTAGAGCCATTGGCTACAAAGAAAGTCAAGACAAGGTATTATAAGAAAATATTATCATAAAAATTTCTGGATGTATCTTTTTAGCCTTAGCAATTGTCAGAAATCTCAATAAAGAGTTGAGAGGTCAGAAACTGTTCGCAGGTGTTTCGCGGTATCACGGCATCTCTGAAATGCATGCAAATGTGCGAACTGGTTCTCAATGTCTCGTCTGCTCTAATGTGTTCCTTGACCCTGGGCCCACTCGTGCGCATAAAGATTCAGATAGCGTGTTATTGCACCGGCTCTTCTCGCTACTCGGAACCGGATGGAGCGCCATTTTAGCCGCCCTAATGGCTTTTCCGTTTAGACTCGGAGCTTTTTCAACGAGATTTTTGGATATGAGGAAAATTTTGTTAATAACTCCAATCGGCGTTTATATCTAAGGACGTTTTCATGAGCCCAGCATATTTCGTTCTCGATGAAATAATTATCTCAGCCAAACGTCGTGCACTGCGGAGGCCACCGAAGATCATCTCATCCGCGGAACGCGCGTCATGCGCGGATCGTTAACCAATAACGATTCTTATTTTGCCACTAGATGGCGCTACACAAAAGTCAAATATCATAAACAATTAAACAATTTTCTGTTTCAAAACTCATTGCGACGAACACGCATTACGTTCAACATGCATTTCAATCAACTGTTCATAAGATGACAGCTTATTGTTGATCAAAAATTTTAGCTAATGTAAATGAGAGTATCCACTCTCAATTATAATTTAAATCCTTAAATTATCGAAGTTACTGCTGTAATATTTTATTAAATTGATAAAGCTAGGATCAAGAAGAAATTAATTTTCAACGAATCACTTTAAATTTTTCTTGGAGTTGACAGCGGAAATTGCGTCTTTGATGTTTATATATTTTGAGGTCATTTAAAATATTGATAGAAAATACTTTTTTCAAATGTGATATTTATGACTTTAGATTAGATTTTTATATAATTTAGATTTTTGATTTTTGACTATAGAAACATCTATCATCACCATACAGCACAAACGTCATACAGCTTCAGCAATGCAGCTAGCTTGTGTGGACGCCTCAGCCTCGTACGTAGTTAACGTAGAAGTTAAATGTTTAAATATTACATTACATACTAGTATTAATTTAGTTCTGTTAATTAATTATGATTTCCTTTGCCTTGCCATTGCATCTGCTCCTCGGGACACATTATTAATAACTATTTTATAAGTTTTTATTACCGTGCAGTATAGAGACAGAGAGAACAGAGGGTTTTAATTTGAATAAGTTTTTTACTTTGACAATTCTGTCCTTACCGAAGATGGTGGAGACTATTAAGCGTTTATAAAACATGAATTTTACTTTGAAATTTTTCGTATTCATCAAATATTTCATACGCAAGGCTTTCAGCTATAAAACTTTTTGTAGCATTCAAAGTATTATGAATAAAAGTTAAAAATCCAAACCATGTTCAGTTACGTACTTACTTATTAGTATTCATAATTCACACATTAGATTTTCAGTCATAGAATTTAAGTTGTACGTCGTAAGAGTAGGTACTACCTCTTCTATAATCAGCATTGTAGTTTGAGGAAAGCTTTCTACGATAGTATGTCACATCTTTCATAATTAGTTATTACACAATTTTGCTCGTCGCCTGTAAGCTATAGGTAAAAGAGCTTGTAATCAACGAGCAAAATTGTGCCTTAACTTGTAGGTAGGTATTGCTTTAACCATTTTCATTGTAATTAATTATGTAATTGGACAGCTGACTTCACACTTTTGAAATATTTTTTAACTACGATTGATTATCTAAGCCCAAAAATATGCAAAGCTTGTGTTGTGGGAACTAGTTCCTACGTAAGTTCTGCTTATTTTTGTAACACCGGTAGAATATACCCAGCTGCGGTACAAATATTTGCACATTACATAAAACAACAGCTGGCCCCTTGGCGGTAATAGAACCTACTACCAGAGGATCCAGCGGCCCTTTGTCCAATACTACAGTTGGCTGGTGCCTTGGTAGATCGCGAAATGGGAGAGATGCTTGTCTGGCTGCTGAAGTTGGTCTTGCGATCTGATACGTCGTGACTTCGTGCGCGTCCTTGGGTCGCTCCAAGCGTGAGGACACATTGCATAGTCCACGCGTGATCGTGGGAATCGCAGACAATATGATCGTGGTCCGTCCACATTATTTTCACGAAAAATTAGGACCTTTTTGTAGCATTCAAAGTATTATGAATAAAAGTTAAAAATCCAAACCATGTTCAGTTACGTACTTACTTATTAGTATTCATAATTCACACATTAGATTTTCAGTCATAGAATTTAAGTTGTACGTCGTAAGAGTAGGTACTACCTCTTCTATAATCAGCATTGTAGTTTGAGGAAAGCTTTCTACGATAGTATGTCACATCTTTCATAATTAGTTATTACACAATTTTGCTCGTCGCCTGTAAGCTATAGGTAAAAGAGCTTGTAATCAACGAGCAAAATTGTGCCTTAACTTGTAGGTAGGTATTGCTTTAACCATTTTCATTGTAATTAATTATGTAATTGGACAGCTGACTTCACACTTTTGAAATATTTTTTAACTACGATTGATTATCTAAGCCCAAAAATATGCAAAGCTTGTGTTGTGGGAACTAGTTCCTACGTAAGTTCTGCTTATTTTTGTAACACCGGTAGAATATACCCAGCTGCGGTACAAATATTTGCACATTACATTAAACAACAGCTGGCCCCTTGGCGGTAATAGAACCTACTACCAGAGGATCCAGCGGCCCTTTGTCCAATACTACAGTCGGCTGGTGCCTTGGTAGATCGCGAAATGGGAGAGATGCTTGTCTGGCTGCTGAAGCTGGTCTTGCGATCTGATACGTCGTGACTTCGTGCGCGTCCTTGGGTCGCTCCAAGCGTGAGGACACATTGCATAGTCCACGCGTGATCGTGGGAATCGCAGACAATATGATCGTGGTCCGTCCACATTATTTTCACGAAAAATTAGGACCCAAAATATGTAGAGCATGTGTTCGTGCTGCCAGAATCCCTAGTACAGTGTGGATTAGTTTACAACGACAAAAAAGTTTTCGAAATGAACTCAATCTTCGTTTTTGAAATTATTAGATGGAATAACGTATTTGTTAAATTTTTTTCTATGTTTAAGCGAGATATAAAGTCTACCAAGCTATCAAAAACTATTTTCGTAATCAAACTGTTCACACTACGAACTCGTACAGATTACTATACCTTAGATATCTACCTACATTAATGATTATTGTAGGTGTTAGGTGTGTGTATAGTATGACGAGTGATACACTTAATTTATTTCCTGAACTCTAGGGAAAGAGGGACCAGGGCATCGTATTTTCCGGAGTTATATAGATACCTAAGCTAAACCTGAAGATCTAAAGGGAACATAAATATTAACTTATTACTATTAGTATTTGTACAGTGACATCAACACCTTATAATACCATCACGATTTTGTTTACTTTAAGTATTTTTTAGTTACAGAAGATTTAATATAAGAATTACAGTTAGTATATTCACTAAGCGTAATATAAAATTAAATATTAGTTTTTGACAATGTGTTTTAAATTGTAACTAAGATTATTTATATACAGTAGGTACTTGATTTAGGTATTTTGATCTTGAAACAACTATTCGATACCTACTTATTTCTTTTTATTGAAAGTATTTTTTTATTCCATTAATTTTTCAACTCTTTTGCTGGATGCGACAAGCTGAAGACAAGGCGTTTAGGCGCTCATTAGAGGAGGCCCATGTCCAGCTGTGGACTTACATGGGCTGATGACGATGATGATGATGATAAATTTTTCAGTGCCCTGCAAAGTGCATGTGCTATTGAAATAAGCTAACATGAAGATCTAAGCTGTATATGCATGTACGTGTGAGTATGCATGTTCATGCGAAATAATACATCTAAAATAGGTATAGGGTTTCTTTAGTAAGAGTGGTTGTAAAGGTTGGTCTGAACAAGAAGCTCCCTGACAAGAGTTGTTGAACTCATTCCAACAGCGAATTATTTATCGTCTTGTAAGGCGCTCGAATATTTACTTCTGAACTTACTATGTATTTTGTTCTCAGAGGCTTTGTTGTGCAGGTTTTAGTATTCTGATAGATGATTATGCGGTAAGGCCGCCAATTCCTTTTTCATTCTAATATGATAACTTGATAAGTTAATAAGCTCCGAAGCCTTACGAAATCCTATGAAATATAGAATTATCTATGTGTCTGGAATGTCCAGCATTATTTATTGACTATTTTCTGAACGAGTTAAGGACACGAAACGTTCTTTAATTACTAATTGGTAAGCTCACGTAACTGCTTATCTACTTTATGAAAAGCTAATATTTTTAATCAAATAAAAATCCTGCTGATCGACCTTCACCAGATCATCGGTCCACCTTGGGAGGGTTTGGGATACCTCTGCTTGCGGCCAAAACAGGAGGCAGTCCAGCAGTCTGCCTTTTGGCTGAGATGCAAACAAAACTTTTAAAAACTTTGCAGTCCTTAATATTTTAAGGTTATGGTAATTTTCGTAGTAAAAGACAAAAACGCGGATAGATCGATATATCTGCCATTTTATTTTTTCTCAGTCACTTCAGTTATTGCGTGATCATTGCGCATGAAACTGCGTCAAAATATTGGAAAACTTAAAATAACACAATTAATGGTAGAAATCCCGTTACATAGCACTTATTTATTAAACATGTCGTGTATAACGTGTTTGCATGTTAGTTTACTTTTGTAAAATTGTTGACTGACATGAGGTTCCTATCCATGTTAACATCATCAGCAGCAATTAGTCTAAAAGCAGTGACGTGAGATGGTCGCGATTCAAGCTTCAGGTCCCACAGGCACAAATCTTCAAAATCAATCGAAAACTTACAAAACACGCGTAAAACAAAGAGTCCCACGAAATAACTACCGCGAGTTTTTACCACAAAACAATAGTAAATCTTCATAAGTGATGGGTGAATTGAGATAGGATCGAAGTGTATCAGAGATGAGCGAGAGAGGGGCTGCACATAAAAGGGGGATGCGCACGCGCCGCCGTACAGTGCTCGCACACTCGTTGTCGCACTACGTCACTTGCGTCACTTGCGTGCTTGGATCGCAGCGAGCTGGTGAGTACGTGTAGTGCAGTATCAGTGATCCGTCCCCGAAATAAGTGCAGTTTAATTATAAATTCAGATTGATTAGGAATCGTGATGAAGATAAATTGGTAGGGCGTAGAGACCGCAAATTGCTGGTTTACCTTAATTATAATAAAGGTGGTACTGACGGAGACTTGCATTTCAGAAGTTCCGAGGAGTCGACGCGATGGCCCGTTTCCACTCACTGGTAAGTCCCATCATAATGTTTTATTATAAAATTTGTACTAGATCAATTTCAAAAACATGTCAAAGAACTTATTACTGAAATACTCTGCATGCGATTCATTGATCTCGGCTTGTTCGCATAAGTAATTTTAAAAGCTCCAAAGTAATGAAGATTACTAAAAATAAGAAGTAAATAAGAAGATTCTACGGCTTTTATAATGCCATACACTAGCCTATAAAAAAATTCAATCGTTCATTCCTGTTTAATTAAATATTAAAAATATTTACTTATAGAGACACAAAGTAATTTAGTGCCGCGTCCTAACGACGCAAGTTTCACTCACAATAAATATACCCAGAGTGTCTGCCCAGAGCTACTCATAGAAGCACCTTTTTGTTTTAACCTATTCACCTACCTTCAGACCAGTATGTTAAGAGCATAAATACTTGCCTACTTAGCAAGTTATGCAACGCTAATCCGAGAGTACTACTAATCGCAGAAAACATTATTGTTTACCTCATTACCCAAACTATAAAGTTACATAAGGAACTCGCGGTTCGCGTTAACCCGCGTAACGCTCATAATAACTTTTACAACATAACATAATGCACCGAACAAACGTAGTCTCAGTAAGACTATGTACCTACACTAGACATTAGGTGTTATAAAGTGCGCGCTTTGAAAACGTACTTAATCTTCGCGGCCCTATTTGGCGTGCTGGAAAATGGCAAATTTTGGCAGTCTGCTTTAAATTCAAGAAACTACAGATGAAGCGACGCGCGGCGAAAGCGTCTTGGTTGAAACCATATCAATCTGAATTTTCTAAAACATATGCAAATAGCACCGTACTCACTATCGGATCTGTCATAAAGCGATTGATCAGAAAATTGGCCCGATTCAATGCACCCAAACAGATTTTGTTCAGAACGCTCGTAAAAAAAGTAACCTCTTAAACGCTCGTTTCTAAACGCCTAATGTGCAATCTCACTTACCTGCTATAAATGTAGTTCATAATATTGCATTAGAGTAACGGTTGCTTGCATCTTTCGGAAGCAGGAAGCGTCGCGGTCGGCTGGTCGCTACGTTTTACACGAGACACGACCTATGACACGTTACTGCTCTTGCCGTAAAGTACCCATACATAGTGCACGTCATGTTATTGTTGATATGTGCTCTAAAGGTTGTGCTGGACGCACCGCTAAAGGAGCACTAAAGAAGCGAGTGAGTGCTAGCAAAGGTTGATGGCAAAGTCATGCCAAGGTCTTGTTGTACCACTTAACTCTAATAGTACTCTATAAACCCATCTCACAGGAATAACATGTACCCATTGTGATTATTCTATTGACCAGCTCCGAAACACTTGCTTACGCAGATGAAAAGGATGGGATATAGGCTGGGCAGTGAGTGCAATAAATTATCGCTAGAAAATCCACTCGCCGGATTAACATAGCAGTATGCGTCAAGATAGTTTGTCAAGATTCAAGATAGCTCTTAGCTATAAGCTCTTAGCTAAGTTATAAGCTCTCCTCTTGACATTATACCTATTCATTCACTCATAATATTTAGTTTTTTTATTATTGTACCTAATTTTTTTGTATTGATGTTGTAAGCCTAGCTGGCAAACTAGAGATACTATAATATATTTGACATAAGACCAATGTTAATGTAATGTTACACCTAGTTTACAACAATAAATTCTTTATCTTTATCTTAGATTGATTCCTTTCCAATTTATGAGGAGATTGATACAGAGTTACCTAATTCAAAACTTTTCTAAAATGCTGAAATAAACATTTGAAGAAAACTGTAGAAGTTTCTTGTCAAAGAAAAATAGTTGTTACACCTTCTGAAGGAAGGTTCAGTTAAGTACAAGTTTTACTTCATTTATGCAGTTATACTCCTGTGTCCTTTCCGAGACATATCCTTAACTGTTCTCTGCCAGACTCCCTCACAACTCACCGCCGATAATAAAATGCGGGTCGCAATATTACTGCAATAAGTATCCAACTTTCACCATTATTTGTTGGATCTATTTGATCCACTTTTCAATTGCATTTTCGATGTGAAAATGTATTTCCAACTTCCACTTTAATTTTATCTCCCTTATCGAAGCTCCCGATTGCGATCACTTGATCAAAGCTTTACTGAAATTGTAGAGGTTCTTTGTTTTTGTACCACATTCAAGCCGCGGCTTCAATCGCGCAGCTTTGAGACGAGACCCGTCTTGAAATGAGGCTGTCTATGGAGTCCCGGCTTTACAGGCCTGAACAAAACATCTACAAACGTCTTTTAAGTAAATCCATCCCTTTAAAGTAAATCCATGTAGGTATCTGAGGTATTTCGTCTTCGACAACTACACAAATATTTACATATCCGCTTTTGTCTTTTGGAGAGTTTAGCGAATATTTGCGAACCCACCCTAAGGGCTCCACTACACCACGCGTTACGTCATTGCAGTAATTCGTGTTCACCGCACGTTGCGTCACTCTTCTGTTCTTTGGTGCACGTATAGGGTTGGCAAGTGACACACTGTCATTGATTTCTTGCGAGGGATCAATGATCCAACTGAAATCTAGAGCATACGACTGTATGACCTAATGATGCATGATTTTGGTTTTTATGTATCAGAAATTACACGAAATATCGAGAAAGGCATAAAACAAACGACCGTTTTTAATAAAATTTTGTCTTGTCGAGTAGGTTCATTTTATGTAAAAATATGTTTATTTAATTACTTTATTGGAAAATCAACGCCATAAACTAACATAAATTTTAGTAATAGCATCAGAGAGCGAAAAGATTTTCACGTATAGTAAATATTTAACAAGATGTGAACCGAAATAAACAATAGCTCGAATGACATTGAATAAAATATGAGGAATGTTAAAAAGACCGTATTTTCATGCATCTTCTTTTGTCGTCTCGCGATCAGGTAATACAGATTCCTCAACCCTAGCTAGACCGCGGCGGGGTGCTTTAGCACAATAAACAGTCATCAATGTTAGTGAAATATCACACACACAATAGGAAGGAGTGTGTTGAGCACGCGGGACTTCCGTGTCCGGGCCGGGCCGGCTTCTGCATTTGTGTCATTTGTGCCAGTCGCATCTTTGTTTACTTAGAAACATACGACTTCCCCGATAATTAATGTACTCTATGGATGCGACTGACAAATATATCTCGTGCCACTGTGATCGACAAAGCGCAGTGATAATCTCTCATCCGGGGAGGTAAATTGTTGTAATAATTGAACATTGTTGTATGTCGAGACCGAGACATCTCGAGGCGAAAAGCATCATCCCTTAACCTCTATAGTATTCAACAGAAATTTTATGAGACACTTGAAAGTGTATGATGAACATAAGCGCACTCAAATGAGTGTAACGAAGTTGTTGTTTTCGAATTACATCTATAGAGTACTGTTTCTCGAAAGATAATTCGACAATTAGCAGCTTCGTCGTTAACTTTGACGTAAAACGTACGAAGACTTTTGTCAAATCGATAATAAGTAACAGTCCAATTATATTTCCAAAAAGAAGAACCTATGCCTTAAAATGCACATAATCATATTATTCATAAATTTTAATTAAAAATTAGATTAATTATTTTCAGTAATGTTGAAATCTCCGATCGTTTTTAACCTAATTAGACAGTGGAGTTAATTTTACTCGTAACATTCTAATTTGATGCAAATCCTAAGAATTAATTAAAATTTATAGTTCATTCCGGCATTTTGAGAAATTGCTTTTTTGCGTATGTAATTCTAGTAATTTTATAAGATTGCCTCACACCGAGCTAATGTTATTGTGCTAAATTTCTAATTGAGGCACTTTGAGGCGCTCGGTTAAATTACTTACATATAATGTACATACAACAATGCCTAAATATGTAACTACTAGACCAAAATTAATTCCTTTGATATTCTGCTCGCTTAACCCGCACGTTACTGACAGTTACAGACTTGTTCATTGAGCACAAGATTCTAACAATTCGGTCATTATATATATTTGAAATTGCACTGTTTGTTAGAAAACATCTTTTCCCAGTGAATAGACGTGGTACCAGTAAAATTGGAATGCTTATCAGTAAAAGCTTTCTTACAAAAAGTTGTATAAAAAGTGTTTTTATGTCACGTAAGATATTTCAGGGTGTCCTGGTCGTTTTCTATGTATAGTAAAAAATATCTATATAGGTATGTAATAATATTGTATTGTATTATGTATATCAGTCATCTAATTAATACCCATAACACAAGCTCTGCTTAACTTTGGTTAGAAGATGCTGTGTGGATTGTCCGGCATTATCTATAATAATATATAAAAATTATTAAAAGATCTTGACGACAATATGTTCAGTAGTAAATTAAAACTATTATCAAATAACAAATATGCTATCGATTTTGTTACAGATAAATTTACTTAATTTATTGGACATGTTACTTCTAAATTTTAAAGTATGTTATTTTCTCAAATAACAATGTTATATAATTATACTTTGTTAAAATACAATATTAGCTATAACTTACTTTAAAATTTGCCTTAGTACAACATAATTGAAACTAAAATATTGTTAACATCTGTGCAACCTATATTGTGTTCAAGCAAATACATTATTATCTTACTACAAATACATTATTTACCTTATAAAAAAATATAATTCTACGATTCCCTAACTAGGTAATTATAGGCACGAAATAACAATTAGTCTCGCAATAGTTTATTTATCTTAATTCCCACATCGCGCCGCGTCGTGCGGGAAAGTGCCGCAAGGTCAATGTCGGCCTGCGTTGCCGTACGTTGCCGTGCGTTACCGTGCGTTACTCAACAATTGCAACAATGTGCTTAACATAGATAAACACAAAAGTGTCAAACAATTTTCGAAGCGGGTCAATTAAATATTGCGCGTCACTTGTGAATCTTTTCGAAGCAGCAATTTGTGTTTGACAGTTTTGGCAATAGGTTGACGCTTATCAATTGACAGCATTGCTAAACCATTTTCGGTAAGTTCTGAGACAGATGAAAATGATATCAATAAAGATATCCCTGGTCTTTGAAAACTAACAGTTTAATGTTCAATGTAGCCCAAAATCAAAGATTATATTTTAAGGAGGTCAATTTTTATTTATGAAAATGTCACGCTCACTTTGCGTCAACTCTTTTTTGTTCTCGTACAACCAGAAAAATAACTGTTTTAATTATATAAAAAAAAATTGGTACTTTAATACTATTAAATAACAGGACCGATACTTTCTTTGATACCACATAAAATTATAAATTCACACTAATAACTTCTCCGAATGACAAACCCATTCTGATCTGGGGTTTTGTACCTCTGCGACCCACTAGCGAGCTTTCTGTGCCACCACTGTCTAAGCTAGTACTTACGTAATAGAAAGTATGCCACGGGCGGAGGGCCAAGCTTTATCACTCGCGGATTAGGTAATTGCTTTGACAAAAGTTCTGTCAACCTTTCAATGACTTCCTGACATTTGAGTTAGAGACTATGACACCCATAGAAAAATAAACCTCACTGACCCACGGATTAATTACTTTTTGCGGTGACATAATCCTTCGTGTACGGGTCAGTAAAAACTTTCGCACGTTATAACACACTCGTTTTTCGACTAAGGAGTTTTCTATATGAAAAATTAGACTCCGATAAAATGTCACCCAACTACTGTCAAATAGAATTCTGGAAGCCGTGTTTTGTTTTGTTTTAGTCATGCTCAAGCAAAATAAAACTTAACTTCGCGAACCTTTCTTCCCAGGTAAGAAGCCCGTAAACTGGGTTTAAGTAACAGGCTTTCTATTGATGGGGACATTCCATCCGCTGAGCGATGCAGTTTTACCGCAAAACTTCAATATATCCACATTGCTGCACAGGTTCTACCCACCTGACTCGACTGTCTCAACTATCCGTCGATGTACGTTAAAGTTATTTGCGAGAAACACTTTTACTTTCGCTTTGGAATTGTCGTTATGTCATGAACATCATAAAATGCAACCTAATGGATGCAAATATATTCAAATGCGTTTAAATCGCTACACCAACTAAACAAAATGATTTTATGAATTGTCGTTAGAAATTATGTGAAGTTGGTGCTAAGAGCAAGATAGGTACAATGGAGTTATATTCATAAGTGCCTACTTATTATAAATTCTATTTATTTTTCACTTCTCTATTGTTTTGGTAGACAGGTGTAGGTAGAAAAGAATTGACTTCTACAAATAGGTTCATATTCGAAGACAGACGGCATTGCATTGCATGCATATTTAACAACTGTCCAAATATTACAATGCATCGCACGTAAAACATTTCTTCAGCTTTTAGCAATACGTGATCCCAGCTTCGCAGAGTCAGACAGTTACATGATTTTCATAACCTCTGCGAATATTGATGGTAAAAAGTCAATGATGGATTTTTCCAGTAGAAAGTGTCATGGCGGTTCCGCGCCTGATATTGGAAATGCTTCCTCGACGCCGCACAAAAACGACGGACACAATGAACTGTGAGAATCGCTATTGAAAGAAAATGTAATTTGATTTTGCAGATTAATTTGCAATCTATGTCTGAAAGAATAGGTGATTCTCGTTACAATGAATCTTTTTGTGGAGATGAGAAACCATTTTTATTTTAATCTAACATTGTCACAGAGGAATTTATATTATGCATGCCTCACATAAACAATAAAACAAGCCAACTTTACAGCTTTACGTACGCCAAAAGTGTTCGAAAGGTTTTCCGAAGGCGTCCGAGGAATATAAAGTGTGAATCCAGAAAGTTCTGGCAGAGTGCCGAAGCAAATCGTGATGTTATTGTAAAGCCCTATTCTCCCGTCCATTTGGCTCTTAGTGCTGATGGCCACCGATAACCTGCGTCCCTACAAATGCGTCGTTTGAATGTCGACAAGTAAACCATTCGGGACAGCGTGAGAAGCTCACAGCGACAGAGAATGTTGCATTGAAGGTCAATATTGACCCTTATTGCTGACAGATTACTGACACAGCTTCTGCTTGGGAACAAAGCCGTCAGGATAAAGGATCTGCTGCAAATTAAATGAGTAAACAATCCGGTTGCGCAACCTGCAACAATCAGCATAGCATATTGCACAGCGGCATTGTGGCGGCTCCCAGGCGCCGGCAACCAGGTCGCCGCGCCGGGTTCCCGTGAGATGCTCTCTGAACTAGACTATCTTTGTGTATTGTCACGGAGTAACTTGAGGACCCGGAGCTTTGAAGCATGCTCTAAGCTGTATCATAATTATTTGCCAAAAACATGTTAATGGTACTGTAATTAATAATATAATTGAGAAACATGCTTGACCGATGGTTAAAATTATAGCATCGACCACGCAGCCAGTTTCAGATTCGATTTCCACCCTGGTAAATGTTTGTACCATCTGCAGATATTTGTTTTGGGTGTTCTGGATGCTGTGGTATATTAAGAAATATTTATATTAAAATATTGTATTAATTGCATATATCAGTCATCAAGAGTAATCAACAATTGGGGCTGTGATGCTACAGAATACATGATGCTGTGAATTGTCCAATATACATAGATCTTTACATTGATTTATATGACTCTGTCAAATAGTATTACATTTCAGATTCAGATTCAGATTCAGATTCAATAACTTTATTTCTTTAGGCTTACAAAATAAGCACTTAGACAAGTCAAATTTCAAACAGATAAATTATTATAAAAAAGAAATAAAATATGTTATTGATTTCTCTTCACTTCAATTTTTTGTCCACTAGTGGAAGAAGTGAAAAAGAAACCACTAGTACATTCATATATAACTTATGTGTCTAATACAATGTTTTTTTTGCCTATCTAAATCTAAGTTTAGTGTGATTTAGATACATGTCAATAATTATTAAAATACATATGGATATGTAACTAAACACAACATTCATTTTCTTACATGCTATTGTCGGTGTGGAATGGAGCGACATCTGGCCAAGCATTAGTATCATTAACGTAATCATCTATAGAGTAAAAGGCTTTCTTAATAAGATTTTGTTTTATATATTGTTTAAATTTACGAATAGGGAGCTCAGTTGCTTCAGATGGAAGCTTATTATAGAAGCGCACACAATTTCCCATTTGCATGTGTCTTCCTCGTTACATCTCGAAATTGCTTCCCATGCGACATCATAAACACCTTTTTACCATCAATTCATTCCAACAATTGGTTTGTCACATCTTTCACGCGAGTTCACACCTCATTCCCCCGACATAGAGTTACGAGTAGACTTGTCAGCTTGGGGTCTCGTCAGTTTCCGCGGTGTTGTGCGGGCCGGAAGCAGAGAACATAATTTGGAGCTGATTGATGGCGACATTGATCGCATATGTAACGCTTATTGAGCCTTCTCAATAGAGCTTTAACATTGCTGGGAAACTTCGTCTTAATAGACGTTCGGAATCCGAACGTCTATCCGAACTTCGGATACGCTTTCAGTCACTTAATTAACAGAAGCTGTACAATTCACACAGCATCTAATCCCAAACTACGAGTAAGCAAAGTTTGTGTTATGGGTACTAGATACCTAACATACAACAGATAGATATAGGAACGCTAGGACAAACGTATGAAATTGATTTGGGATTTATAAGAGAGCCTGCGGTAGGTACTTCTTATTTCATAATCCGTTGTATTGGATACAACGCAATGGATGACTATTAGACATTATCGACTATCACATCATATTGTTGTACTGCAAAGAAAGTTGTGTAAAAATATTACGTAACCGAAAGTCGACACACCTCCACACTGTCCCAGACAGATCTTCAATAGCTTTTGATGATGTAAACGCCCTATGCTCGGATGCCGGGATTGTCTCTGGTAGTTTGGTAGTAAAGAAAATTACAATTATCTAACTAAATTAGAGCAAGTATTTACAGTTGAAACGATTGCGCTAACTGCAGACTGTTGCAAACAAACTACGGGAGCTGAACTGATCATTTGGTAGTTGGTACCTATACGTAGCAAACTTAGGTCTGTGTTCGAAACACGATGTTGTCGAGAAGTCGTCAGTCATCGTGACGTTTCAATTGTCTATGGAATTTGGAACAGCGTTTCTACAAAGGTTTCCAATTTGCGGACATGGAACTAAGCACGTCACGATGACGTTTCGAGTCCAATCTGAACTCTGAACTCTTGTATAGCTAGTAGGGCTTGTAAACCGGTTAATCGGTTAACCGAAAAACCGGTTAACCGGCCGATTTTGCCTCGGTTATTAACCGGGTTTTTTGGTCAAAATAACCGGGTTTTTCGTTTTTTTTTGCTGTAGTAAAAAATGAAATAAAAGCATTCTGAGGGTTTTAATATCACCCACCGACTATTAAATTACTTAGTTTATCGTTTACTACGGTCTGGAAGGACAACAAAAATCTCAAAAACACTTTTGAACGAATAAAAAGTCAGTAAGTTTAGTAATTTCAGTTTAATATAATAATAAAATGCAAAATATTGGAATATTAATGTCAGTAACTTATTTTACAAAAAGATAAATTGAATAGTAAGTTAATGATGGAGATAATCTTGGGAAGTCGCCCCGTGAACAGTGGAATACGTCAATGGTTGGCGCTACCTAACCACATACAGTGCTAACGCCACACCTCTCCTTATTTCCAATTTCCAAGAAAATTTGAATACAACAGGAATGTATTATATTAGTTATATTAGCCCAGTACGAATAAATATACATAAAGGAATAGAAAGGGTTGACCCCATAGTATATTCCTTTTAATAAAGGTATCGAGTAAAATTTTCCTGTATACGCTCCATAACGAGACTTTATCTAGCTTTATGAGGACCCATACAAAAACTGCGCTTTTTTCTTGATTTCTGACCGGAGCATCATAATATTCCTGTGAGTGCCCGAAACAGTTTTGTGCAAGTTCTTTGAACAAACGCTGGCAACATAGGGTCTGAACAGCAATTCCTTGTCCAGTTGAACCCCCTGATCCATCACCGATTCCACACTCTTCAATCGCTCTTCTGTGTGGTAGTTGTAGTGGAATGGGGTTGTTGCTCTGCTACTTAAATTTGTGCTGTGTCTAGGAGGGGACGTTGAGGTCGCTACACAGATTTACCTTTGAGGGCTAATTGTTCATTGTTGTAAATGGCACCTGTTTAGTTTGTTCTCGGTTCAAAATATAGAGGGGGTCTAGCAGTTAAAACTCCATTCAATCTTCTCGACATGCTTTTGATTAAGTTATCAATGAAATCTTGTGGTATTCGATTCCACTCTTGTACTAGTGCCCTTTTGAGATCTGCTGTTTGTTGGTTTTGGATCGCGCTATTTTATTTGCTTTCCTAGCTTATACCGAGCTGCAGTCAGGGATCCATTTTCAACGATGTGCATCTCCGTACGCGCCCCTATGCAAATACTGCCCCATACCATTACTGACCCTCTACCATATGGCTCTCTTCCGACTATGTACACTAAGCGTATTTTCGCAGGGTCGTCGCCAAACTTTAACCCTTCTATCATCTGGCTTTAGACAAAACCTAGACTCGTCAATGAACAATATTTTCCCCCAGTCATCATCATTCCAGTTTTGGTATGAGCGAGCAAAGTTAGCCCGAGCTACTCGATGACCTGTGGTGAGTAAGGGTCCTCTAGCTGGCAAGTACGTTTTTATTCCAGCTTCTTTAACTCTTCTTCTTACGGTTTTAGTGCTAACTGTAACCTGTTGAACATACTGGTCATAGATCTGACCTCAGAAGATGTCAAAGTGCGATTTTTCAGAACACTGCTCACCATAAATCAATCATCTCTTGCTGAAGTGACACTCTTGCGACCATGATCTGCACGTCTCGTGTACTCACCAGTCTGCTGATATCGTCGAACAATTCGAAATATGACGGATTTGTAAAACCCGTAAACTTTGAGCCACTTCTTTATAACTTTGACCATTTTCAATTAAAGTAACAGCTTTGGAAACCTGAGCTACGCTAAGATTCGGCTTTGTCCATTCATTGATTTGTAAGCACCACTATTGCAATATGTTTTAGTGAAAAAAAAGACAGAATTTTATGAATTATGATTACGCACACGTTAGTAAAATTATTCCAATAGACTAGTGGAAATAGCAAATAAACAAAAAAAAACAAACGAATACCTGAAACAAAAGACTACTGAAGTAATTCTTTTTTCAAATTAAACATTATGGTATATGTGGCCAGTTTGTACTAAGTACTTTTAGTGCATATTTCAGTTGTTTTTTCGATTGATGAACCGTTCCTCTAATTATGTCCATGAGTGTAGATTTGTCAGGCTCAATCATCAGGCCGGTAATACACTTCCGATTCTTTGACAGACGGGTGGTCGTATTCGACTATCCGAATGCATTCGTTCCATAAATACATTTTGTAAGACATCGCTTATCTATATTACAATTTCATCCGACGATCAGACAAAAAATTCAGATACTTGCATTTTTATTTAGAATCTTTATTTTGGCAATGCATTTTATATAGTATTTTGTACTATTATTAACTTTTATTTAGACGATGCCCATTAACAGCAGATATATAATTTAATTTAGTTTTCTTCTTTTAGTTTAATTAGTTCATTGTTGCGCGTTGCTTTGCTTAGGTACCTTGTTTGTTATCACTTTGTGCCTGACTGATATTTAGGTCCATTACAGATTTTTTCATGACTTGAAATATAAATTGACGTAACCAAGTATGCCTTGAGCTCCAACGGCAAATAAATGAAAATGACACGTGTTTTACTCATTGGACTGAACCGTAGATATGTATTCATAAGACTTAATTGTGATTTGAGTCAAATTAATCAGTGCTAAGCTAAATAATATGTAAATTTCATCGAATTTTATGGTTTTATATCGTCCAACGACTCTTTTTGGAAAAAAACCGAAATAACCGAAAAACCCGGTTTTAACCGGTTTGAAAAAATAAAAACCGAATTAACCGGCTTATAAAATAACCCGGTTTTTACAAGCCCTAATAGCTAGACTCTTATGAACGGAATGAGAATTCTTATTGAATCCGGTTAATTTTTTTGAATACCTCTAAGGTCTCAAACAAGCATAAAGCCCGCCTAATGGGAAGTAGTTACCACAGTCTATGAACACCTGCAACATCATCAACGCGTATGTTATGTCCCGACCCTTAAAATGTCTTAGAAGACCCTTTTCGAAAAACCCTTGAAAAACTTTTTGAAATTAAAGTCTCATATTTTTCCTTGCTTGATCAATAAAAATCTTATTCCGTCCGGGCCCTAAGCTTACGTGCAAGTGCGTGTGACGCAACGTGTGGCCCGCGCGAGGGCCACTGTCGGCGCACGCGCAAACGCTGTGATCCCGCCGCTAATCGAACGATTATACACGCCGCGAGTTACTGTAGAGGTAGGCAGATGTGGCGTGAAAAGATTCTATTATATGAGTGCTTACCCGTTCAACCCACAATTTTTGTACCCAATATTATTTTCCCCCTTCAACCCAAAAGATATGGTCCGTTCTACCCAGTCCAAAAATTTGAGTCACAGTGTATTCTAAACAGCACAGACACCATCATTATATTTATATTCCTAGGTAGTTGTAGCGTTAATGATATACCTAAATTTTTATTCGCCGACATTGAACGATACTATTTCCACTATGAGATATTATTTAAATGTTTTTACTTTAGTACTTTTCCATTTAGTGAGTGAGGAATTGTCCAAATTCATTATTTTTGTAAATAGTAAGTTCGTTCTGATAATATGATGAATTTGCTCAGAACAAATCCGAATACATAAAGGAACCCAATAATAACATTTCCTAATTGGATAATAATTACAAATATGTAAGTGATTTATTTTTTTTAACAGGCATCAAGATTTTCTAACTGATAAACAAGGGTCTGCCTCTCGGATACAAGTTACCTAATACGAAACCAGCCAGTTCACGATCGTGACCAGATTTACATAAATGTATAACTCTCATCTCCCTATCTCTTCCATCTATAACTGCCAATCTAAGAAAGTATCACCACACTCGGGCGAGCCGGGCGCTGGCACTTGCGAGTTACTTGTAGGTTTATGTTATCTCTGTAGTCTTGTAGCTTGTGAGTTGTACCTCTAGGTACTTGGCATTGTGTTAAACGTCCGTAATTATCGTATTACAAAGAATGCGTGCGCGCACTCTAATTCTGCGCTATTATGAAGATCAGTACTTTCACTTTTTATTTTACACACTGGGTCTGTAATATAAGTTGTTTTTTTTTTTTAGCCTGTTTCGTCTTTTTTTCCTCTGGAGGCCTTTGCCCAGAAGTGGAACGAAACAGGCTAAGTTGTTTTACGCATGTTAATTTGTACGAAGAATGTACATAATGTCCAGCAATAAATTTTTCGGAACAAAATTTAACATCAAATGTTAAAATTCACTGTGTTCCTTTTATTTGACTCCATGTTATTTAGCAAAAAAATAATTCTTATGATAAAGCATTTCGATCGGTATGATAAAGGTTCAGGGTAATTATTTTTCTCGTGCGGCGGTTTCGCTTCCCGGTTTAAACATGTAACTAAGTATATAAAAATCTACGAATACAGTCAAAATTATTTTTGAAATTAAAGTAATGTCTTCTTTCAGTAAACTGTTCCATCTAAAATATATAAGGTACTTTCCCTCCATGTGACATAGCTGTGGGACGCTCTGTATGGTAATTATTTACTGGGTAACGATCAAATAAACATTTGTAGAAATAGCGATTCAGACGTAATCTTTATAAATTTAACGCAAGCAAAAATAACTGAAATCGAAGTAACTGTATGTCATCAAGTGTCCTCTGCAGGACTTGGGCCTCCCCGAAAGCAATGTGGAAAAAAACACCATGATCACCACCTTGACTATTGTTGACTACCTATACTTATAAATTAAAATTATTCGGTTGAAGACAAAATAAAAAATTTATTCATTCCGTATCCGAAAATAATCTTTTTACTCCCTAATTATTAATGAAAAATTATATATTGGACTACGGAAATCGGAACAGTTGCCACGCGCGGTAGTCGCGTCAATCTGATAACGCAAAGTAAAGCTTGCGTAAAAATGGCCGCGCTTCCACGCAAATTAGAATAGTGATGTTAGTGGGATTTAGGTACTCTTATCTTACGAGGTAGCTATTACATAATTGTTGTATTTTTTTTTATAGAATAATCTAGAAGTAAACTTTTGCAGCGTTATGAGAGAGGCGAGAATAGGTATTGTAAAATAAACTGACGGAAACCAAAATGTGCAAATAGCATGCATGTATTTTCGTAAAGATTTTCGTAAAGCTACAAAAGTCAGTTTTTTTATTTCCGCCTAGGAGCTCAATGGAGAAGATTACTATTTCTGGTAGGTACGTATAAATTTATCAGTAAATCTAACCAGTTTCCAATTCGTTTTAGTTATAATTACCCACACTCTACCAATCTCTCTTTTAAGTTCTATCCTTTACTATTATTAGCCCTGGTCATACCATACCTCCCTCCATTTTTTCCTTGAAACTGGCTAATGACACCGCATTATGACGACATAACAATACCCTGAATTAAAGATTACATCGACCTCGATTATGGCCATTCTTACGGCGCTCAGATAAAGATCAAGTGTAGATCCGCGAAAGCGACACGCACTCTGATTGTAAATCTATTCGTTTGTTTGTTGTAATTTCACCTCATACATGCCGCGGCTTCTGATGCGGGTTTATGGCCGCTGGGCAACTAATGGTGCCCACGTGATCTGCCTGCGGTCTGAGAACATTTGCATATCGGAGCTGATCGGCCATCTTGGATGGACCACGAAAGTGTGCGGCCGAATCTCAAGCAATTTAATTTTTTAATGCGGATCCCTAACTTTTTGGAAAATATTCTATAGTCTATGTTCATCAGGGAAAGTTTAGGATTGTAATTGTGAAAGTGTATCTTATCTATCTATCTATCAACAATTAAATCTTTCCTGTTTATAAACCCCCCCCCCCCCCCCCTTTTCACAGATCAGATTACTAGAGATTAATAAAGCAACGCTCACGAGTTGTGATTGCAACATCCGGATAATATTGTCCGCTAAAGCCTATCTAGATTAACTGCATCCTAATTACATATCTTTATTAACACGGCTGCAATTCAACTCACACAATCTGACCGAATCGTCGTCATGAAAATTAAATTATGATCAAGTTTCTGCGCGTGCACGCGTTATATCTATGAAAACGTTTTAAGATTATTTAAATTCTATGGTTTTTGATTCAAAAAAAGTAAAAAAGCTTTTCATAGCTAGAGCAAAACCTATCCAAAATGTTATCCCGATCTAATCACTTATTCGCATGTTGTAATAACATGATGTACTTCCATGACTTCCATCCAGACTTTTCCAGTATTAATATTAGTGTGATGTTGAACTTTATCGAGACAGAGCGTCTAGCTTTAAGTTTGTTTATTCAGGTTTTTTTACTTTTCTACTTCAATCCTTGACGTGATTCGATAAGGTCACAATTCCAGCATCGTGTTAGGTAGGCTTTGAAGGACATTAAAATTTTTATGAAGCTCCAAACCTATGCTGTTTTGATGCGAAATCTAGGTAGATCTAGGTGATCGGTCTGGTCTAGGTAGACCAAAGAAAAATGGTTCCATGAATGAGCTACGAACCTTGATCCATTTGGTCCCATTGAGGCTCGAGGTAGACAATAATTAAAACCACAATAATCCACGAAACGTAATTTTACGGCACCATCCGAAATCTAATTACAAATTGATACAATAATCAAAAAGTTATTTAGAACGAAACCTTATATTATTAATATTACTAAAAAGGTCGGACCTATAACACAAACTCTTCTTGTTTTGGAGCTGGGTGCTGCTGTAGGTAAAGCAATGTGAAAATGTCCAGCAGGTGATTATAAAAGAACTGTGCTACCGTCACCGTGGGAGCAGCAACATTGTAAACTTAAATCGAGGGTTGCGACACTGCGCGACCACCGCAGCCTTGCGCTACGAAAACTCTTTCGAAACTCCACTAAAATGTGCACTAAACTGAAGCTAAAATGCCTACGATTAGACAAATTGCGTGTGGTGATTCGCGATGGCATGTGCTATGCGTTACAAAATAATTGCTTGTTTTTGGGTAATTTGAATTCGTAGCTTCGTACCTACTGCCGCCTGTGAGCGCGGTACGAATAGGTCCTGACATCACTCTTAAAAGAAGAATGATAGCTCTGATAAGGTACTATTTAGCATGTAGTGTGAGAAGTTACTATAAAATTAAAAATAAAATAGTACTTACCAAACCATTGATTTATTTACAAAGACAATGACAATGCGTAGCGGAATAAAACAATTAAATTAATGGTAGCCTTTATTTCGGTCAACGAATTAACATCGCCCTCCAACGTGGCAATGCTGCCAGCATTCTGGGCACTCTCCTTTATGGGGATCGAGTTCGATTTTAGTAAATAAGTAGTTAAAGGTGTAAATATTAGTTGTACCTACTTATAAGTTTTGTTTTGTATTAGTTTAGGTCTTGTTTCAAGGATTGAGAGGACTGACGGTAGTTACTTATACTTATCTACTCTCTGGCAACATTGATGGAATAAACAAAAACAACGCTAGATCAAAAATATTTAAAATGTCGTTAAACCTCCCTATATATATGTTAACAATTTGGTAATTGTACCGTAGCTACACCGTAGCTGGTGGTCCAGCGAGTTTCGAAAAGAATTAAGCATACTCTACTTTTGGGAGAACTTATCTAAGCGTAAGATCCATCGATCATCCTAAGATCCATCCTACCATCTCTGTGTGTAACCAGCCTTGTGTTGTTCCAGCTGGTGCCAGCGCTGCTGCTGGCCGCGCTCGCAGACGGCACCCCCCGGCACCACTACAAGCGGGAAGGTTAGTTCACAACAATTATGTATCAATAAATTATTATTAGTATACTTCCGCAGCTGAACACGAAACGATCAAGGAGATTAGAAAGAGAACAACTGTTCATCTACCTAATTCTTTCTAAATCTTTGTTTATTGTCATTGTGTAATTGGAATTGATTCTGTAGGTTATAGTTTAATAAACTAATAAAATTATTACAACCCCTCTAAAGAGTCTTTCTTGAGTAAACACTCAAGCACTATATAAGACTCTAGATTTGATAAACGAGGTTTTGTATAGAACTTGGCAGACAGTATAGTCATTAAATGATTTTGCTCAATGATTATTTCACTGAAACTGCCAGAATAGATTATCATCATTCAACACGCTCACAAGAATTTGTTTATTTTGTAGCCCCGCTGAGCTCGTCATACCTTCCACCATCGAGTGGAGGTGGTCATGGCGGCGGCGGTTTCAGTGGCGGCGGCGGCGGCTTCGGTGGCGGCCACGGCGGCGGCAGTCCTTCTTCAAGCTACGGCGCTCCCAAGCCTTCCAATAGCTACGGGGCTCCATCATCAAGCTATGGACCTCCAAAGCCCAGTTACGGACCTCCAAAGCCTAGCTACGGACCTCCAAAGCCCAGCTACGGGCCACCTAAACCCAGCTACGGGCCTCCTCCCAAGCCATCAAGTTCATATGGAGCACCGGCACCTTCCAGCAGTTATGGTGCCCCAGCACCTTCTAGCAGTTATGGTGCCCCAGCACCTTCTAGTAGTTATGGTGCCCCAGCACCTTCTAGCAGTTATGGTGCCCCAGCACCTTCCAGTAGCTACGGTGCCCCCGCCCCGTCCAGTTCATACGGCGCCCCGGCACCATCCAGCTCCTACGGAGCCCCACCTAAGCCATCATCGAGCTATGGCGCTCCTTCCTCCAGCTACGGTGCTCCCAAACCCTCCAGCTCCTACGGAGCCCCCGCTAGACCACCGGCAACCAGCTACGGAGTCCCCACTGGACCTTCCACCACCTACGGAGCCCCAGCACCGAAGCCATCTTCCTCTTACGGAGCACCCGCGCCCTCGAGTTCGTACGGCGCCCCGGCACCATCCAGTTCGTACGGAGCCCCGGCACCATCTAGCTCATACGGAGCTCCAGCTCCATCCAGTTCGTACGGTGCCCCGTCCTCGGGCGGACACGGCGGCGGCTCATCCAGTGGACACGGCAGCAGTGGGTTCGGAAGTAGCGGATTTGGTGGAAGCAGCTTCGGTACCAGCGGCAGTGGATTCAGCAGCAGTGGTTTTGGTAGCAGTGGCCCATCCAGTTCATACGGCGCCCCGGCGGCACCTTCCAGTAGCTACGGCGCACCCTCTCCTTCCAGCAGCTACGGCGCCCCTGCTGCACCTTCCAGCAGCTACGGCGCCCCTGCGGCGCCTTCCAGCAGCTACGGCGCCCCTGCTGCACCTTCTAGCAGCTACGGCGCTCCTAGCTCCGGGGGCTTCTCTTCCGGCGGACATTCTAGCTCTGGATTCTCTTCAAGTGGATTCGGAGGTGGATTCTCATCAAGCGGTGGATACTCATCCGGCGGAGGACACTCATCAGGAGGTGGTGGCGGCGGCGGATACTCATCAGGAGGTGGTGGCGGTGGCTACTCGTCTGGAGGTTCCAGCGGTGGATACTCATCCGGCGGTGGTTTCTCTTCAGGCGGAGGATCAGGAGGTTACTCCTCCGGTGGATCCGGAGGCTACTCGTCGGGTGGCGGCTACTCTTCAGGCGGGTCAGGACATGGCTCCGGCGGTGGAGTGCCCGCCACTATCAGCCAAGGCTACGACTCCAACGGTGGCTACAAGTACTAGACCTCTAGAGGCACCATAGGCTCGTGTACCACTATCTATACCAGTAGTCAATATGGAAGGATTACCATACCAACTGTGATTGTAATAACTCTATGAATAGTTGTTCTCATAGCTGTAAAATGCAGAATGTAGCCTGAGTATTTAGAGTGAGAGGATAATGTCACTCTAAACCCTTTTCTTGATTTTAGAGCGAAAGGTTAAATTACGTGGAGCTTGAACATCTGTGTTACCATAACTTTTAGGAACGAAAAACGAAAGTATTAATTATTTAATGTACAAAATTAGTATAAGTGCAAGTAAAAGTAATTTTTTATCAAATAAAAAATTGTAAATAATGTTTCCTAGTACTTTTCATGATGACCTATATCTATCCTTATAGAATATTAGACATACATAGGTAGTTAAAAGAAAGTCAATAACATGCTATATACTTTATTTAGTCACA
The DNA here is from genome assembly GCA_963931895.1 of Eupithecia pulchellata. Taxonomy (NCBI): domain Eukaryota; kingdom Metazoa; phylum Arthropoda; class Insecta; order Lepidoptera; family Geometridae; genus Eupithecia; species Eupithecia pulchellata. The sequence goes on from OZ007523.1 coordinate 1,072,908, forward strand.
GGAGCAACCGTAGAGTTCACAACAGTACACATAATATAATATATATTCCACATATTCAAAATATTCAACAAGAACTAGGAATAAGTCAATAATTATATCTACTACCTAACAGTGGGACGGCGCTCCCTCATACAATCTCTACCACAATCTCAACTCAACATTCATTAAATATTTATTGAAAACTAAAAAGATAAAATGATTTATTTGTGAATCTCCTTTAAGGAGCATTTAAAATATTACACGACTTTATATAGCTTTGAAGGTAGCTAAGCTACAACGAAACAACTACTCTACTTTACATAATAAAGGGACTTAAGTATACGAACTCTTAAACGTTTAGATAGACTCTCGTTATAGAAGGAAACGCCATCGAAAGAACAACAACATTCCTAAATCTACTCTTAAATATACTGATATGTATCATTTTCACACTAGTCTCTAGTTCAAAGATATGTCGCGCAGACTTGATATGTATCGAGTTACTTAGTCTTAGCAAACAGGAGAGTGATATATTACGTTATACGCAAAATAAATCTTGTAGACTACGCATATCAAATTTCTTAATATATGAGTCCGGTACAGTAAAGTGAGATAAATGTTTATTTTCAAATCCTATACACTTATAAGGATGTATAGTGTTTCAAAAAGCTTGATTGGACTGTTCATAGACAAGACACTCGGGGGAGTCACATGACACAAGAACAATATGATTATATCTACTTAACATTTATACGATTAACAGCTACGTGCTACCTGTGTCTAGTTATGTTGCCCTTCTTGGCAGTCTACAAACAGATTAGGCCTCTCTCGACAGATGTGGGGACTCAGAACACGGATAGCACGGACCAGCACGAGTGTATACACGAACAAGATATAACACCAACGAGATAATCATATATTTTCAGGCAAAATATTATTCTAATAACAGACTTCAAATCAGATACTTAAAGTATTAAGTAAAAAAAAATAAATGCTAATGCAAAGTCTATCTGAAATAATAACAGCTAGTTACCTATTTGTACATACAAGTTTTCTAAAAGCTTAGAAATAATTTGAAGTTCTTTTCAAAAATGTTGTATCCTTTTGTAAAGAATGAAATAAAATAGAAGCTCAATGGCTCACACGATTCGTGTTCTATACATTTCTATGAGTATCTATGTAAGTATATAAGTTAGTAGCACAAGTGATCTATACGCAAAGCTCGTTCACCGCTAAAAAGCATTTACGTCTTCATTGTCGCTTTTACACAATGTACATATTTAGGTGTCTATAAATTTTATACAAACTTAAACGAGTATTTTCCTTTCATATAATGCTTCGCTTTCAGTGACCTTTTCAAATAATATAAATTTCAAATATATCTTTATTTTTGTATAATTTTTGGTCACGTGGTTTAATTTAAATACATTTGATATGTATATTGTCGATATAACATCCTACAGCCACGCACACATGTGAGCTACGAAGCACTTCTCATTACAGTGCACTTTCTATACATTAATTGACGTAAATAAGGAATCTTCTCAATATAAATAATATACAATAGATATATATAAATAGTTCCTAAACACAATAATTAATTCACATTTTGATATGTATGAGTTTCATTACAGTTCGCTTCTAATCAACTATATTTATACATTCACTATAAATATAATCTATTGCTTCGTAAGTACCCCTTCACTCGTCGTCCAAAGATCATAATATGTTAACTTATATTTCGTTATTAATATCTGAAGCTTTTTACATTATAAAAGTGTCCTGCGGAAGAAACTGTTTTGAGCATAGTCGTCGCAATACTGTAACCTGTTTCGATGTGATATACCTTTGTAAAATCTGCGTAAAATATGCTGGTCATCAAAAAATACCCACCCTTACAGATATTTTGATGTACGTTTGTGCTTAGAAGGCCGTCTGTTTGCCGAAGGTCTGTAGCGGGGTGGAAGGGAAGAGGGGGGTGGGTCCGTCGTTGGGGTCGTCAAGGTCATCGTCCTCAAGCGCGGGGTTGATACGGCCAGCGCGCTCGTCCGGGCCGACCAGCGTGGCGGCGGCGCCGTACAGCCGCCCTGGCACGCCGCCCAGGACAGACATCTGCTCGCCTGCCTCCGAGGGCTCGTCCACACGACCCATGTCTTCGGGAATGTTCACCACGCAGTTGAAGTAGTCCGACTCAGGGCTTAGGTATCCGTTGTTGAAGAGGAACCTGCGCATTAAACTTGCATATAAATAAAAGTCAAAACTTAAATATAAATATTTAAAAAGGTGAACGTGGAATTTTATTACAGAATAAATGTCCCCAAAGTAGAGAGTTTATGGGAACCAGAAAAAGCCTAGATCAAATATTATATGCAGACAATGCCTACATACAAATATTTGGAATTACGAAAATAGATCTCAAAAACTTGATCATCGCCTAATCTACCACTAAGGCAATAAAGAGAGCCACAAACAATTTGCACAAGGCCACAATTTATTGAGTAGTTATATTGAGATCTATCATAAAATTCTCATCTAAGTAATGTAATGACCATACCTACATCCCGCGAGGCCGATTCACCTCGTAACCTTATCTCCCATCTGACCTAATTCAACCTCTCTAATACCTTTCAAATAAACTCTAGGCCCGAGCGATACTTTATCTAGATATAAAACAACAGGTGACATTGCGCAAGAGTCGCGACTTTCCAACGCATCTTCTGTCCGTCTGTCACGACCGTCATTACTGTAATAATGAAGCTCAAATGTCACTTCCCTGTTTCCGGAAAACGTGTCTGATTATTGCTTTTGAAAGAAAGAAAGATAAGCCATTGAATAACAAAGAAAATTACAAAGACCGAACGAATATTTGTAATCTAAATAAAATTCAAAGTGTCCTTATTTTCGGGTCGAGTCAGATATTTAAAATTACTAATGTATTCGTAAGTAAAACTAGGAAATTAAGTAAAAAAATTAATTGAGAAACAAGAGATGCAAGAAAGCTTTACTATTTTAGGTCTTTAGTTTTCTATTTGGGGCTAAATCTAAAATAAACTAAACATAAAATAAATATAAAAATATAAACAAATAAATATATGTATAATCTAAGGAAAAATTAATCCGAAAAAAGTTAAACAAGTACGAGTTATTAGAGTTGGGGTTTTAAATGTTTAATGAAGAGTGAGCTTTTTCTTTTTCAAATTATACGAGTGCCTGATTCTCAAATTCGTCTGAAAATCGTCCTGTAGAAATCGGACCTTGTGGGTTATTCGGGATGCTTCCGATATCGGTGGGCTTCAAATTATTCTAAGTAATTTCAACTTATGAAAGCTTTGCCAAAGTAATGGAAATGTATATTAATGCTAATGAGATAATTTGGAAATCTGGTCCTGGAATAATTAATAAGGGTTTCTTTGGGATAATTACCTTTTAATTTCTCTTCAAAGGAGTTTTAATTTTTTGATTAATTTCTGTTTAAAGATATATACTAATTGTAATTGTTAAGTAACTTCCGTAATTTTCTTTATTAATAAAAGCAGAATAAAGAAGATTAAAAATGTAGGTACAATTTATCATATTATGTAGAATAGAAATAGACATAGCTTTTTGTTATCAATGTCACTTGAAACAAGTACGACAAGTGCGAGTGAACTCGCGCGCCGAGGGTTTTGAACTTTTGTCGTTTAGGTAGGTACGTATATGACAACCTCTTGGCGCGGTGGGCTTACAACGCAGGAGGTGGAGGTTTGATTCCTGCCTCGGGACTAATATTTGTAGGATCTTCAGATTATTTGTTCGGGTGTTCTAGTCCTTTTCAGTAGGTACACAAAAATAAATCATCTAATGTGATACTTATACTTTATTAAGTATAACAGCTATCGTAGTAATACCAATAACACAAGCTTTGCTTAGCTTAATTGTGGGTAAATGATACTGTGTGGATTACCTAGGATACATACCTATCTCTTCTCAAAAATTTTGAGAACAACGGTTTTGGTGCGCTGTGGATCTCCTATTACAGTTACTACAGAGATTAGTGGGTAGGTAAGTGGGTTGGTACCTACAATTTTTTTTCGGCTTTTTTCAACCTATTTCACTAAGTATGAAACTTAGACGATTTTCAAAACCTGTTTTGAATTGTCGAAATCCATACCTTTGATTTGATATTACTCTCAATGAAATAGCCCCCATTGTATGAAAATTAGTTTTTTGACCATATTTCAAAAAGTATTATATTTACAGACTTCTCTATATTTTTCCTGTAAAATATAGATGTATATCTACAAACGCTTAGTACATTTTACATCAATCACTCTGCAATCTTCGGAGATAAGGGGGGGGGAATGGTAAATTTTTTTACCTTTTTTAAAATATTTCGAAAAGTATAAAACTTATCGCAATTTCAAAAACTGTATTGTAATGTACAAACCAATACCTTTCATTTGATACCCAACACGGTGGGGTAGTCACCCCTTTAGAAAATTTTCCCGCCCTTTTTTGACCTTATTTCAAAAAGTATTATTTTTACAGACTTCTCTATATTTTTCCTGTAAAATATAGATCGATATCTACAAACACTTTGTACATATCACATCGATCGCTCTGCAATCTTCGGAGATAAGGGGGGGGGGTAACCGGTCAATTTTTCGACCTTTTTCAAAATGTATCAAAAAGTGTAAAATCTGTCGAAATTTCAAAAACTGTATTGGAATGTACAAGCCAATACCTTTCATTTGATACCCAAGTCGGTGGGGTAGTCAGCCCTTCAGAAATTTTTCCCGCCCTTTTTTGACCATATTTCAAAAACTGTTATTTTTACAGACTTCTCTATATTTTTCCTGTAAAATATAGATCCATATCTACAAACACTTGGTACATATCACGTCGATCGCTCTGCAATCTTCGGAGATATGGGGGGGAAACGGTCATTTTTTGACCTTTTTCAAAATATTTTAAAAAGTATAAAACCTACCAAAATTTCAAAACTATTTTGAAATCTACAAACGTGTACCTTTCATTTGATACCACTTTTGACTTTGTACGTTCCATTTAAAATTTCGATTTCAAAATTTGTATGGAAAATCTTCATTTTGATTTTTCATTTATTTTTCTATAAATATGTGCGGGCGCACAAAATGTATTATTATTTCAAATTTCAAGTCAATAGCTGCAGTAGTTTCTGAGATATTAAGGATTCAAAACACAAAACAGACCCAAAGCGATTTCATAAGGGTTTTGCAACCGATGTCAAAACCCTAAAAACGTAGCATGTATTTTACGATTATTGTACGGTCGAACTATACCAAATGTGATAATCGACTAGACGATACAGATCGCTGCATCGATAGATAAGCCGCAAACGTGTACAAATATTTTATAGCTGCAATCTTTCGGTAAAATGCATTAAGACCGTACTTACGACACTCGGAACCTGTCGTATGAACATATCGATAAAATGGTGATCTTAAAAATAAACGTTAAACTTACACAGAAAGCCAGGAGACAAAGGCCAGCGTGAACAGACTTAGCGTCATCGCCAAGGTGCGGAAGGGGAACAGCTGGACCTCAGTGACGGGGTCCCACCCAGGGTAGTGGATCAGCGGAGGTAGACCCAGCATCTTCTCTCCGCCCGAGAGCCGCACCAGCAGCGCCACGATGTAGGCGGCCAGCGAGCCGTACGTGTTGCAGTGGTGCTTGAAGTGAACCACCATCAGTAGTTGCGGGAACAAGATCACGTACACCAGGTCCGAGCACATCGACCTGAGATTTTATTTCGAAGTCATGCACAGAAAACCAAATTCTAAGAAAAAGTGTCAGGCATCATACATACAATTTTTTAGTGGGTAAGGTACGCTGTCTCCGTGTGCCATTCTATTTATTTATTTCAATGATTAGCTCTACTATGCCTAAGGTACCTTGTATGTACCTAAGTACCTACTAATGTTAACATTAACTTAACCATTACTTAAGTACTAATGTATGAGCTATAGCTATATGTTCTAAGTACTAATGTAAACATTAGTACTTTGGTACATACAAGGTACCCTACCTAAGTATCAAAATTCTTATAGCACCTTAGTGCTGTACTGCCCTCCTTATGAAAAGTGCAGTAACTAGCATTTTTAGCAAAATTTAGTTAGATACATATTCGGAATCGTCTAAAAATGTGCTAATTTTTGTTTTCACACACATATCAAAATTCCATCAGGAACTCAGAAAATAAGGAAGCAAGAATGCAGCAACTCGTGTGACAGTAAATAATTTTCTTGTAAAAAGTGCAGTATGTAATCATACTGCGATCTTAAGTTTCGTATATTTAAAATATACTATTCGACAATCCAGCCATAAATGCAGTAACTATTAGATACTATACTTAATCTAAGTGTATTTTGAGTTGAGACTTACTGAACCTTATGATAAATGCAGTATCAGTTAGATGCTGCGGTTATGGTAAGTGAATTTAGAACGAATACTTTGCAGTTCTGAGTCCTCTTTACAAAGAGTGCAGTAACTAGCATTTAACTACAGTTGCATATTACAGTTACATATGCAGGTGGGGTTATTTGAATCGAAATCAGTCTGTGCCCAACCTCCAGACGGGATGTGCGTGTCGTTGGAACCACTTTTTATAGTATAATTATTATCATAAAGTCAATAGAGGTAATTAAAATTTAAACATGGTCATGAATCAGACAGAGTGGCAAGAACTTAACTTTCTTCAGCAAAAATTCTAAAAAGTTGCATATTCCCAAACTCAATAATGAAATCAGTACCACGAGGAATTACTTCTGAACGTAAAACTGAAATAATTTCAAAACTGTTGCCACTAATGCCAGAAAAATCGAGTACGTATCCAGCAGAGGCACTATACTACAACCGCGCATCTCAACAACACCTCGGTGTTTGAGCTCATAGGTATTTAGAGAAGGAACAAGCTAGTTTAGGCCATTAATATCGATATTATAGCTCCAGCATGACATCACACAATATTAACATGTAATTTTTTTTGCTTGTGATATTTGAGCTATTGTAGGTGGTCAATGGGATAAGATGAAAAGTCACAGGTTTTGCTGTTTTCATGTTACCAGTTGAAATATTTTTTTATGTCTAGGTTTTTTGTGATTTAATGTATGTTGAATGGTACCACAAGAACTTTATTGTACTTCGAGGAATTATTATTACATCAGATTACATGTATTTAGCAAGTCACATTTTTGTTTAACAGTAAATTATATTGAAAGATAACTGGGTAAAAACTACAAGATGAGAAAACTGTATTCCGACGAAGTAAGAAGTCATCTCTGCTCGACATTTTAAGAAAATTTATAATAACTAATATTTTATTTTTTTTATTTTATTTATTTAACGTACAAAACACATCACAATCACAATCAATAATGCGGTTATTATAAGGCTAGATTAAAACTTGATTGCAACATAAACATATATGTACGTGCAGCTATAATATAAATATACATCGAGTAGGTAGAGTTATAACAATCTGTAACAAGTTGTTGAAAAGTTAAAAAAAAAGTTAAGACTAAGGTAATAGTTAAGACTACGGTTGCAAAAAATAAGGTAACATGCTATAAGTAAATGGATAAATAAAAAAATAATAAATCTTACTTAATACTACGAGTAAGTATAATTAACAATTAGTGTAGAACTATGTACTAGAACTCTGTTTCGATTCGATATTGAAGTGGAGGATCTCTTTTATAATTTTAACGAACTGACCTAATCTTGGAACAAATATATCGAGTCTGCTGTCATTTTTATGATACTCATTAAATTGACGTGCCATTCTTGTGAGGGGATTGAAATGGGAAATATTATTTCTAAAAGTGTGTAAAGCAAAAACGTTTTTCTTATTAGAGTTACGAGCTCTGTAATTAGTATTAAATGATATTTCAGATAAGAGCTTTGGGGAATCTATTAGGGAGTGAAGTAATTTGTAGAAATAAATAAAGTCAAAATAAATACGACGAGTTTCTAAAGAGGTGACGCTGAATTTATGGAGCCTCTCTTCGTAATTCAGAGATAGGCGGCCGGGTTTAAGACGATAACAAAGGAACCTCAGGAATTTTCTTTGAATCCTTTCGATGTTGTAGCTATGAGCTTTGTAATTGGGAGACCAAACCGGACTTCCGTACTCCAAGACGCTTCGCACTATAGAGTTGAAAAGGTAAATTAGGCTGCGATGGTTTTTAAAGCCCTTAGTAGTTCTAAGAACAAAACCTAATAACTGGTTGGCTCTTTCTATGATGTACTGATAATGGGCCCGAAAGGTAAGCTTATCGTCGAACAATATACCAAGATCTCTAGCAACAAAGGAACGGCTGAGTTTATTATTGCCAATCGTGTAATCAAAAGTTATTTTGTTTCGTTTATTGGTGAAAGATATGAAAAAACATTTGTCGGCATTAAGGTTCATTTTGTTATGTTTACACCAATATGAAACAGTGTTTAGGTCATTTTGCAGAGCTATGCAATCACTACGGTCATTTATCAAATTAAATATTTTTAAATCGTCAGCGTACAAGAGGCAGTTGCAGGATAAGCGAGAAACAAGATCGTTGATGAATATTATAAAAAAGAGAGGTCCTAAATGCGATCCTTGGGGGACGCCCGAGGTAACCGCCACTGGGGTGGACACATAGCCCTGCAAGGCGACCAGCTGACTTCTGTTACTCAGGTACGAACAAAGCCATCGATATAGATTTCCGTGGAAGCCGTATCGACGCAGTTTAATACAAAGCAAATGATGACTAACCTTATCAAAAGCTTTTGAGAAATCAGTATAAACTGAATCGACTTGACCGCCTTTCGCGAATGCCTGACAAAGAAAATGTTTGTATTCAAGTAAATTGCTGATTGTCGATCTGTTTTTAACGAAACCATGTTGTTTATCAGATAAGATAGGTTTTATGTGGTTAAATAGTTGTGTATAAACTAGGGATTCGAACAATTTCGCAAAACACGATAATAAGCTTATAGGGCGATAGTTATCGCACCGAGATTTGTCGCCGCCTTTATAAATTGGAATTATGTGTGCCGTCTTCCAAGTGATAGGAAAAACACCGCTTTTAAGAGATTTATTAAAAATAATATTGAGTGGAATAGCTAATTCTTTGCCGCAGGCCTTTACAAAAGATGGTGGAATCATATCTGGGCCAGGTCCTTTATTTATATTTAATCTCTTAATACTTAGAAGAATATCGTTTTCATTAATATAAACCTGTGCCAGAGTGTGTGAGATACATTGATCAATTGGGGTCAACAGGTCGTTTTCAATAGTATCATCTTCTGTAATTTCGTCTCTTTCGAAAACAGTACCAAAATACTGAGAAAAGAGTTCGCATATACCGTTTCCGTCACTAGAAGATACGTTATTATACTTCATCGTTTGAGGTATTGAAACGCGACCCTTTCTATTGTTCACGAATCTCCAAAAAGACTTAATATCCGACTCAACAGATTCCTCCGTCGCTAGCAAGTACCTATTATAACACTCCTCGGCTAGAACCTTACATCTATTGCGAAGCATGGAGAACGTGTCGTAGTCACGGGGGTTTCCAAACTTTTTAAATAATTTGTGAAATTTATTCTTTTCTAAGTTGCAATTGATCAACGGTTTGCTAAACCAAACAGGATAGGATGAATGCCTAAGAGATTTAAAAGGCGTGTGCCTCCTAATAATATCAAAAAGAATGTCATAAAATAAATTAGTACACCAGTTAACATCCGTTGAAGACAGCCTGTCTTTCCAGTCGACTGAATTCAGTTCAGCATTAATTAAATCAAAATTACATTTGTTAAAATTTAATCGTTTTGTATTAATACGATTGAGATGTTTCGAAACCTTGAATAAAGGTATGTTAAAAGTCAGAGCAGGATGTAACTCATCCAAACGGCTCAGAGAAATACTTTCGCTTACGGAAATATTATCAAGGTTGCTCAAAACTAGGTCTAATAATCTATTTTTTACATTTAAAATACGATTAAACTGTTTAAAACTACATAACGATAAAAATTCATTTAGTATATGACATGGTTTCGAGGGTGACGGTGAATCGTGAGAGTTATTAGGCATATATACAATATTATAAAAATCCGGGGTATTAAAATCACCGATTATTAAAAAATTATCGTTAGGGTAGTCATGAAGTATTAATTTTTGACAGTTTAAATAAAATTTGTCTCTTTTGTAAAGACTAATATCAGGCGGCAAATAGCAGACACATATATTCAATCTAGGTAAATCACGGCATGAGGGTATGAGAGTAACCCAGAGATCCTCCATTTCACTATCCCACGATGATTGACGGATTACTTCATACTTTTTAAAAGTAGCTAGTAACACACCACCACCATCTCGTTTATGAGAGTTGGAGTCGATACGGTCCCTTCTAAAAATATTGTAACGTTCGTCTATTACTTCACCATCAAAAACACTTCTATTAAGGTTTGTTTCCGTCAAACATATAATATCGAAATTAGAGTTCAGGACATTTAAATAAAAAGTAGATAGCTTACTACGAATTCTGTTAACATTTTGGTAAAATATTGTAACCATTATAAAAAGTTTAAACACTAGTATCTATAAAAAATACAAAAAAAGAGAAAACTAAATACAAAAAGCTTTTATAGTAACACCTAAAGAGAATATTACAATGTAACCGTTTACAACTACTCAGAGCGTAACTTATTAAATATTTCAGTATTTTTGATTAAAATTGCAGGACTCTTCTCGTCCTTACGTATAGACACTTGACCGAAGCGCACCCACACAAACTTATAGTCTTTTTCTTTGCAAAATTTACGAGCTAAGCTATGGAGTTCTTTAGTCTCAGGAGACAAATGTTCAGACAAATATATTCTTGATGTAGCGTCTTTGAAACCAAGATGGGATAGACAAAGTTTATTGCCTGACTGAGCCTTGTTAAATCGAGTTACCGCTGAGAGAAGGATGTCTCGTTGGCGCTGCGATGAGAGGGACACAAGAATATTTCTTGGCCGCTTAGAGTCTGAATTCATCTTGGCTACTCGACGACAGGCTTTGATGTCGCCGTCGGAGATAGTTACCTGCAGACATTCGCAGAGTTTCTTAAATAAAAGAAGAAGATCTTCATTTTTGCCCTCTGGAACTTCATGAATTTCTAAGTTGAGCTCACGCGACACCTTTTCCAGCGTAGTAACACGATTTTGAAGTTTTGAGATAACAGCATGATTTTTCGAGAGTTCAGACTCCAAATTTTTAATTCGGCTATCCTTCTCTGCTATTTCGATCTTTAAATTTGACTGCTCAGCAGAGATGAGATTAGTTGCAGAAACTAATTCAGCTTTTACTCCTTCGACAGCGCGGTTCACTTCTACCGAAACCATATCCTCAACGTCCCTCTTCAGTGCAGAGCGGAGGTTTATCATAAAAGCTGAATCAGGAGAAAGTTTCATGTCGAACAATTTGCTAATACTTTCCATGGTCACCGGCTCTTCCCTCATACTGGAGCCTGAAGCGGCGCTCACAGCAATCGTAGAGGTACTTTCAAGAGTAGAGACTTGACTAAATGATGCATTCATCGAATCGTTCGAAGAATGATAATGGGATTTCACTGGCGTATCATCGTTACGTTTGCGTCTCGTTATGTTTTGGCAAGAGGGACAACTTAGGGAAGCCAATAGGTCAGCGCCTATCTGCTTAGATGAATCTACATCAATATTCAGGCACGGAAAGCAGTAAGAGTAAGCACAGTTATTGCATTTCAACAGATCTTTAGTATCTTTATTAGATTTACAGCCGCTGCAAAGCATTTTTATTGTCCCCTTTTGTATTTACAAACAAAAGATAAGCACTCGTAGTATGTATGACTCAACAATAAGGCGCAAAAATAAAATAAAATAAGCCTGTGCGTAGCCAAACCAGCAAACAGTGTGCGAGTAACCAGTAGGAGGAAATCGTTCGCTAATTTCGCCCGAGCGCCACACTGATTCAGTGGCTCAGTTGTTAGAGCCGCTGACTAGAGACGCCCAGTACTCAGCGTTCCCAGGTTCAAACCTCGGTGACGGGGCGACTTTGTGCGCGCTTGAAGAACTCACGCGTTCGAAGAATTTTCAAAGGCTGCCAGCGGCGGTGACCACGGGGATACCGAAGAGGCACGACAGGCTCCGAAGTCGACGGCGGTGGCTCCGAGGCAGACACCGAAACACGATGACAAAGAGGTCCGACCGTCTTCAAAATGGCCGCGGCGTGCAGTGCGGCTTCTCACAGGAAGAAACGAGAGGGTCCGATCCTCATACACCGCAGACTCTCGCCAAGAACGAGAAGTCCGACAACTTCCAAGATGGCCGACGGTTATCACGGCAATTGTCCCAAGTTGAATAGAGAGGGTCCGATTTAAGGCGTTACTCAAAAAAGCAATGAAACCAAATTCACAAATGAGGGGTGTAGTTTCATAACCCGCTATAATGACTTTCTCAAAATTTTCACAGATTAGAAAAAACTGTTAATTCTTGACCAATGAATCGTAATTCATAGTTTTTGGTCTTGCCGATTAGTCCTGGGCAAGGCGCTACTAATCTTAGCTTTACCAACAGAAATCATAGAGAAAATACTGAATTATAAGCAAATTAAAATTCGTTTTAGAGGATTTTGAAACTAATCTTGCATTATGGCGGGTTTTGAAAATGAACAGTCATATTTTGGCGGGTTTTGCAACTAACCAAAACCAACAATAAGATGGAGGATGGATGGCGTTATGCGATATAATTTTTAAAATAGGGGGTCGGAGGTAGGATATTATTTTATTACTAGGTGTTTTGTATTTGATTACTATGTTTTCAATAATAATACTACCTATATTTTTTTAATTGTTGTGTCATTGACACGTGAAGGAAGAAAAATAGGTAGGTAGGTACTTATGTAACATAGCAAAGATATTTTACCTAAAATGTATTATTTACCTACATTCATAAATTAAAGAGATAATGAAGTATTTTTATAGTTTTTATTTAAAATGTATTAAACACGAGTTTCACTTAGGTATAATGAATTCCTACTTAGATGGATATGTTTCAAATATATAATGGAACTTCTCCAAAGCCTCCAACCCACGACGAACCACTATAACCTAATGGTACCTACGTACATAACTGGCTCAAAACTTTACTTAGTACATCTTGCATAAAACTTTTCTTGCTAACTTTCCAAGAGATTTTTGTTCAATTTTCACTCACCGTTTCTTGCGCTCCACTTCACGTTTCCATAAAGATGGATCGCGTGGCCTCTTCCTCGAATATTTTGGATCACATTTTTGCACAAACTGGGCTAATTCCTCCATTTTTTTGCATGAAATTAATAAAAATCCGAACACTTGTTGCACCACGAAAGGTCACAACCGCCATACTATTTTCTCGATGAGGCGACGCAAATCCGGTGCTGTGATTGGTCGATTGTGTTATAGAGGATTTTGAAACTGACCTACGCTATTATAGTGGCTTTTGATCCTAACATCGTTCTTTACGAGCGAATTTCTCTGTGTTTTAGTGGGTTTTGATAGAAAAGTAGCCAACCATTTCAAAGCAATTTTTAAGAACTTTTGATTGATGGTACTAACACAATATTGGTCAAAAAGCATTATAGCGGGTTATGAAACTACACCCCTCAAATATTATCGCACTGGATCTACACAGAGACTGCTAACACGGCCGCTCGATACGACTGTTACGAAAAGAATGATATTAGTATATTACATTAGTATTACTGTACTGATTATTATAATTAGTACAATGTTAAATAATATAAACAAAAAGCATTATTAAATGAAAAATTATAAACAAAGTAGCATTATTGAATGACTCGCTAAAACATCGATAGAAAAATTAGTTTTACCGCATCCCTTTTTATTAAATGTGATTGTTTCGGCCAATCAGAATATGTGCGACTTTTTATTACTCTGTATAATTTTTGGCAGAACATTTTCGTTATAAATTATCAGACATTTCAACTCTACTGGATACGTACTCGATGAGGAGTGTTATCACTTTTTTTTAGTTAATGTTTTGCAACATTAAATAGTGAAGACAAAGACTGCAATAATAATGAGTAAGACCAAGTTAAAGATTAGTGTAACTAATTTGATTTTAAAACGTTTCTATAATTAGTAAGAAGTTCTATATAGAATATAAGATGATGTATGAACCCACTTTCCAAAATATTTCCTTGAATTTATATGCAAATAATTAAGAATACTATAATAAGTATATAGTAATAATTTTATAACAAACTTTTGTACATAAATTTAAATAGAAATAATTTATTATTAGGTACTTAGTTCCTTCAACAATCAAAAGAATTAAAAGGTTATTTGAGCACAAATTCTATTTAAAAAATAAAGATTTTCTAATACTTAGCTAGTTTTTACGCCATAATGGCTTTTAAAATTTGTAACTCTTGTGTTTTGTTTCTGATCAAAACCTTTTATTTTCAGTCTTTTACTGTCGTTTTGTGTTTTTAGTTTTTTGATAAATACCTTTCCATTTATTATTCTATGGTTATTATTTGACCCTATCATAACGATAACCAGGTCTAGTCAATTCTGCAGTATCTATCTGCGACTACAAGTAATGAATGAGTGTATTTGTAATAATTAGTGCAGTAACTCCACAGTTACTGCATCTATGATTAGAAAGAAATTAGTTATAATATTCGACGTCTATACGTAAAATTGCTGTAAGTATTTTTTCTTCATAAAACTGCAGTAACTATGGCATTTACTGCAGTTATTGCTAGGATACATAGCTCCGACAGTTTATATGTACTAAGCGTGTGTACATTTTTTGAAATTATTAATATATTATAATAAATATTACTAAAAAAATACATTTGAGAAAACAATTGCTTTTTTCCCTTTCTTTTGACGTATTTCATGTCGCAATAGCTTGATTAGTTTTAGAGTAATAACAAAAACATTTTTATTATTTTTAAACGCGTTTTCCTCTAAATCGTGTTGTATCGAGTTACTGCATTATTTTTAAGGAGGGTAGTGTACTGCACGTACCAAGGGCGTCGCCAGGGGGGGCTTTTGTCTTGCTTTGCCGATAAATCCCGCATAAATCCACTATAACTAGGAATAAGTAGTGACAGTTAGTTACAATAATATATCTTAAAAAAAAATATTGTATTTAAAGTAATTTTGTTTTCGGATGTTTAGGTCGGTCATTTGCAACAAAATATTATATACGTGGGAGTACTTGAAGTGGTTGTTCTGTCTTAAAAACTCAATTTTTTGTTCGTCAAAATTCGTCGGGTGGCTCGCTCTCACGCTAAGTTTCATTCGATTCGTTTTATATAAGTGTACCTTATATGTAAGTGAGCACGCATCATATTAATTTACGTCCGACTCCATCTTGGAAGGCAGATCAAACAATTAATTTTAATTTCGTTAATCGATGAATGTATTAAGTACCTATTTTCTTGTTTTGCCGTTATTGAATTGCTCCCTCCGTTTGCTGATATTCCTTTAGATATATATACAAACAGTTCTACATTTTTTACGTCCAAAGTCTAAAAAAAATCGCGGCTCGCTCCGCTCGCCGTTTATTCTATAGCCTTCAGTTTCGACTATTTCCAGCGGCCGCACACAACAAAATATCGGCGCTCATTACACTCTGTTATAATTTTTTTTGTACTACCTAATGACCCAAAAAAGTAACAAAAGTTGTCGTGCTGGCTCAATCACTTGCAGCGTTGAATGCCATTGATTGAATGAATGAATTGAATGTTGTAGATATTGTTTGCCGACCAGGTAAATATGAAAATTTTAAACACTTTGCCTTGAAAATTACTTGGATAAAGTTAGCGTAGATAATCATCAGCCCATGTTATCCGCTGCTGGACATAGGCTTCTCCTATTGAGCGCTAGGGTCGTAATCTCTAACAAACACCCCCCCCCCCCCCCCCGGCTACGGCTACGGCTTGCCCCCCCCCTGGGCCACGGGCTGGCGACGCCCTTGGCACGTACTACCTATTCGTTTACTGATGGTGAAAAACGTTATAACCGAAACATTTGATTGAATATCATATCTGAAGGTTATAAGTAGAGTTATACTAATCGATTTTATCTGGGAGAACTTCACACGGTTACAGAGAAGCCCGTGAAGTTCTACAAGATATTACCAAACTAGGTAGATATCAGATCAAATCCTTGATAATATATCTGGGAATAGTATCACATTACATTTTAAAGTCTAGTAGCTACTTTAGCTGATGGTCCGTCCGTGGTGTATCGTTGCGAAATATCGTGGAGACGCTTGCAACTGTTTCACATTTTATAGGTCACGTTTTCTCAATTGGAATGGAATAAACCATTAAATATTGGTTTAGTCTTGACATACTGCCTGACGAGTAATTAATGTAGGTATGTTATAGGGCGCTGCATAGCGACCCGCGATTACTACGCCCATTACTGTCTCTACCATTATAATTGCCTTCCACTACCACCTTCTACTGGTTAAAAGAAGGTTAGAAAGACTATTTTGTTTAAGATAATAACAATTTTGTGCATGAAGTAAGTGTTGCTTTTCTCGCGCTATTTCCGGATCAAACGTCATTAGACACGATAAAACGGAAGTCAGTACTATTTAATGCCTTCTATAGTTGTTCTCTAGGAACTCACCGATTAACAACTAGCTTGTTATGAGCTTAGCATATTTTCTATAATTTGTACAGATGAGGTGTTTAACATCCGAGCTTCGCTCCGAGCTTCTTGTGTATTTTCAATCAGGGGGATGTAGGGGGATTGAGCCGGCGGGTGGATTATATTCCAATTACCTGCCCCGTTTTACCTCGGGGCGATTTCTCTATTGTGTTTGCATAAGTTTTATCTTACTTGTTTATTTCATTTCAAATGAAATATTGAAATCCAATCACAAATTCAGATGTAGCTTCACGATCAAGGGATGATTGGAACTATCAGAACTTTACTGCAGTTTTTTTTTTTTAAAGTTAAAATTTTACACCTTGCGTTAAGCAAGGTAACTTAAAGTTACCTAGGGAACATAATAATCATACGCAGCCTAATTTCACTCACTGCAGGGCCCTCCAAACTACCGCACACAAGTTCTTATATGTTGTAATCTTTCAAATTTTAATAGCCGAGATAAAAAGTTAGGTAGGGTTTCAAGTCCTAGTAAATAAATGATTTATTAAGCTACGTCAATTTGTAACTTCACAGCACAAATTGCTCTTTCATGTCCAATAATTTGGATGGACCACTCAGATCTTCCATGAATCCGCAATAATCTCAGCAGTGTGCGTTGTGCAATCAATAATCGTCCTTAATGACGTCGCCGTGATATCTACAATACCTACCTACCACCTGGTACTTCGCTATTGCACACCGCCATTACGCTCCCGGTACACAGGACTCATTAGATTGTGATTATTTGTCAGTCTCAAGTGTATCTACTTCGCAAGTTCGTTAAGTCAAGTGCCACTCTAGTCTTATCACGATTGCATCATATCCAGATCCACTCACAAATTACAGTCCTACGTTACACCATCTAAATAAACCCAGCTCTACCCCATAAACCCTGGCCTGGTAGATTATTTAGGTCTCACTTGCGACACATATACCTTATGGTAATCATGGCAGCAGTTTATGACCTACGCACGCGTCTTGATAGTCCATCATTGGCTCAATAACGGTATGTAACGATTTGTGGCGATTATCGGCCATTGTGCGATTATTAGGGAATGTCAGTTCGACCTCGCTCTAAACGTTCGCACCTTACGCATGGTTCGCCGGATTGGGGCGATTCACATCGTGCAGCGAATGTATTTTTATTGCAAATGATCCTTTAATAGATGTGCGTAACTCAACGTGTCTAAGGTTTGTCCATTTGCATTTCAATTTCGATGCGACAAAAAAGGATTTGAAGTTGAAGCTTGTGACAAAATGCTTCGAATTATTGGAATAATCTCATTTCAACAAATTCCAGTTTTTGTAAGACTTTTTCTCGTTGACCTTATAAATGCTATCTAACATTACTAAAAGTGATAGTGAACGCTAAGTACAAAGATACTATAGGTCCGTTCCTATCAGAATTTCAGCTCAATCATGTACATCGTCAAACTGGCTACTTACCAGAGTCCATAAATTGAGGGTATAGTGAGCGCCATGACGGTCGCCAACGCTCCCACCACAAGGATGCCCACGCGCATCACCCAGATGATTTCCATCTCGCTCGCTCGCTGTCGGAATATCAGCTTGTACACGTTCCTACAAACACGAAAAATTAACGAAACAGTTCCAAACAATAAAACAAAGTAAAATCTTGGCTTTGGATCTTCT
This sequence comes from Eupithecia pulchellata, assembly GCA_963931895.1. Taxonomy (NCBI): domain Eukaryota; kingdom Metazoa; phylum Arthropoda; class Insecta; order Lepidoptera; family Geometridae; genus Eupithecia; species Eupithecia pulchellata. The sequence continues at coordinate 1,091,234 of OZ007523.1, forward strand.
TTTTAGAGGATTGATTTAAAGCAAGTCTGAGTCGGAATAGCAAAATTCGGTAACCTGGCAAACATAGAAGAGGCACTGAGCACGCTAGAATCTGCAGAAGACATGACAGCAGCAGACACGGCTCCGAGCCCGAAGAAGGACACGAAGTCCGGAGTCAGGTGCTGTAGCACCAACGGCAGGATCATGGATGTCTGGTCCGAGGTCAGCTCGCCTTCCGGAGTCAGGTCGCCGCGGTAGTCCGTCTCGTTCCACGCTAAGGAACAGAATAACACTTGTGAAGAAGAATAACACTGCTGCATCTTTCGTTCCACGCTAAGGTACAGAATAACACTTGTGAACAGCTGAACGATCTTCTGAGGAATATCTTGTGCATCCACATCATTTATTCAATTCAATTTGACTAACAGAGCAGTTCCACTTGGTCTAAGTGGGTATGCTTGGCTTTAAGATAAGCTACGTTTACGCGCTTCTGAGGCAACTGATTAAAATTAAATATTTATCACAATAAATAGTCTTTTTCGTGGTGTAGTGGTCAACACTCCACAGAGGGAGGGCCACGTGTTCCAATCCCACCGAAATAATAAAAAAATATTGGATTAAAATGAGTTTAATATGGCAGCGTGTCGCCGTTGGTCAGCGCACCTGTTCCCTTGGCGATGGCTCCGATCAGCACGGGCGGGATGGCCATCAGCAGACAGCCGAAGGCCGCCACGTAGGACAGCAGCTGCGCGCGCCCCGCCGTCTTGCTGCTCAGCACGCGCTGGAAGTATACCTACCACACAAGGAAGGTCTCCTTTAGCATACTTAAACACACATAAGAAAGTTTACCTGCTAGTTACTTTAGCAAACTTGTTGGATGGCGGGATGGCATGGCAATCTACTATTAGCTCAATTGTAAGGTCGTGTCAGGAGGCGGGCGAAGAGACTACGCCGCAGTTTTTAACTTTTGTCGTCTCTTCGTTCAACTTGTAACCTACCATATCTGTGTACTTGTGCAAAATAAATGATTTGATTTGATTTGAAATGATTTCTGAAATACTTAAACACACACTAGAAAGTTTATCTGCTAGTTACTTTAGCAAACTTGTTGGATGGCAGGGTGGCTCTTTGATGATTGAGGACAGATATTTTGCTGACATTACATCATTATAAAGAGGAAACATTTGATTGCTTGTTTGTTTGAATTGAATAGGCTCCGAAACTACTGGACCGATTTGAAAAATTCGTTTACCATTAGAATCTTAAATTTTCTCTGATAAACATAGGCTATAGGAATACTTTCAAAAAAGTTAGGGATCCGCATGAAAAGTTAAATTTTTGTTAAATGGCAGGCTTCGCACGGGTATTTAACAAAAATTTTAATAGCTAGTACAAAATAATTAGATAAGGAGACGCTGATAGATTATTGTAAAATAATGTGATGCCATTGAAAATTTAATGTTCTGTGGTGTATGTGGTGGTGCGGTGTAGATTGACTGTGATGTGGCACATCAGTTCTAAGAGGCCGAGGGAACCAAAGATAAATTGGTATAATACCTTTGGCCTTTAGTTGGAATTAAAATAAATATTTTTTAAATTAATAAGGTACTAATTAAAATGCCATGACTCTCTGTGGCGCGGTGGGCGAAGGTCCACCTGCGACGCATGAGGTTGCGGGTTTGATTCTCGCCCCGAAACAAATGTTGGTGTGATACTTGGTTTTACCGGTGCAGTAGCCATAACACAAGCTCTAGTTTGGGGTAGATGATGTTTTATATTACTACCTATTTATGTAGGTTCTATATAATAGACATAAGTCTATAATACGCCACCTATACCTGTACAACGGTTACGTATATATCCAAAGGTTGCAAGGAAGAAATCGTTCTTAGCGTTAAGGCCGCCCATTGCTACTATTGTGTTTATGTTTTTCTCTATCTTGGTGAGCAATAAAGAATATTTGTATTGTATTGTATTGTCGAATGGATGGTCTAGCATGCATTTATTTATAACATTTGTTACAATCAAACATCTCACCTGCCAAGGAATCCCTCCAAACACAAGCAGCAGCCCGTAGTCAATATAGAACCAGTAGTAATCGGGATCGACGTGTCCGATCCAGTCCACCTCCATCGACGAGAGCGGCTTCACGTGCTCGTTGGCCCACGCGAACGGGATGCACATCCAGAGGCCGATGAAGATGCAGAACAGCTGGATCACGTCGGTGTAGGCCACTGAGTAGAGACCCCCGAACAGCGTGTAGAACACCGCGACACACGCGCTGAAGATAACTGACGTCTTCTGGTCCATGTCGATGATGACTGCTAATGTCGCGCCTGGGAAACAAAATTACAAGATATTTTGCGAAAACAAAGATTATAATATAATCTTTGTTTTCGCAAAATATCTTGTGATACATATTATGTATCACAACGAAACTGATAAGAAAAATAGAAAAGAACACGGTAATTGCGCAAGTGCTGCGAATTCTAGTTCGATAACGGGGAAAGGTCTATCTGGATTGATTGTTGTGCGTTGTTTGGGAAGAAAGTGACTAAGCTATTGATAAACTATTGACCGATTAATTTTAGGTAGGTATATAACATTGACTTTTTTGTTTTAAATGATTGTAATTATTATTATTTCTGAATTTTGTCTGTGAATTTTATGTATAATTTTCTTTAGAATAGTTTTTTTTACTGTATATTTAAATACATTGCACATTTTAATATATTGGACAATATAATGCATTGTGATATTCCAGAATGAAGTTATAACAACTTATACATTCATCATCAGCCTATAATAGCTCTACACTGGACCTCTAGGCCTCCCCTAATGAGCACCATAGCTGGCATTATTTATCATAACACAATATTCATAATAGGCATGTATTTCATGCATTAAACTCAACTATTTATTTTATTTTGATTTCGCAAACAATTAATTCCTTAATACAAAGAGCCTTTATAGTTCACCAAATGTCACGAACACGAAACAGCTCCTTTATAATGTTGAAGTACATAACTAGTTATGATCGCTCTACGACGTAAAATTAATTAAGAGGTAAGATTCAACAAAGACATAAGCAATTGTTATTTTTTGTTCAAAAATCACAATAGTCATAATAATTATTTATTCATAACAATAATTTCAAGTCTAAATATTATTTACCATTGTTTAAATAGGTACGTTCAATTTATAATTATAAGTTTAAAATAACAATTATAATTATATGAAATATTTTTACAAATGGTTGAATGATTCTGCACTCTAGAATATAAAAATCTGGGTAAATGGTACAGAAACCAAGTACTTTAACAGACAAATAAAAGCAAAACAAGTAAAACAATGACATGGCGGCAAGAGCCAAGAGAGTGGTAGTAAAAATAAGATAGCTCTGCCTCCATGACCCTGCGGCGAAATAGCGTGAGCTTAACATTTCATGCTCAGCGCTATTTTACAGCCAAAGACCTATCCGAAGTAGGTATAAGTATAACGAATGTCGAAGTATCTCATGTAAGTGCTAAACAAAACCAGAGAAGTGCGAGTTGATTCCAAGATCATCCATCATAAACAGCAGAATCGTACCGAACCAAGCTATGGCGTCATAATACGACCAACCCGTAAAGTGTTACGAGCTCGTTAACCACTGAAGCCACCTAGAATCACACGATATACCAGACAAGGGTCCCGAAGGTCCCGAAGGCATAATAACGTAAAAGAGATTTCATGTTTTCTGTTTTCTATTCGTCATTCCAATTCAGGGATACGCAAATGTCACTTTGAATTTCGATCAACCTTCGTACTTTTACCTTTGTCAGAAGTTTTGAATGTTTTTCTGCCCTCGATATTAAGTATACAAAAAACGGAGAAAAATCGTATAAAATGAAAGTGGAATCTATATCTATACTAATATTATAAAGAGGAAAGATTTGATTGTTTGTTTGTTTGTTTGAATTGAATAGGCTCCGAAACTACTGGACCAATTTGAAAAATTCTTTCACCATTAGAATCCAAAATTTTCCGTGATGAACATACGCTATATAATATTTTTAAAAAGTTAGAGATCCGCATGAAAAATTCAATAATTGAACCGTGAGCTGTATAGCGCACGGTGCTTGCTTTTTCTCTACGGCCAGTGTCAGTTATGGAGTGTCGAGTCAATGTCAAAAACCCCAATGCTGTTAAAAAAAGTAAGGGATTCGTATGAAAACTGTGAAACCCATCGTGTTAGTGTGTATAATTTCTGAAATTTTTGTTTAATACCCGTGCGAAGCCGGGGGGCGGACCGCTAGTTATTTATAAGGAACAAGATATACGCGTTTCAACATACTAGGAATAATTGACGATTAAATAGAAAGAGAGATTGTGCTTTGTTGAGTTTGTAGATCTCGATGAATGCGCTAATAACAGTCCGCTCAGGGGCGGAGGCCCCGGGCCCCAAGGTCGGACCGGACTGGCGTGGGACCTTTGTGGGACATAACGCCAAATCTCGAGCGATATGTGACCCAGTTTACTACGCGAACGTAGTACATTTTGTTCTTAGTTTTATGACACCCTATCGTCCAACGGAGAGAGACTACCAACTCTCAAGGGACGCTTTTTAAATATAAACGTGCCTGGTTAGGCGGCATTGTGAAAAAGCGAGGTTTTACGAGTGGAAAGAAATTATAGAAACCACCACAGCGCAGACGTAGATCTATCGACTTTTGATATTTTTGTAATGGAGTGAACAGAAGGCTCCCTGATCTGGTCCCTCTGAATTTTCATCTGATGTGCCTCTAGCAGCCCCATTACGAGACGGTGGGCGGTGGCTCCATAATGGAACTGCTCATAACTTATTCAAAGCTGTATACCTCATCGTCCTGTTTCTATATGAAATGAGGGGTACAAACGCTCTCTCCATAGCTAAAGATGTACATATAGTTAGTGTGTGTATATCTGTTTGTATTGATTTATTTGAAGGTCGAAGGTTTAAAATTGGCTGGATCATACGAGATCAAGTGAGATAGTCTAGGATTTGATTTTGGAACTGTTCTAAATGCTCTAAGTTGGAACTTTAGTTGGAACTTATCTATTTATTTCTTTCTAATACCTGTAGGTTGAAAGAAATCATGATTGCTCTAACAATAACAGATTTGACCGCTTTTATCACAATTCTTAATTCCCTAACTTTTTGAAATTGTCTTAATTTATCAACGTAGTTCATGTAGTTATAGTACAATTTATTCTAAGTAGTTATAAATAATTAAAAAAAAAATAATAGTTACTCGAAGCATGAGACGCTAACTATACTCTCACAAATTGAGACCCAATAGTAATGTAATGACAGTCCTGCGGTAATCAAAGGGTCGACAGTCGACTTGTTTATCCAACCATTCATTACGGTCTTACCGACTGTACGTCATTCACAAAGAAACCAATTAGCTAATAACACAAATGTTATTTTAATTTAGACGTATCCGAATTACCAAACAACATTTTATAGAATTGTGCTTAAGGCGCATACAGCTATTTAGTTTAGGAAGAGATACGAAAATAGATTTTGGTGGCCACCAAGGGCAACTTCGTATCTCTGAGATACGAGATACGAAGTTGCCCTTGGTGGCTAAACTAAATAGAATAAAACTATTACAGAGGCATTAAAAAAAAGCTTATGATAGGTATCACAAACTGGACGATGGATTTTTGAAAATTCCTTTGTTATACAGAATAATAACATAAAGTAGGTGGTGGCGCTAGTTTAGGTGCTGTATGCGCCTTAAAGGACGATCACTATCGAGCTCTTCAACATAACATCCTGCCCTACGGTACTAATATATTTCTTTTTCAATCATAGAGTAAAACGCGCTGGTATATTTGTTGCCAAAGAACTCTCAAAATGCTTTATTGCTCAAGGTTGTACATTTACTATTATAAATGCGGAAATTATTATTTCTGTACCTCTGTTCAAGGTTTTTATCCGAGAACTGTGCGAGCAAAACTGCGGGCGGGAAGCTAGTTTCAAATATATTAGTGAGGCAAATATCAAACAGTTATAAAAGTTATAAATGCCAGGTTATGTTAAGGGTCGGTCTGGTCGATATTGAGCAGGGTCTGACAGGAGCTTCCACGGACGATGTCTCGCCGAAGGTTATTATATATTAACACCTGATTATTTGCGAGTAAAATCGATTTTGGATGAAAATGGCATTTTTACGACTCTATAGAGACGTAAAAATGTTATAAGTAATAATTTAGTGCCTAATTGCCTTCTAGTAGTAATTTGGTAATATTAGATCCAATACCATCAGCGTATAAAACATGAACGAGCACTGAAAAAATAATGAAAAATGTTCCTGTTTCATTATATTTTCTCGTTCATGTATGAAACATTTTTCAGATTATTTCACACCATCACCATCCTACGGAATCAATTAATCGACACTATAAAGTAAATTTTACAGGTACAACAGTCGATCTTATCACCGAAAGTGATATTCTTCCAGGGATTAACGGTTTTTTTTTATATATTTTCTTCTGCCATTTTATCCCGGTTAGTATTTCTGGCTAGGGCCCTGGTAGATAGGATCAATAACATCCGTAGCCACTTACCAAGTGCGGCGAGGATGCCGGCCGCCCAGAAGACTTCTCCGCAGAGGGCGGGCAGGAACAGCAGCCCGCCCATGCGGCTGCCGAACAGGTCCTGCAGAGGATCCAGCATCGTCACGTAGCCCTGCCGCCGCATCGGGTTCGCAAAGAATATACCCCCTGGGATATACAGAGAATCTTCACTAATCACTTTTTGCTAATATGTCGGAGATAGACTGTTTGTTTACCGCATATAGTGCATTTCATATAATGAACGTTTACTTCGTGAATCTATTTCAAATTAGATAATTTGAGTATAAATTGACTTTGTAGTATTAATTGATATTGATTTTTTTATAATTTTAAAGATTTGTTTGTTTGGATTGAATAGCTTCCGAAATTAATGAAAAAATTAATAACGAATTGAAAAACTCTTTCACCATTAGAATCCTACATTATCTTTGATGAACATGAGGTATAGAATATTTCTAGTATCACACAAAGCTGTAATTTCCATCTTCGTGAATTTATAATGTGTGAAATAAAACAAAATCGATGTTATGTTTCTAGATACACATCGCCTAGATACACCGCTAAATTGCTCAACCGCGGTAGTAAGTGAGTAGGTATTTTCCATCAAAGCGAATTTATAATGTGTGAAAGAAATAAAACAAAATCGATGTTTCTAGATACTCGTCGATGAACCAGTAGGTCTCAGTAGGTCGAGGCCACGGTAGCTGTTCCCTTACCGAAGACCAACCCCTCCACCTTCCCATGGTCCTACCAACTGCGGTAATACGGACAGAATCTGTGAGATTCGAGCCGCTCGGGCGACTCAAGACTCTACAAATACCTTACCGAAGACCAGCGAGAGCGCGTATCCGAAGGGCGCCTGGCACCACACCAGCCCCGACGTGTAAATGGCCTCCGCGGTGCCGTTGATGTAGCCTCCGCCGACCCATGTTGCTGCAACAAACACCACCACTTTACCCTGATGTCGTTACATGCGGCGTTGCCTGGATTTGGTGCCTATCTATACTTGACCTCTACGTTATGTATGACAATATGTATCTATATCTATACTAATATTATAAAGAAGAAAAATTATTTTTTTCTTAAAAACTCGTGCGAAGCCGGGGTGGACCGCTAGTGTTGTTATATAATAGATGGTGAGTGTGAGTGGAGGGAGATCATATATGTACATCAAAGACATTTTCCATATCTATTTGTTGTTAAATCGAGCTGAAGTGCATGCTTGAGTTACGTATTCCATTTGTCAAGAGATAACCTTATCAGGAGTTTGGGAGCTGCGAGGTACGACACAGTTTTAAACTTATGTGCTTTCCAGTGCTCCTTTGTATGTGTTTTTTATATGTATTTTTATGTCTAACTATACACATTAAAAATATGAACGACAAAAATAATCGTAGAATTCTACGGTTATTATGTGGGGATAGTCCAAGACTTAATATGAAACTGGTAATCACCATTTTCATACAAAGTCTTGGCCTATCAACGCAATTTAACGGTCCTTCATTAAATCTTTTTTTTGCGATATCTGTAAAAGCTGTGTCAAAAATGTAGGATTCAAAAACTAATTTAAATATTTAATCGTAACAAAATGTTTTAAAAGGACACCATCGTCACATAACAGTCTAACTCACAGTATTATTAAATGACGAGCTAACAGTATGATTAAATGCGTGTCGAGTGGAGCGATAATAACCATGCAATGTAGTGAACCGAGGGCGGGCGGGCGGTGCCGGCCGGGGCGGGCGGCTCGCATGCACGACTATTGTAATTAGTTCTACTGTAAATTAATTCATGCTTCTGACCCTTTCTGCTGTACTTCAAGATACCTTCAGTAAGGTCAACGATATTTCTGAAGGCGTTAGAATGTCCAAAAAAAAGTTAGGAAGTTTTTGAAAATTGGCAATGTTATGACAGTGTATCTCTACCTATTTTTGTCATGACTTAACAGGAGAACTAAGCAAAATTTAATGTACGTCCCTGATGTAATCTGATGCATGAGTTGCCGCTGGTTTCGTAACTGCGGTTGTGTTATTAATAGAGGATTTTGAACCCTGGAAGAAATATACACATCGCACTCCTTACGACATAAAAACAAACTTAGAAGACCAGATTCCAAACCTAGACTTCACTCATTAAACCCCTATGTGATGAGAATTAAATTATATAACAAACCACCCGACGCGTTTTTGCGTCATTATGTTATCTATGCTGTGCTGACGCAAACGACGTTATTCAAAATTGAGAACCACGACGTTTGAAAATATAAAAAAACTTTTAATATTTTAATCACACAATTGACAAGTATCTAAATTAAAAATTAGAAACTTTAGTAAAATATATTTAGTTACTATGACGTCCTCCTCTCTCCATGCATTTTTTGTGCCTATCTGGTTCTATCTATTAAACTATCTAGATTGTTAGCCTTTGTATTTTTACAGAATTCAACAAAAGATTGGGTAATGCTTATGAGCCATGATTGGTACTCCCGAACAATGAGTGATTGATCCTCTTCTATTATACTGATTTATTTCGTGCAAATTGGATGTGTGATGGTCTACATAAAGTCCTATAGCCCCTTGACCTTTCCATAAAAATTCAATGAAGTCTTTCATTTCAATTCAAGTCATTTAAAGTTAGTTCGACTCAAAGTGAAAACACACAAGCTACTTTTACACCTACGTACAAAATATGCGGGAAGGCTACAATACCAGTCATAGTAAAGATCCCGACGAAGAGTCCGATGGACCGCCCAGCCAGCATCACCTCCTCCTCGGAGTTCTCCCCTTCGGGCTTCTTCCTCCCCGCCCAGATGCCCACGGCCAAGATCAGCACGTAGAACAGGATGATGGAGATCACCCCCGCTATGTTTATCATCTTGACGGCTTTCTTATTCCTGAGAGTTGATTACAATGGTTATACATGAATATGGCATACAATGGGGAGGCCTATGTCCAGCAGTGGACTATTATAGGCTGGTGATGATGATGATGATGGCATACAAGTGAGAAAGGAGGGGCCGAACTTCCTAGGGACGAATATGGGATAAATCGCATGCTGTGCGTGGATATTGAAAAGTACTTTGTAAAGAAATAGAATTGAAGAAAAGAAACAAATTAGAACTAGTTTTTATAATTGAAACTTAACTGTTTCAGAAAGTTGCATTCCAAGCAATATAGCGTAGCTCAATTAATCCGAACTTTGAAATGCGAAAGTTTGTAAAGATATATGTTTCTCATAAGATACATTAACTGAAGGTATCTTAGGATACCATTTTTTTGTAACAAATTGATATGATTTCATTTGTATTGTTTGAATTGTGCAACAAAATAAATATAAATTTACTTTACTAAAGGAGCCAGCTTTCGTTCAGTGAATCGGTCATCACTAATACTTGCTTTAGTTAAGAGAAGAGAAGCTATGGTCAAAATTAGAAGCTAATCTAAACCGTTCTTGACCTAGGTTTGGGATAGGGTAATATGAAAACGTAGTTCTTAGGCATTCTATATCAGACCTAAAAGCATTTGTCCTAGATGAATTATCATTATGTAAAGTCAATCTGAGTCCTTGGTATGCTTCTCAAAGAACCCTTGAGGGCTCTTATCTAAAAGTCATTTTAGCATGAAGAGGATGAATCTCTTGTTCTAACTTTACTTAAACTAGTAGGTAAATAATGATGATCGCTCACCGCTCTTTAAGTAAAAAACTTCTCGACGGAATGCACCCAGAATGTGATGAACACCCACTTCACTTTTCGTCCATTATGTCCTAAACAAGAGCTATCTAAAATATATTTGTATAAACAGTTCCTCGGGGCGGGAGAGTCGGGGTCCGGCAGTCACCGTGGCAGCTGTCTCCCCACCGAAGGGAGGTTTTCTGCGAAGGGCTGTTCCTGGTCCTAAAGCTGAGCCCGCACATGGGTGGCCGCCGGTGGGGACATGAGCGTTACGTAACCGGAGCCCCAGCCGCGGAGTGCCTGCCGCGAGCGCCTCTGCCTCTGCGATCGATGCTGACGTCAGGCGCCACCGCGCGCATGCCTACTCCGCCCGCCCGCCCTCACCATGCCATACCGCCCTTTCGTCTGTGCACTGCCCATTGCTGGCTGCAAACACATTCCTGCAAACATATAGCCTACATAGCACGTAATGTGCATAGAACAGGCGCTGATACCATTTGCGTGTAGGTGATGAGAAAATGAGAGCTCGTATGTTGGAACTTGTGGGTGGTTTTGCCATTGACAAATTGATTGATGATAGGGAAGGCCGATAGCATCCTACGTCAGCTCCAAGAGCTCGAATTCTTAAGCACTCTCTTTTTATCTAAACCCTTTTTAAGTTTAGGTAGCAGTTCTGTAGTAGACCCTTCTTTTATCTAGCCCTCCCTACCCTTAAATAGGTAGCTCTGAAGGTCAGGTGGTCTTAGCCCGTGAGTATCCTTGCCCCGCGATGAATTCCCCGTGAAGTCAAAAATAAATACGAAACCTCATTCAAAATACTCATTTAAACCCCAAAATCATAGAGTTTTGTCTATCCCGCGCATGTTCCATGTGGCCATGGCAAAGAGTTGTTATAAAATAAAATAACCTTAATATTTTTCATCGCAAACAGCTTTAAATTTCCAGTTTTAACAATACAATAAATACAATAATACAATAAATACAATAAATCTCAAAATAACTCATAGTATTTTCAAGGCATGTAAATTGTGCGCACCAAATAACGCACATACCTGTTATTCACGGCCACTACAGACTACAGACCATAATTAGCGGTCAAAATGCACGACACGGTAAGTTTTTAAGTATCTACACACTCAAATGCTTTCATATATCTATTATCTATCATCAGTTTAGAACAGAACTTTAGTTCTCTTGCTTAGAAATCTATATCCTACGCTATACCATCCCTATACCCATTCTGAGATTCCTGTACAAAGACAAAGGGTAAGTAATCCGAAGGGCGCTTCGGAACCAATGGCTTACTGATTGCTAAAGCCACTTCGGAAGACCAGCGCTATAAATAAATTAATTATAATATTTTATTTTGTTCATTAATTTATCATTATTATCAGCCGAGCCCACTACTGGATATATGCCTACCCTAATAAGTAATAAACAAGTTTATAATAGGTACATACATTAAGATACATAAAAATAACCAGGTATACCTACATACAAAAACTCTGAAAAATATTAAAAAAAAAATAAAAAGCAGGTGCTTGCAAATTATAATGCTATGCTATGAGTATGGCAGTCCATTTTGTTATTATAATTAGATATATGATATAATAGGAACGTAGGTTTTGTAAGACAATCCAACGTGCAATTATACATTGAAGAAATCTGTGGCGCATTACAGAAAGGTCCACCTGCTATGAAGGTTATGAGTTCGATTCCCGCCAAATATTTGTATGATAATCAAGCATTGGATTCCGGTGTGGATATGGTGTACCTACGTGTTAATGGTATCAGACATCTTGTACCCACTACACAAGCTCGGCTTACCCTGGAACCTGATAATGCACGCCATCTGTTTCTCTCTTTATATATTTATTGGTATGCATCAGATTTATGACAATATCTATGTGAAAACCCAGTGCTTAGACAAACCTAACAAAGGCTTTAAGGCACTGCTAACAAAATATGTATTTTCAGAAAATGAATAAATAAATAATCTATCTCTATATCTAGATCGTCCGCTTGGCCGACGTATGGAAGACCTGCAACAAGATCCGCGCCGCTGCCTTCCGCGTGGGCCTCAACCTATGGGACTGGTACCGGCCGCTGGACCCTGAGGGGAACTCACTCATCTCTGGTAGGTACTCACATCCTTCTGTCCCAGTCTCTCTATTCTATTGCCTCGCAGTGGTGCCAGATAAGGCGAATTATCGCCATTTAGGCTACCATAAGGGGTCAAATGGAGACCAAAAAAACCAATCGGCTACCAGTAGCCATTTAGGCTAGGTACCTAGAAAAAAAAGATCGGGCGACTTAGGCTACTTCAGAATTACTCGCATTCGTTTGCATTTTAGTGTGCGAAGAATATGGTACAATAATTTTGCCACACGGACGAAATGAATAAGCTGCTCAACTCAAAAATGTTATACCACAGAAGACCGTTTGATGCAGCTGGATCATCTACTTTCGTCATCACTTCAAAGAATGAAGATTCTCTTGCTGAAATTTAATAGCGAATGGATTACAAGAGCAATAAAACAAATAACTTCCTGCAGAAGTTCACGACACACACTACACACATTCTTTTTTTTACCTTTCTGGTACGGTAGGTACCTTATTTGAGCTAAATCTTAGGCGAAATTAGGCTACTTGTACGAAAAATTATAATAGGCGATTTTATGCTACTCGGTAGCCAAAATTAGGCGAATTGAGTTTGCTTTTATCTGGCAACCCTGTTGCCTCGCACTAAGTTATACCTCTAATAAAATATTGAATATAATCAATCGTTTATTTATAAATCATTGTGAAATAAGAACAGTTATGAATGGTAAAAAACTTATTCTAGGGTCCATATCAACAAATACCGTAAAATATAAAAAGCTATATATAAAAAGTCTTAGTAATAAATGGTACACAATAGGTACGGCGAATAATGTAATACGAATAATAATTCTCTAATAGCAAAGTCTATACAAACAAGGTAATTAAACAAAAAAGTTTAATCCACGTTGAAATGTTTACCAAAGATTTTAACATAGGAATCGATGCTCTTAAAATATATAAGTAGCTTAGAACACTCTCGATGGATTTCGTCATCGTCCAAGTTCTATAATTCGCGGCAAATACTTGCCAGAACTGCAAAAATGTTACGCTCGAATGCATGGATCACTTTACATATCGGCTTATTTGACTTATTTAGGGTGGAAGAATCAAGTTTTGTTTTCAGTTATTCCACGGAACAACTCGTCAAAGTTCAATAGTTTATTATCAAAGGTGCATGTTTGTTAACAGAGTCCAAGTTCGTGTCAATCCTCGCGGGCCCGCTGCGCTCCGTGGTGGGTCTGACTGACGCGGAGATCGCGCAGCTGGCGGACTACTTCCGCGCTCAGGACGGCCGCGTCTTCTACCACCAGCTCTGCCAGATCATCCACGGAGAGGGTACTTACTGATTTACTCACCACACCCTATATTACCTGTGCTAGTACCCAATACGGCGAATTGAGGAGAACGCACTTTCGAGAGGGGATTGGGGGGGAGGAGCAGCCCTGAGATGAGGAGCAGCAGACGGCAATGAAGTCTGTGACGTCATGTGGCATGCCTCAGAAGTACCTACATCCCAGAGTGGACGGGACAAGGTTGTCGAAGGATTTGTAGTCTTGGGACGCCCGAGTGGCTCATTGTTCACAGTTTCTGTCCGTATAACCGCAAGGTTGGTAGGATCATGGTGGAGGGATTGTCACTCTATTACCCGATTAATTACATAAAACTAGCTAGCCTGATAGATGCTGGTAGTCTATACTATCATCACCACTTAGTATAAATAGAGTCTACGGCCCAGCAGTGACTCATTTCTCACAGTTTCGATCCGTATAACCGCAAGGTTGTTAAGACCATGAGAAGGTGGAGGAATTACTAATAATAATAATGCCGGACAATCCACACAGCATGATCTAGCCCCAAGCTAAGCAGAGCTTGTGTTATGGGTACTAGATGACTGATATACCTACATAATACAATGTTAACAAACATAGATATTTTTTTATACATAGAAAACAACCAGAACACCCTGAACAAATATCTGTAGATCGTACAAAATATTTGTCCCGAGGCGGGAATCGAACCCGCAACCTCCTACGTTGCAGGCGGACCTTCGTCCACCGCGCCGCAGAGGTAAATTGTCATTATTTTATAATTAGTTTTAATGGTGGAAGTTTATATCAATTTATAAGATATAAGACATTATACTAAGGTGTTGACCAAGACCTTTGATGTTGGTGCACAAATGATTCTATTAATTTTGATGCAGATCGTTGATGAAGTTAAAAATTGAATTGTACAAGAAGTAGCAATAACTTATGGCTAAGCTCATCAAGCCGGTAACTACATTTTAAATTACAAATTATGACTTATTTATTAAATTGTTTGTTGTAATTTAAAATAAAATTATAATTATAGTTAATTATTTAAATCCTCTAGACCAGCCATTCTCGTAGCAGACTTTCGTAGCAACCTATGCCTACGGCGTAGCACTGACAGCATTCACCCTCTGCGTCATACGCCCGCGACGAGGAGGCTTCAGGACGCGCGCGACGGTATAATTCAAGTTATTTAATACCTCATTATTGCCTGCTGTTTTCGCAGCTTTTATGTTCTACGCCACACGGTAATCGTAGGCAACCTTATAAGGAAATGAAAATCACGAATAATCGCACTTTTAAAACCAGTTACCATCTGATTAATTAAATCAGTGACATACACTGTAAACTAGCTGTACTATTGAATTTATGAAAATTAATAAAATACTGAAGTCGTAAGGAAATCTCTGTTTATTTCTTTGAAAGATCAAAAATAACCAGTTCTATTGTATAGTTCAGAGTACCTGTTTGGATCTGTGAGCCTCACCGGAACCAGGTCAATCAATACCCGCGAATAGCCCACACCGAAATATAAACATACATTACGACTTTTAGCACTGAATCACTGTAGACGAGTTTATTATTCTTTTTTTTATAATGGGTTTTTCTATAATTAATGGGAACTTATAAATAGAACAACAACCGAGTACCCAGATCACTAAGTACCAAGATATTCTGGTCCCCAGAACGCTATTTGCGACCACTGTTCGATTGTAGTTATAATTTGAGGGTAGTTTTAAACTGCCAAGTTTTCGGAAAAACTACGTATTGCTCAATATGTAGTTTCTCAGCAAACTTGGCTTCAGCTTTGCGCGCCGATAAGTGTTGTCAAAATAGACGTTCGATTAATGAACTGTGAATTTGCGCTAATGCCTTTATGTCTGTGTTTATGTGTTGTGTGTGACTCCTGAACAGCTGGATCTGGAGGTATCTGATGTACTAATACGTCAGACGTGTCGCCTGCTATAATCAATACTAGGTTGGTGTTTGCTTTCTCGACATCAGCAGAATAGCTCTGACTCTTCTAACTTATTTTCGATTTCTTCAGAACCATAAACTACCAGAAAATTGTATAAAGAATAACGCACATCCTCAGAACAATATGTTTATTTTTTGGGAAACAACAAAACTCCCAGAGTCCCAAAGGTTTTCGACTCGCGGGGTACTTGATTTCGTGGTGTAATGGTCGGCACACTCCCGCACAGAGGGAGGGCCGCGGCTCCGAGTCCCGCAGACGTTGTAATTTAAAATAAAATTATAATATAGTTAATTATTTAAATCCTCTAGACCAGCCATTCTCGTAGCAGACTTTCGTAGCAACCTATGCCTACGGCGTAGCACTGACAGCATTCACCCTCTGCGTCATACGCCCGCGACGAGGAGGCTTCAGGACGCGCGCGACGGTATAATTCAAGTTATTTAATACCTCATTATTGCCTGCTGTTTTCGCAGCTTTTATGTTCTACGCCACACGGTAATCGTAGGCAACCTTATAAGGAAATGAAAATCACGAATAATCGCACTTTTAAAACCAGTTACCATCTGATTAATTAAATCAGTGACATACACTGTAAACTAGCTGTACTATTGAATTTATGAAAATTAATAAAATACTGAAGTCGTAAGGAAATCTCTGTTTATTTCTTTGAAAGATCAAAAATAACCAGTTCTATTGTATAGTTCAGAGTACCTGTTTGGATCTGTGAGCCTCACCGGAACCAGGTCAATCAATACCCGCGAATAGCCCACACCGAAATATAAACATACATTACGACTTTTAGCACTGAATCACTGTAGACGAGTTTATTATTCTTTTTTTTATAATGGGTTTTTCTATAATTAATGGGAACTTATAAATAGAACAACAACCGAGTACCCAGATCACTAAGTACCAAGATATTCTGGTCCCCAGAACGCTATTTGCGACCACTGTTCGATTGTAGTTATAATTTGAGGGTAGTTTTAAACTGCCAAGTTTTCGGAAAAACTACGTATTGCTCAATATGTAGTTTCTCAGCAAACTTGGCTTCAGCTTTGCGCGCCGATAAGTGTTGTCAAAATAGACGTTCGATTAATGAACTGTGAATTTGCGCTAATGCCTTTATGTCTGTGTTTATGTGTTGTGTGTGACTCCTGAACAGCTGGATCTGGAGGTATCTGATGTACTAATACGTCAGACGTGTCGCCTGCTATAATCAATACTAGGTTGGTGTTTGCTTTCTCGACATCAGCAGAATAGCTCTGACTCTTCTAACTTATTTTCGATTTCTTCAGAACCATAAACTACCAGAAAATTGTATAAAGAATAACGCACATCCTCAGAACAATATGTTTATTTTTTGGGAAACAACAAAACTCCCAGAGTCCCAAAGGTTTTCGACTCGCGGGGTACTTGATTTCGTGGTGTAATGGTCGGCACACTCCCGCACAGAGGGAGGGCCGCGGCTCCGAGTCCCGCAGACATCGAAAAAGTCTGGGATAAATATTTAATTTCCTAGAGATTAATCCCGAGTGCGAGGGCTTACGCACTATAATGACAAAAATCTTGAATTATGTCGTTTAGTGAAGGAAATTCACGAGTGATGCCACCACGCTCCCCTGCTTTTTCCCCGATTATCCTGAGTCACTCACCATATTCGCTGGTCTTTAGTTTTTCAGTGCGAAAGAATTCATAATTTTTGCATTGAGTTTCATAGAGAGACAGGCAGCTAAAACGGACAGCCAAAAAAGTATACAGCTCCAATGCAAGATTGTTGTTACTTATGAAAAAAAGAAGGAAATAGTTAATCAGACAAAACCTCCAAAAGACACACATAGAAAGTAAGTACATTCAAATCAATACTATTGCAAAATAAAACAATACAATTAGGCAAACACAGAGAGGCTACATAAGTACGAACTATGAACTAGATAGGTACAATAAAAACACATATAGATAGTATTGTTGTGTGGTTATAGACGCAGGCGGGCGCGACGCCACGTCAGCGGACTGCTTGCTGGAGGCCTGCCCGCCGCCGCCGGAGCCGGCCTGCCACTCGCTGGACCAGTGGCAAGCCCGGCGCCTGTGCTGCCTGCTGGCCACCATAGCGGCGCGCGACCTGCCGCTCAAGCCTTACTTCCAAGACTACGACCTGGTAACACTGCATCAAATGAATCGGTGCTACAGCCGGGCGTCGTAGAACTATAGGCAGTATAGGCATCTCCCAAAGGTCTGTTCATTATTTGCTGTAATCGCCACGCTTGACAGTCGGGTTGGCGGTCGCAGTTCAGTTATGGCTCTATTCTACAAGATACGTCGCTGCCCGCATCCGGTGGATATCGATAAAGTTTATTTTATGTATATGAAACAATTATTGTTGTTATTGAACAAGCATTTACTTTATCAGGAAGAACTTCGAGTGACCTGTTCTTCTTCTTTAATTTCCAATTCCTTTTCAATCAGACGCTCCACAACCACAACTCCAATGCAAAGTAGGTATTTAGCAATTCAGCCCTAAACTGTTTTTATACGATCAGGTGGCGAAAAACGACGGACGCATAACGTTCGCGCACTTTGCGCGCGTGTTGAACTACATCGGCATCCTGGTGTCTCCTGAGGACTTCAACCTGCTGGTGCGGCGGTTCATCAAGGACTCCTACACCATCGACTACGTGGAGTTCCTGCGCATAGTCGAGGCGGTCAAGAAAGAGGGCATTGCGGGGCTCGGAGAGGTGAGAAATAACACCGGCCGATCATTTAACTAAACTGTTTTAACATCAGTCGGTTTTTGTCAAAGTTTTAGGTAGAGCTTTGTAATTGGATAAATTTTGTATGAAAATGTATGTGAATTTGTTAGGTACTTTACTTATACTTAATCACACCAAAACTTGTGAATGGATCGGACTGAAATGTTGCATTTCCTTTACGTATATGATCCATTGTCCTGGAATATTATTGTAGGCGTCTTTATTTCCAAATACCTGCATTATCATCCGTTAACGTTATCGATTGGGATACCTCGTTCGATCGAACAAAGGCCTTTTTCGAATGGGCTACCTTATTCGATGGCCTTTGTTAGCGTTTACATTAAAGCTGATGATTCACAAGAGCTGTAGGTGGTTTCCACTAGTTTTCCATTAAAGATTTGTTTTGTTGTTTGGCAGGAGTACAAGCACCCGAAGGCCGTGATCGACACAACTCTCCCGAAGCTGGTCCGTCCCGAGGAGGCGGCGGGGCGCTCCCCGGCCGCCCTGGGCTCCGAGGAGGTGTTCCACCCGGCCCTGAAGCCGCCCAAGCCCTCGCGCCATCTCATCGAGCTCATGCTGCGGGTGCAGGAGTTTGTGATGCAGCGCCAAATACGCGTCTCCGAGTTTTTCAGGGTATTTGGCACTTACTATAACAGTTTTTATGGATTCCCGACATGGGGCAAATGTTTGAACAATCTGTAGATATTTTGATCGCGGTGGTCTAGTTGTTTCCTATGTATAATAACAAATACATATATATCTATGTAATATATTCTAGTAAGGTATTATATTAGTCAGCAAGTATGGTACTCCCTTTCCGTTCAATAATCATGCTTAAGAGAGGCTTTATTCTAACTAAACTTCAAACGGTTCTGCGCTGAATCAATGGGTGTGGGACTCCGGTCCGGTCTTTAGTACTTCATTGGGTTACGGACAAACATATTTTTAATTTTATACCCATCGGAGGTGATTACAAAAATGTAAAGAATAATGCTTGATATTTGCTATTAGGTAATTTCTGGTCCTATGAAAAATAATTCTCACTTACAGAAAGCTACTTTATCCCTGAGTGACATTATGCCTTGTTCTATCCAACCACCTACCTACCGAGTGCACCGAGCCGTGGCCGGAAGCTAGTTTAAAAATAACAATTATTTATTCAGATTGTATCTTAGGACTTTGACCCGCTGAACTGCGGTCGCATAGCGCCGGAGAACTTCCGGCGCGCCATGGACATGTGCGGGCTGGGGGCCGTGCTGTCTCCCGGGGAGGTGCTGTGCGTCATGCGGCAGTACCTCGACCCCAACGATCCGCAGCGGGTCTGCTGGCGGACCTTCGAGGACGACTGCGACCAGGGTACTTTACGCTTGCTATACCTACAGCAGGCAAATGCTCCGGAAATGTATTTAGGTGTGGTGAGGATATTTGTGTGTCTGTGAATATGAGACCCACATCTTGTTGTACCTATGGGGCGACGGAAATGCCCATCTGGACACAGAGGTGGACATACATGGCAGCTGCGTCTGTCCTGTCTGTCGTGTCCTAATCGAGGAGAGGAAGCGTGATGGATGAATGGGGTCGGGGATTGTGTGGTATGTGAGGAAGAGGGGCGCCAATTGGGCCACGGTAAGTTGGATGTTTCCGTGGTTCGGTATAAATATGGCCAAAGAGACACAGAAGCGATTTTAGTGGGTGTTTCGTTCTTCTCAATGCGTCGAGTCTCATATAATTCTGCTCCTCCCGGACCAGTTTATTCGTAAATGATTTTCCTCACCGAATTGCTCTCATTTTCCTAACCAAAATTAATAGAGAGTTGTTAAGGCGACTACGAAATGTCGTAGATTGCTGGGCGCTTTGTTGCCCTTCCCTTGAGGGAAACTACGACTCGCTTGCCAGGCGTTGCGATTATAGCAACGCTAAAAGTTATATCAAATCAAAAACAAGTACGACAAGTGCGAGTGTAACTCGCGCGCCGAGGGTTTTGAACTTTTGTCGTTTAGGTAGGTAGGTACTTATATGACAACCTCTTGGCGCGGTGGGCTTACAACGCAGGAGGTTGAGGTTTGATTCCTGCCTCGGGACTAATATTTGTAGGATCTTCAGATTATTTGTTCGGGTGTTCTAGTCCTTTTCAGTACACAAAAATAAATCATCTAATGTGATACTTATACTTTATTAAGTATAACAGCTATCGTAGTAGGTAATACCAATAACACAAGCTTTGCTTAGCTTAATTGTGGGTAAATGATACCTACTGTGTGGATTATCTAGGATACATATCTATCTCTTCTCAAAAATTTTGAGAACAACGGTTTTGTGCGCTGTGGAACTCCTATTACAGTTACTACAGAGATAGGTGAGGTAAGTGGGTTGGTACCTACAATTTTTTTCGGCTTTTTTCAACCTATTTCACTAAGTATGAAACTTAGACGATTTTCAAAACCTGTTTTGAATTGTCGAAATCCAATAACCTTTGATTTGATATTACTCTCAATGAAATAGCCCCAATTGTATGAAAATTAGTTTTTTGACCATATTTCAAAAAGTATTATATTTACAGACTTCTCTATATTTTTCCTGTAAAATATAGATCTATATCTACAAACGCTTAGTATATTTTACATCAATCACTCTGCAATCTTCGGAGATAAGGGGGGGGGGAATGGTAAATTTTTTTTACCTTTTTCAAAATATTTCGAAAAGTATAAAACTTATCGAAATATCATAAACTGTATTGGAATATACAAACCAATACCTTTCATTTGATACCCAATTCGGTGGGGTAGTCACCCCTTTAGAAAAATTTCCCGCCCTTTTTTGACCTTATTTCAAAAAGTATTATTTTTACAGACTTCTCTATATTTTTCCTGTAAAATATAGATCGATATCTACAAACACTTGGTACATATCACATCGATCGCTCTGCAATCTTCGGAGATAAGGGGGGGGGGGTACCGGTCAATTTTTCGACCTTTTTCAAAATATATCAAAAAGTGTAAAATCTGTCGAAATTTCAAAAACTTTATTGGAATGTACAAGCCAATACCTTTCATTTGATACCCAACTCGGTGGGGTAGTCAGCCCTTCAGAAATTTTTCCCGCCCTTTTTTGACCATATTTCAGAAACTGTTATTTTTACAGACTTCTCTATATTTTTCCTGTAAAATATAGATCCATATCTACAAACACTTGGTACATATCACGTCGATCGCTCTGCAATCTTCGGAGATAGGGGGGGGGGGACGGTCATTTTTTTGACCTTTTTCAAAATATTTTAAAAAGTATAAAACCTACCAAAATTTCAAAAACTATTTTGAAATCTACAAACGTGTACCTTTCATTTGATACCACTTTTGACTTTGTACGTTCCATTTAAAATTTCGATTTCAAAATTTGTATGGAAAATCTTCATTTTGATTTTTCATTTATTTTTCTATAAATATGTGCGGGCGCACAAAATGTATTATTATTTCAAATTTCAAGTCAATAGCTGCAGTAGTTTCTGAGATATTAAGGATTCAAAACACAAAACAGACCCAAAGCGATTTCATAAGGGTTTTGCAACCGATGGCAAAACCCTAAAAAGACCTTTAGATGAGGTATTGGTGTGGAC